>CM071627.1:9957198-10337132 GCA_036419045.1 Scirpophaga incertulas | reverse complement strand
GTACAGGCGGCGAACTCCATCCCTCGGTCCCCCGAGATTGGGCAGCAGGCGATGCAATGCGCCCGCCACCCTTTTGGCTCGGGGGACCAACCGCACGAAATGCTCCTCGAAGCTCCAGCGGCGGTCCAGGGTGAGGCCCAGGTACTTGATGTACGGCCCCACCGGGACCACCACGTCACCCACCCGGATCCGGCAGCTGGGTGGTTCCCGGCGCCTCGGAAGGCCGTGGAACCATAGCGCCTCGGTTTTGTGAGGCGCTATTTGTAAACCCAGCTGGCGGATCGCCCGCACGACACATGCCACCCCAAGCTCGGCAAGCCTGAGCACCGGCCCGAAGTCGGCCCCAGTCGTCACGACGAGAGTGTCGTCAGCGTAGCAGACGACACTCACGCCGCGAGGAAGGCTGGTGCGAAGGACCGCGTCGTATGCGAGGTTCCATAGCAAGGGTCCCAACACCGACCCCTGCGGAACGCCGCATTCGACCCTCCTCGACGTTTCCCTCCCGTCCCGTCCCATCACGCCGATCGTCCTGTCGCGCAGATAGTCCCCGACCACGGCCCGCAGGTAGGGAGGCAGCTCGTGGTATACGAGCGCCTCCCTAATGGCCGGCCAGGGGAGGGTGCCGAAGGCGTTGACGATGTCTAACGACACCGCCAACGCCACCCCCCCGATCGGACTGCGGACTCCGACAGGGAACGAACACGCTGGACGGCGTCCAGCGTTGATCGCCCCCGCCGGAATCCAAATTGACAGTCCGATAGGTCGGGACCCAGGCGCGACAGGTGCTCGCTGATACGAGCGGAGATAACTCTCTCGAAGAGCTTCCCCGCCTCGTTCAGCAAGCAGATCGGACGGAACGAGGACGGAACGTCGCCGGTCCTTCCCTCCTTCCTGAGGAGCACCAGCCTGGCCGACTTCCAGTCGACGGGGAACACGCCCTCGCGGAGACAGCTCGTAAAGAGCTACCTCACCGTGCTCCCAAACGCCCTGAGCGCCAGCGCTAGCACCTTTCCCGGGACCCCATCCGGTCCCGGGGCAGTGTTGCGCGCAGAGAGCCGCGAAACGGCCCTGGCGAGCTCGCTCTCCGTCACCCGGAGGTCGTCCGACCAAGGGCCAGGTGACGGGGCGGCAGGGGGATGGGTCTGTTCCTGAAAATAAATTGAACAAAATTACTCCTCCTGTGTTCAAGATTCAGTTACAAACTTTTAAGTTAAATAAGTCTCATAGGGAAACCAGTAGCGCGTCGAAACTGAAGCATACTAATTCTGAGAATTGGTGTAATTTAATTTAGTCGTAAAATGCAGGCAAAATACTCTAATTCTCGTATGTTTAGTGAGCGCAACGCTCTCTTTCTGACCCTTACTTTCTGTATAATCTGTTTCAACCATTAATAATCTTATCAACCATTAATAGTATATAGTAAAACATGATTGAATACACATTGCTACATGGCAGGGTTGACCCCGCGCCTTCCGATTGTAATCGAGCCACAGGTCAGTGGCGAGACAACAGCGTCAAGGTGGCTGATATATGAAATGCATAAGCAGACATAGGGAAACTATGTCTTGTCTCTACTGAAATTTTTCCACTTTGAATTGCATCGAATGGACTTACACTAAACATGGACAAGATAAATTAGGACCGAACAGAGTCTAAGAATATTTAACAATTTTTGAAAATTTCTAGACATCATTATATAAAATAGTGGCACGATGTAATTATATTTTTTAGATTATTTAATTACACACTTGGCGCAGCGGTCGGCTACTGCTCAACAGGTTGCGGCGTTGCGGGGTATCCTGGTTACATTTAGTGCTCCTTAGTGAGGATTCTCAGTCTTTCTCTCTTGAGGGGAAATAAAAATTTTTGAAGACAAAATAGTGGACAAATCGCTCGTATTTCCGTATTATCTCGCCATTTAATCATCAAATGAAACAACATTCAAACGATATTATAATGATACCACTATAATTATGTATGTTTCATCTATATTTTTATCGCACTAATAGTTTGTTCGAATTTTGCAGTCTACGTGTACTCCGAAATAATTATGAAAAATATACTATTACCGGTTTTTTTGGCTCTTTTACTTGTCATCATCTGGACTAAACAAGAGGCAAATGTTGTAAGTATCTTACTGGAATATTTTCTTTTTATCTGATTTTCGTACAAAAGTATTTATATAACTAACCAACAATTTCGACAGTCCTACCACTAAACAAATTGGAAGGAAAAATCTCATAAGCAGTAAGGATTTTTAAAAAGAGACAGAAATGTTTTGTCCTTTTAATTACACAAAAAGTGTTTTAGGAAATCATCCAGACTAGAGGCAATTAAGCAAAAAGCTCTGCATCGGTGGAGCGGTGGAGCACTCGCCTTCCCAGCTGCCGGCCACCGGACGATCGAACCCGTTCGTCCGGTGTTGGAGGAGTGGGTTGGGCGCCGGCAGGGCAGCCTCTCATTCCGCATGGTGCAGGTACTGACCGGACATGGTTGTTTCGCTCACTACCTGCACCGGGTCGCACATCGGTAGGCAACGCCGTGGTGTCACCACTGCGGCGCTCCCGACGATACGTCCGGGCACACGCTGGCTGTGTGCTCGGCGTGACAGCAACAGCGCAGCGACCTTATCGCTGCGCTGGGAAGCAGCGACCTCTCGCTGCCGAGCGTGGTCGTGGCCATGCTCCGCGGCGAGACGGAATGGGAGGCTGTCACTTCCTTTTGCGAGAACGTCATCTTGCAGAAGGAGGCAGCAGAGAGGGAGCGGGAGGAGGACGTCAAGGCCGCTCCTCTCCGCAGCAGACGGATAGGTAGGAGAAGGCGGGCACACGCAAAAGCGGTGCTCGCCTAATGACCCTACCGCGAGGCTGCGTGTGCGTCTGGCTACCGCGCACGCCGTGGTGATGTCTCTCTGTCTGGGGGACTGTGTTGTCTGGGGTTTTCGGACAGTCCCTCCCCTGGCGTTGGCTCGACCAGACCTAGGTCGAGCCAGCACCGGAGCACATGGCGGTAGAATCGCGAAAGCGCACCCCGCCATGTGCCCCGCATAAGCCTAGAGAACTCAGGGGGGTTTTAGTAGGTAGGCTGGTCCTGTCAGACCTGAGAGCCCCACACACGGCCGCGCCTAGCCAGCGCGCTGTCTCTGTGCAAAAGGTGCATTTCCCATCTTAAAAAAAATCTTTTCAAGAAGTTATTGTAAGCTTCAATTATTAGACGTTAGACGAAGTTATTTTAGTAGACGTTATAAAAATGTTTTTTTTTTTTTTTCATTATCAATTGGTATAATTTTCATATTTTATTTGACCAATACTAATTTGTATTTATTAGCTCAATACAAATTAGTATTAATAAAGCTTGAAAAGCTTTATTAATATTAATTTCAACTTTCAGGGTAAATTTAATGTAATCTTGGAAAACTTGGAAAACATCAAAGGACCGAAGCGGAAAAATTGCACCGACGGTATATATATGAAGCTTACAAACAAAACAATTATAATAACCCGATACAAAGTTCCACATAAATTTAAAATAGCACAGGTAAAAAATATCATAATTTTAATCATTATACACCAAGTATTGAATATGGCTCTTGTAAGCGTTTGTAGTGTAGTGTGTTCGTGGAAAGCGCACGAACAGAAGGTTCGACGCCTTGCCTGCTAACGACTCCGGCGACCGTTCCGGAGTTATTAGGGTTGAAACAAAGGAGTCGAAGCAACTTAAGCACGCTGTCTAGTGTCTCGGACGCTCAAGATCGCCGTGTAGTGGAGGGTAAGAATCTATCCAGTACGTGACGGTAGCGAGTATATGTTTGACGAGGGGTGTGTGGTCCGGGTCGTCGCGCTCGCCGACGATCGCGGTGTGTGAGCGAGAGATGCGGTTGGTGGCCGGCGAAAGGATTTTGTTAGCGCGTGTGATGGAGCCGGACGGGTCAGATAAAACACATGATTTAAATTGAGAATAAAGAGAAATAAGGAAAAGCGGTGCATACAACTAGCTGCATGTGAAACTCCACCCACCAGAGTCTAGCGATTATTAAGAAGATAAGTCAAATACTGTAAAATTGAGCTCACAAATACAACATATTCACATACATATTTGTTATGTATGTTGTTCGCTAAATTTAATTAGTATAGACCGTGAAGAGAGTAGCAGAGCGAGCCGACCCCTGACCCCGTCGACTCTTATTGTACAAAGGGTTGAAAGTATACCTTCGTGTTTGAAACGAAAGGTACGGTTTAACAGGTACGACTGTATGACGCGAACTAATCGGTCAGAGGTTCCAGACTCGTATAATTTAAAAATAAACGCGTCATGCCAGACCTTGTCGAAGGCCTTGGCAACGTCAAAGAATACTGCGAGGACTTATGTTTGTGAGGGTGAAACGCGTCTAGTATATATTCTACTATACGGCCTACTTGCTGGGAACATGAGTGCCTAGCTCTAAAGCCAAACTGCTCGGGAATAATGATATCATTGGAGGCGAGATGCTCTTTAAGGCGACCAAGAATTAAACGCTCGTATACCTTCCCTAATGAACTAATAAGACTGACGGGACGGTAGTTGGAGGTAAATGGAGTGATTTTCCGGGTTTCGGAATACCTATTACTTATGCATGTTAAATATTTATATGATAAAAAGCGACGTTATGAAAATGTTTAGTTCCGTTGCGATAATAATTCTTAAATGTTAAATAAATAATTCCGTGGATTTTCGTAACTAGATGAATTACAAATTAAAAATTTTAACGCAGGACTTAATAAAAAAACTGCGTGTCTTGTGAACGAAACAAGTGATGTCGGGCCGATACAGCCCGCTAGCGTGAATGGTCTCGCCTTTCTATTTCAGTTTAACAAAAGAGTATCCTTTTTTTTTTTTTTTTTTGTTTCCCTGAGGAAAATGCATTAAATTGCATACCCCGGCTGTGGCGAGCCGGCGGTTATGTGGGGCTCTCCTCCCCAGAAGGGGGAGGCCTACCCACTAAAAACCTCAGGGATGGCCTTCCTCAGGCATATAGGGAGCCCTCGGGAACATCAAGCCCCTTCCGGGAACCCCCAGCCTCCGCTCCCCTATCTAGAGGGGAACCCTCCTCGGGGGAGGCTACTGCCTCCCCCGGTCTCCTCCACCGACGACGCCCCCCGGCCACGCCGGCGACCCGCGGCGGCGCCGCAGCTGTGCTACCGAGCCCGACGCCGCCTTCTTCGAGCGGGATCGGCCATCTCTCGACCCCGCTCGGCGGCCTCCTTCTGGAGCATCACTGCTTCACAGGAGGCCACAGCCCTCCAACCTCCCTCGTCCGCCAGCATTGCCGCAATCAATGCCGGCGGAGACAGATCTCGCCCGATCTCTGCGACCAAGACTCGGCGCTCGGAGGCCCACGCGGGGCACTCCGCCAGCGTGTGCTGGGCCGAGTCGAGGTCGGATGCGCAGTGGTGACAATGTGTCGATCCCTCCCGTCCTATTCGACACAGATACTCGCCGAAGCAGCCGTGCCCGGTGAGTATCTGAGTCAACAAAAGAGTATCCTATAAAGTTCCTCTCTCATAATACCGATCTAACGGTTGCATTAATCTATGAGGACCACACTGAGAGTCTTAATATGAGATCATAACACAATGCTTTCAGTCCGAAACGCCTAATAAAGTAGAGACTAGTACAATACGAATATTATTACAAATAAAATCCCACCAAACCTATTTGCATGTAAAACGTTGTCAAGGTGAAAACATATGGCTCGCAGTGTCAAAAAGTTATCTCATATAGAGCCCAGCTTTTAACTCTATATGCCATTACTCTACAAGAGCTTACTTCACAAACTACACCTTCATCAAAATATGTGCCTCGACCGCTCCGTTACTACAAGACAACCCAAATAATTTTACAGTTAACAGTATGTCAAAGCTCACAGTTCAACTATGAATTGTGTGCTTTGACAGCTTTTATTAAGTAGGACATAGACTCTAGGTCAATATGTATAGTCTGTGTTACAACCATACTTGTAGATTACAATCTGTCTAGTTAATTTAGAATTCCAATTTATAAATTAAAATACTTAATCAATTTTAATTCATTAGTTAGAAATTTATTAAACATATTTTATTCATATGATCTACAAATCATTTATCTAACTTTAAGGTGAAAGTCGTGTTCCAAAATAATTCAAAGACAATTATGAGATTCGAGACTCGTAATCCATGCAGCCAGTTTCCTACAAAATTTATATTGCCATCTCTCCTGAACACCACCGAAGATTGCTCTATGTTACCTGTGAGTACGTATTTGGTTTTTATTTTTATCACTTATTCTACTACTGTGTACGAGTTATTTTGACGGTTTATTACCATGAACTCAACTGTAACCGCTCCCCTAAGGAATTTGTTCCATTTTTTAAGTTTATCGGATTTTTTTTGTATTTGAATACATGTAAGTGGTTCTGCTATTACCCCCACAGGCGAAGTGAAAGAATGAACCAACAATACAAATCCGCATTCAGAACCAACAGGATAGCTATTGCTAAAACTAAGGTCTCGTTGAACACTATGGTCAGCGACTAGGAAATTATTCTAGTGAGAGTCAAGATTTTCGAAACCGTGGCCGCTAGTCAAAACTGCGCAACGTAACCACCGTTAGCCCAGCAATCGATTGCAACCTACTATTGTTAGAAAGTAGGCCAATCTCTTGATACAACTTAATGCTTTCAACCTTTTATTAGATGATGGAGATACCACGAAACTTAAGGATTGTTCCGTTGGTGCAAAAGCTAACTGCCTAAAACCCGTGTTATACGTTTAGTCTAGAGGGAAGTCAAGTTCCTGAAAATGCATAAGTCAAGTAGGTCGGATGGAATACATACAGTGGTGCTAAAGACGTGCATCGACTTTAGAACTAACCGCCTTTCCTATCACAAGAAAAGAGTTCTATTTATGTGGAACATAGCCCACCTGCTCCCGATAACGAATAAAAGGTGTCCAACTAGTCTCGCCAAATTACAGACCAATTGCAAAATTGTAAAATCATGATCACCGGCCCCGCCTTTTGAGAAGTGCTTAATTATTAGGTCTTTACAAAGGTTTATTACCCTGTACGTGAAAACTAATTTATTTTTCTCTCCAAGTATGAGCACCTGACTTTGCAAATATCTATGAGCAACAATTGCCATCAAGGCCGATCAGGAGACCTATTTTTGAATTACGTATGCGACTTCGAAATCACCGATGTGACTAATAATCACCGATTTTCAATAATTCTTATTTTTGAAAATCACTTATGTGACTACCTTAGTCACGGATGTGATTTCACTATGAATGAGTGCCTGTACCCACTCGTAATCAAGTCATAATTCTGGAAATGTTATCTGTGTTTTGTTTAGAGCACACATTGACAAGATTCTGAAGTTGATTTTTCAATATATATATATATATATATATATATATATATATATATATATATATATATATATATATATAATATATATATATATATATATATATATATAATATATATATATATATATATATAATAACCATAATGTTTAAGCCGGCACGGTTTTACATATGTGCATGTGTACTTTATTGTTGTTGGCAGCTCTGCGATCGACTTTCAAACATTGGATTTTTAGGAATCCGTGACCTCAAAGTCATCGCTGACTATTTAATCAGCGGTGATTTCGAAGTCGCATACGTAATTCAAAAATAGGTCTCCAGAACGGTCATTTATCACTAACATTAATTATGAAAATCACAAAACGTCAAAAACACAAAATGGTCAAGTAACTTGTGTTTTTTGATATTAATAGATACTACAGGATTAGGAGGACTACGTAGGTAATAACCGGTGCGTCTTGGTTATCCACAACATACAAAATTTAACGGTAATGCAGTCTTCTAAAATCAAATTAAAACAAATCTCTGCTTGAATACCTCCCCTCCCTTTCTAACTATACTCAAACAGAGATTTAAGTTGGAGTCTTATTCTGGAATATGAGAATTAGACTTAACTGGCATGTGTGCATTAACCTTAAATTATGCAAAGAGACTAAATGATATTGTATACAAAATCCAGCAATGAAAAGTAGAATATTTGAAGGGAGTGTTAAAATAAAAGGGACTGTTAAAATATTTTTTTTCTTCACAGGCTCTCTACAACTATAGCGAGGATATGAACTATCTATCACAATTGTTTTTCGGAGGTATATCCGTTTACGGAAATTTCACAGTTAAAGCACACGCTTTAGGAAACAATTGTAACTTCGTTTGTATGTCTTTAAATTTGTTTATTTTCCCAAAATAAACCTAGTTGATGTAATATTATACATTCTCGTAATAACGTTAAATATTAATACATTAGTCAACATAGGATACATGTTCCCAAAATGTTTTTATACCCTCATAATCATTAAAAGCTTATTCATATTACTTCAAACGACACGTGCCTACTAAACACTCATATCAGTACCCGAGTCATAATTAGTTTAATTTTTTTTTAATGTTATTTGAGAGTTATGACGTAGCAATAAGATATTTTTTTTAAAGACGTATCGTCTCACACATGCCACATGCCCGTACCGCATTTACCTTGCTTCAAACCAAGCATTACGCACATTACCCGCCAAGCAAACGCCTTGCCGACTAACGTCGCATGGACTGCGATCACATTTAGGCACGTGGCAAGTTTTGAGTGAATAATAAACTTCATATACATTAAGTGAAATTCATAAACTGTATCATAATCGGAGGTCAGAATTATGTAGAGTTAGTTATTCATGTACTTACATTGATTTCATACAGCGAATGAATGTAATGGATATGCCTCAAATCCGGAGATTAGTTTTAAAGAGCAGAAAAAATCCCTTGATGTTTTATATAAAAAGTTATTTTATATAAAAGTTTGAAAGTTTGAAGAAATTCATTGAAGCCAGAAAATATTGAAAAGCTAATGCTTATATATTTTAATTCTCATAAAAGTTATACAGTAATGTCGGAAGCGAACACTTCAAATCTTACTGATAATGAATCAGACAAGCAAAATGATTCTGATGGGCCGTTTGAATAACCTCACGAGTCTAGGCTAGAAGCAAATGTATTCCCTCGTATTTATAAAAAAGGCGAAATATGCGTATGAGAATTTGCTTAAGACTATCAATAATTTGTATTGTGAATTAATGTAAACTAATTAAAATTTCATGTAAATTATCTTTGTTTTTTTTTGTCTATCTCTGAGGTTTTTATTATTATTTATTTGTAATATTGTTGGCCACACGAGACTGTCCGTTAGAAACCCCGGGAAGGTCCACATTAATATCAACATTTCGATGCAAGTACATAAATAACTCTACCTAATTCCGAACTCTGTATTATTAATTCAATATTATTCTCAGATGAATGTTTGTAATATATATGGCAACTTATCAAAGTGAAGTCTGGCCATTAATCATAAAAACGTTAAAATGAATTTTCAGTAAAACAAATAATTAACAGTCAAGAAAATAAAATATATGTGTGTATCTCAGATTGGCATGCTGTTAGGCTAAATGGTTAAGTTGATTCATATTCATCGTCATATCAGCCGAAAGACTGCATGACAAGGCCTCCCCAAGATTACCCACACTGATCGAATATTCGCCTCTAGCATCCAGCGCGTTCAAACTTCATCAAATCATCGATACAGTAGTCTACCAACGCTACGTCCCCAGCATATGCTTGCTACTCGTAGATCTTTCAACTCTTCTACTCCAGCGGCCGACAGACCCGAGAGCAATGTGTCGCACCCACTTCCACTTAAGATTCACATTATATTTATTGTTATCAATAAATTACTTATAACAATAATATTTATTGTCACCAAGAAAATTGTTATGAAGTCTATTTAGCTCAACAAGATTTTAACAGTTTATATATTGAAAAAACTCACAAGATCTGGCAACGTACTATTGGTGGAGATTATATTTTTATCCCGAGTAGAATTTTGCGAATGTACAGATTCGTACAAATAAATTCTTATAAAAACAGAAAGTGGGTTGTCTGGAAATTCGTAGGATTTTCGTCGAATGTTGAACTCTGATTATATAAATAGTAGACAATCGTGAAACTTATAAGTCGTATCATTGTAAGTCGTATTTTGTTGTGTTTATGTAGTAAATAATGTAAATCTCGTATTAAATAATTTGCATCCAAAATTTTTTCTTTTCTTAAAAACCGACCCGACGCCTCCCTTCCCCAATTCGCTTCCCTTTTTCGTTTCCGTAGTTTTATTACTATAACGAAATATTTAGGTATTTATTATAAATAATTAGATTAACTAGTTATAGAGTTAACTAGTTATAGAGTCCTGTGAAAATAGTACATACTTACTTATAGTGTAATTAAGTTTTTAGTTTTCAGTTTTAAACTTATTTATTGATTGAATCTACATTTTCGGAAGTTCAAAGTGTAATTTACATTAAATCAAGATTTTTAAATAAAACAGTTCGCCAACAATGTGATAAAGCATTTTTTTCAAAAGTAACGGTATTAACGTGTCATGACGTTTAAATAAATT
This sequence comes from Scirpophaga incertulas, assembly GCA_036419045.1. Taxonomy (NCBI): domain Eukaryota; kingdom Metazoa; phylum Arthropoda; class Insecta; order Lepidoptera; family Crambidae; genus Scirpophaga; species Scirpophaga incertulas. Next base: position 10,326,599 of record CM071627.1, on the reverse strand, counting down.
AAAACCGAACAGCGGTAGACTATTATCCAGCTGGTAATAAGTATTGTAACCTTATAACAATAAATTAGTCAAGTTAGAAACTCGGTATTAACTATGAGCTGCACTGAAACCGTATTATCAAACCGTATTTGTTATTTAAATTACCTAATTTTTCGAATTAACTGACAAATAATATTACTGTAAAAGTTAGGATAAGTAACCTTGCCCGTACAATAACCGTATAAAATTAGCTTATGTCGTGAATCAGTGACTTCGAGATCTATTGTCGCGAGTTCGCTGATGAGTGTCTTCCGAGGTCTGTTAAACCACCACACGCCGTTTCTCCGTTACCTTACCAAATGATGATTACTGCGAAAGAAACTGTTGACAAACTTTCACTGCCTGAGAAGTTATTAAATAACCGAGGCTTAGTCGACAGAATGAAGTCAATCAAATTTTTTGTCACGCCCAGACTTTTATTCTTTAGAAATTACAATATAGAATTTTGGGTCGTCTCTCTACAAGCTGGCCTCGAGCGAGTGGTTGGGGAGTGCTATAGACTCGTTAGTTTTAATAAATCTCTCTGTTAATACAGGTGCACCGGGAGCACGTGAGGTTGACTTAGATCGCGTCTAGTGTGATTCGGAATTCTTTACATCCCTTCAAATAGGCGATGAAATAAAATATATACCTCATGTTAAATGTTACTTCCAGTTCTTGAAACGTATTGAGAATAGCCACAAGGTACTCGCGCGGCAAACTGGTTCTAATGTCGATTGTAATACGGGCAATTATTACGTGGAGTTTGTGGCGCGGTTACGCCGCCTTTGTTTCCGCTGGCTGGTGCCGGCCGCCAACCACAGCCGGAGGGCGGCGTGCCTGCACCTGCTGCTGCGCTGCTTAATTCATATTTTAAAATACATTAAATAAACATTTGTCAAGGGCTTGTGAACAGTTTAATATTAATTTTATCATAACAATTGATCCCACCATTGTATTATCTGAAATAACATAAATAGTCCAACCTTCAAGGTATAATTTTCATAAATAACATTAATGTCATATGGCATATATTAAATATCATTTGATTACAGTTACTAATAAGTTGCCAGCTATTGTAGTCGAGTGGATAAGCATCTATAATTTTACATGTAGGTATATCGATTATTTCAACATGTGTAAAGCTATCGTCACAGCCCATATACGTATAAGAGGGGTTCAAACTTACCCTATGTTGAGGTGATTAAGCAACCACGCTGGCCCAGTTTAAACTGATTTTCTAGATGCATACATACATTCTTTGTAAGTGTGTACAAGTTGCGTCACGATGCTTTTCTTCATTACAGGAGGTCTAGATAAGTGGACATTTGTATTAGAAAAACGATAAACGCATAAAACATGACATAACCGAGCCCGACCCCTTCAAACCATCCGATTGTAAACCAATGCTGAGTAAACATGAAAAAATTTAAGAGCTTTATAATTTTCCATAAAGAAAGCCACATCCTAAATCTTTTTCATTTCCTATTATATAACTGTATTTCCTTTTTTCTTTCTTGGTAATTCTATACCACCGCTTCTGATTGATAATTTGATTGATTGATAATGTCTACATACAGCCTGTCAATTACTTTTCTATGCTGTCTGTTATACATTCTATTGCGACAGTGATTTAATTGGCATAATGCTGTGAACATTTATATTTGTATATTATATGGTTCACCCCAGAGGACTTTAACATTTTCTTCATAACAGTAAATCTAGTAATATCTAAATTAACTACTATTAATTATTTCGATTTAATGAAAGTACCCTTAATAAAAGGGTACATCGTCCTTCCGACCAATACACATCCCGATGTGCGTTGACTTTTGACACAACTTGCAACACTGATTCAGAAATAACCCGCTGATACAAAGTGATCTAACCACCACATACAACCATGCGCTTCATAATAGATAAGATAAAAATGATTTTCTCCCAAGATAGAAAGCAAGAAACGTTTCTTTTAACACAGACATGAGACATATTCTAGAAAATTGATATGATTATAACAAAAAAAAACAGAACGAAACAAACAATATACAACATATCAAAAGGACATTCTACATTATCATCATTTCGGTCAATAAATGCCCATTTCTGGACATAGGATTCTCCTGAAAGATCTCCACACCAAAAGATCTCCACACCGAAAGATCTCCACACCGAAAGATCTCCACACCGAAAGATCCTACACCACTTGATTCCAGCCCTTTACTGCGAAATTCACCAAGTCGTTTGCCCATCTTGTAGGAGGCTTGCCAACGCCAACCTCCCAGCAGCAGTCAGTCCTGCGAGCAATGTCACTGCTACCTTGATTTTTCTACGGATTTCAACATTTCTAATACGATCACGCAGAGAAACTTCTAGCATAACCCTTTCCAATGCCCTTTGAGAGACTTTGAGCTTCCTTATAAGGCCCATTGTGAATAGTTTGAAATTCTTATTATCACATTCGATAATTGAAACAATTTTACTCATAAAATCCGTAAATTTAGTTAAGTTTTCTAAGGGATCAGTGAGCAATACACAGAATACATGATAGAATACTACAAGAGACGGGCGCTGTAAAAGCCACCATGCATTGTGTTCTCCTGTATATTTGTAGTAAATAATGTTCTAGTTGCAGACACTTTTACAACAACAGTTTAATAAGTATTTCTATCCTCCTATTCTCTATATGTCGGTCATATATAATACTCGTATATGTGTGTTTTTGCTTATTTCAAAAATGTCTAAGCAACATATTTATTGTTACATATTCTATAAATTAGATTGGTCAATTATTCCATGTAACATGTTTGATTAGAAAAAAATCTGACCTTGTTTTATTTTTCTTCTTTTTAAAACAAAATTAAATTCTTTTTTCTTAAAGAATTCTATAATTTAATACAGAGTGTGACCTCTGTTGTTTAAATCTTGACAACCACGATTATTCAAGTATCCTGCGGCAATCGCTCTCAATGAAATTTCAGCAAATCCTGCAACTGTTGGCTTGTTGTAACGCCGACTAGGTCCTCTAAAATACATCTCTGGAGTGTGTCCCATACATGCTCGATGGTGTTGAGATCTGCTGAATGAGGGAATTCCGATAAAACATGATTTGCACGAAAGAAAAGGAAATCACTGACAAATTGCTCATATTTAGAGCTTATTATGTTATTTAACCTCAAAATTAATTAAACTTCATTCAAAACGATCCGGCAATAGCACGAGTATTATTATACGTGATACTATAATTTCATAGATTTGAGGCTGCATTGATAGATCGACAGTTTTGTAATCAACGTGTAATTCAGAAAAATATGAAGAACATAATGATAAGCGATTCTGTTGTTATTTCTGCTGATCTTGATCTGTGCCAAGCAAGAAGCAAACGTTGTAAGTATATTATTGCAATTTTTATGTAATCTTCTTACCACAATTATTTATGCTTTACCTCCACTTCATTACCTCTTATAAAAGTAGACTTATAGAAAATACTAAAATCAGAATCAAAAATTAATTCGTCAAATAGGAGTTTTACAATCACTTTAGCACGAAATTTGCATTTGCTATTTTTCACAAGTCTACGGGAGGAGACCTTGTGATGGAATAATCCAGCAAGGTCTATTTTTTATCTCATTGTTATATAAAAATACTTTCTATAGTCGAACCGAATCCCCACAATAATAGTCCATATGACATAACACTATAAAAATAACTAAAATAGATTAGATAGAGAATCTTGCCTTTTCAACATAAGTAAGTTGTCTCATTTATTTACTGCATATGCTGCAGAGCTAATACTATTAGCTAAAACATCAATATGAGGATCCCATTACAACAAAAACAACAACTATAAATTCGACTATTTCACGATTTATTTTAACAATTGTATCTACAGTCCTAACATTTGGTAACAATCATTTTAAACATTTAGTTTTCGAGGTGTTTCGAGGTGAACCTTTAATACTTAGGAAAGTATACTAATAACAACCTCAATGTTTTTACTTCCTCTGAGTTATCTGCAAACAGGACTATATTATACGAGTCATTAGTACAACGGTCGGGGAACCGGGGTAAATTACCCCAAATAGGGTAAAAATGAAACTTTTGTGAGTAAAAGATATACATTTTTAATTTGCTATTTTATAACCCTGTTAGACTACGCCATCTCACTCCCCAGCACTTGAGTGTTTTCGAGATATACATATCTTTACGCAGTAAAGTAGTCATTTTAGTTTAAAAAAGGCACGGACTACGAGTCCATGGAGTAGACATATATATTAAAAAAAAAAATAGTACAGACACAATGCTCGAAACGTTCAGTAGAGTTTTCTAACAACCAGGTCTATAAAGAACCATGAACTACACGAAATTTTCCCTCTAGTGAATCCACTCTTGTGAAGGTTGAAGGTGCTAGACTGAAAGTTCTTGAAGGGTTTAACTAAGTACGTCCAACTTCCAGAAAGATATCAATAGTCGGATCCACGTCGGATAAGCTGCGTTTATTTAACTGCGTAAAAAAAATTACGCAGTATATTCTCGACTTATCTAACGTAATGCTTCACAAGTAGTCTTTGAATCTTGCATATTACCATTGAGGACCTATGGGATCGAAATCTGCCTACTAATGAACTTTATAAAGAGGCTTTAAGTCACCCAAAGAGCAATGGAGAGGGCTATGCTTGAAGTTTCTCTGCCTGATCTTATCACAATCGAGGAAATCGCATAAGAACCATGGTGACTCATATAGCCCGAACAATGATGTACCTTATCTGGTATAGTGGGAAGGCCAAACTACTTGTACCACTGAAAGCCATCAGGGCGAAAAGTTTCTCGAGTGACATGAATATGGTAGAAAACGTAGCAATCATAGACCTTAATATCGTGGATCGTCGATTTTTTTGTATATCGTAAAAGGCACTGGATACTAGCAGCGCAGGACCGACCGGTGTTCGATCCTCGATGGAGGTTTATGTCCAGCTGTGGGAATCTATTAGGCAAAATGAAGAAGAAGTCTTTTTTGGGTACGTTCATTTCACCATTCAACATCTTTGGCGCAACATCTGATGATTTGAATCTATCTTTTACAATCGATTTAAATAATTTAAAATCAAAATAAAAGACATTTACACAAGTTTAAATTTTATTTCATTTATGATATCTTAATTTCCTTGAATTCTGAATTGAATTGACGATCAGCTCTGTAAACAACACAACGAAATTTATTAGAAACTACAATGACTTATCATCATTTATAATGTGCAATATTATTATTAATATGTAAACTTATAATATTTGTAATATGCAATAGTTAAAAAAATAAGACATTTATACGCTAAATACGGTATTTCGACACTGGTATGTAATATTTGTTTATTTTTTCGCAGGCCCTCTACAACTTCGTGGTAAATATTAACGAAATTTCACAAACATATTACGGAGGTGTATTTATTTATGGTAATTTCACTTTTAAAGCATACTTTTTTGGCAATAATTGTAACTTTGCCTGTATGCGTGGAGACATGTCATTTGTACCACGGAAAGAACCCAAATAGTTTGGATATCACTCTAAAAGGAAATTACATGTTACATGCGCAAATTAAAAGGTCAATACTAATTGTAATTATCGACCTTTTGTAAATATTTCTTAAGTATGAGATGTCCTAGATGTATATACTTCAAAAGAAATTAAAAATGATTATTTACATACATTTTTCATTTTTCGATAAATAAATATACCTATATGTTTGTTTCCCTTGCGAAATGTTATAAAATAAGACAAAGACTATATTCTAAGCTTAAAACTACTTAACGACTAAAAATTACTACAAATAAAATATACAAAATTTACAAAATAAAAAAAACTTCACCCCCAGTACTGCCGTCAGGGATGGTGCCCAAAAGGCTGGCAGCATTTCCCCGTTAGATGGCGAGGACTAATACGCTGACCGAGATAACTGCCAGCCTTTTGATCACCCGTCACCTCGGCGAGTCTCTTCGCCAAATCCTTAAAAAGGGACCGAGCGCTTGGACCCCATGGACCCATTGTCTCTACACCAAACGGCGCAAATATGTAGCTATCATTGAGAGCCGAATATTTACGCCGCTTAGAGCACTCAGCAGCGGCAGCCGCCGCGCCTGCAGCAAGGGACGTACTACCTGTATGACACGGAGCAAGCGTATCAGAGCAAGTTGCGTCCCACACAAGAGGACGACCCTGCTTCCATGGAATGAGCGTCATCCCATCAGGTCTCCTGCCGTCGTCACGAGAGATACCACTAGGCTCAAGAAGCGCTGGCACGTTGACTGCGACAAGAGCTCTGCGGATGACGTCATTGATACAGGCGTGGCGGGAGACTCTGCCAGCGCTTTTTTGGCAAAAGAGGCCATAGTGACCATACTCACCGACACGAGCTCCACAACGACAGCGATGGGGGTGATTAGTCTTGATGCCAAGTCTGAGCGATACAGCGAGGGATATCGTGCTCCTGTCAAGCAGCGTCCCGACACTGGCTGAAGGAAGGGCTTGCAGCCAGTATCCGGACTCCACTTGGAAGGACGCTAGGAGACGAGCACGGTCAGTAGCGCCTACAGCGGAATTTAAAAGATCGCTCTGCATACGCAAGCAGAGCGGCTCGTCCCGCTGTCTCTGTGAAGATAGGGAAGATGGTGGATCTACTCCCGGGCATGCCCTAGACCAAGCAATTCTAGCCTCTGCAAGGTGAGCCGGCTCCTCTGCGCCTAATGAAGGACGTAGTATTTTTTTAAAGAGCTCGACTGTACCATATGCAGAAGACAGAAATGCTGGAAGGGCAATATGAGAAATTTGGCGGGTGCCGTTATCAGAAAAAGAACAATTAAGAATTTTCGAAAGTATATCCCTTAGCGAACTGTCAATAGTGGAGAGTTGCCTTGGGAAAAGCCAAAAATGTGTACTGCGTAAAAAGTATATGAATTTTGGGGCGAAAGCGCAAAACCGAATTAAATATAAGGCCATGTGAGGGTTGATTTTTAAAATTTTGTCCGAAGACTGGTGAAATTTGGAGATCTGTTCTTCTATAAAAGCAGGGATAGCCTCGTCAAAAATCGGGGAACCTAAAAGACGCAGTGATTTACTGTCAAGAATGTTGATATTGGGAGCTAAAGCCGAAAATTTTGAGATGAAGTGTTGTAATTGATCAGGTGTAAATTTTGACTCATGAATAAATATTTCACATTTTGAATAATTTAAATCAAGGCCAATGCTTTTAAATTTTTCAATAATAGTATGGAAATCTGAAAGTACGGTTGAAAAGTCTCCTCCGATAGTTCCGTCATCAAGGTACCATACATTAAATTTAGAATTTAGTGAATTAATAATCGGTTGTATAGCCAAACTGAAAATAGCAGGCCCGAGAGGATCGCCTTGCTGGCAGCCAACAGAAGAATACAATTGATTATTTTTGAAAATTAATTTTGAGGGTTTGCTATAACATTGCCAAAGATAGTTAAAAATAGTAGGGGTTTTTTCTTTGATAGCTGAAAGCAAGGCACCTCTATCCACAGAGTTGAAGGCGTTCTTTACATCCACCTTTAGCACCATTTCAGCTCCGTCAAGAGTCAGGAAGGTAGGAGAGCGTGAACGGCTGCTTCACACCCCCCTCTGACGCCAAAGCCAAGCTGGGCCGGTTGAAAATCAGCTGAAAGTGTCGGTAAGATATGTTGACAACAAATTTTGGATGCTATACGGCGAAATGTGGAGCCAACAGCTATGGGGCGAATACCACCATCTTTTTTCTTCAAAGCTACCAGGTTGGCCCCGTAAAGGATTTCGGTAATATCTTCATGGACTTCGCCGGATAGCATCAGGTTTACCAGGACTGTTATATTGTGGAGTAAGGCTCTGCCAGCTTCACCAACAGAGACTGAAACAAGGTCCTTTAATATTAACTTTTCATGTTTCTTATACACTTATTTACCTACATATTTAAATGTTTAAGAAATTTCATTTCGCTGCTTAAAAAAAGGTTTGTTTAACATCAACTCTTAAAGTTTGAAATAAAAAATGTAAGTGTAAGTACAGTGTAATGTACTATTTTTATTTCATTAGGGCACCATAAAACTCAATACATATATATAATACTTTATTGAGTATATACGACAGGTTTCACAATAGTTTACGATTTCGCTCACTTCCAGGAATATCACTTAACAAGATCTCGTATATTTTAAGATTTTCCTTGACATGGAGCAATAAATAGTCCAGTACTATTAACGTTGGCATTCTTGGAGGTCAATTGCCATCACCATTTTTCAAGAGCAGTCAACTTTCTAATGTTTCGATTATTATTCTCTCAAATTCGTTGTTAGGTGCAACAACGTATTTGATGAACACCGTGGGAGAGCCATGCTTCGGCACGAATTGGCATGACTCGACCGGAGTGATACCACGGCCTCACAGAAAACCGGCGTAAAATAGCGCTTGCGCTGTGTTTCGCCGAGTGAGTGAAGGTACCGGAGGCCCAACCCCCCTTCAAAATCAAAATCAAAATCAAAATAATATTTATTCAACATAGACCTTTACAGGCACTTATTGACGTCAACAAACAAAACAAAAAAAAAAAAGCTTAAATAATAAGAAAAAAAAAAAAAACAAACAAAAACCTTGTCCGTACGTTCGAATAAGAAAAAAAAAAGAAAAAATATATTGACTCGACACCTGTTCGGAAATTGGGAGAGCCTTCTCGAGAAGAACAGGCAAGAAACTCTGAAGGTCTATTTTTTATCTCCTCTTTTCAATGTTAATAATTATAATAATATAATATAAAAATACAATATAGTATAAGATACAATCATACCTAATACGATTACAGTCGTATGTATGTTTACATACACATATAAAATAATACAATATTATAAATAATGTTACCAAACATGGCTCTATGAATAGTGTCCCTATTCCCAAATACTGTGATCATTTAGATAGTCACTTACTTTATAATAACCTTTACTCATGAGTGTCTTTTTGATATGGATTTTAAATTTATATAAAGGCAAATCAATGACACTTTGCGGAAGCTTATTAAACATAGATATACATTTCCCCAAGAATGAACAGCTAGTTTTATGGAGTCTGAACATTGAAACGGCAAGTTTATTTTTGTTTCTAGTATTCCCATTATGTAGATCACTTTTTATTGAATTTATTATAGTTTCATATATTGATTAGCTAAAGTTAAAATATTAATTTCTTTGAACAATTCTTTTAGGGATTCTCTAGCCCGTAAACAGTAAATAGCACGAATCGCTCTTTTTTGTAAAAGGAAAATACTTTCAATGTTAGCCGCTGATCCCCATAGCAGCAGTCCATAGGACATAACACTATGAAAGTAGCTGAAATAAACAATTCTTGCCGTTTCAACATTAGTTAAAAGTCTAATCTTTTTTACTGCGTACGCCGCTGAACTAAGTTTGATTGCCAAAGTTAGTTCAGACTACAGTGGATCCCACTGTATTCGTGAATCTAACGTAATGCCTAAGAATTTAGTATTATTTACCAAGTCAATGACATCACCATTCATATTTAAACTAGTATCAACCTGCCTTACATTGGGCAAAGAGAATTTGATACATTTTGTTTTCTTAGAATTTAAAGACAAATTATTAGTTGTGAACCAATACAGAACTCTCGAGAGAGCACTATTTACATCGTCATAACATTCCTTTTGTCTATCAACTTTGAATAGTAAAGAAGTATCATCTGCAAACAATACTGTCTCACACGATTCTGTAATGTAGTAAGGAAGGTCATTTATATATATTAGAAACAGTAGAGGACCCAATATTGATCCCTGGGGAACCCCCATAGTTACAGGCGAGCTAGCAGATTCTGATCTATTAATAACGACCTTCTGCAATCTGTCTGATAAATAAGATTTTAAAAGGCTAACAGCTCCATCCGAGACACCATAATGTCTAAGTTTACTTAAAAGCGTTTCATGACTCACACAGTCAAACGCTTTGGAAAGGTCGCAAAACACTCCAATTACATCCCGCTTGCCCTCCCATGCGTCAAAAATATGTTTCATAAGTGCAGTTCCGGCATCGGTAGTGGATCTACCTTTGGTAAAGCCGAATTGGCTTTCATGCATGAATCTGTTTGTTCTCAAGTGACCTATTAGTTGATTGTAAATAACTTTCTCGAAGATTTTGCTGAAAGTAGGTAATATGGATATAGGTCTAAAATTTGAGGGATCTTTTTTGTTACCCGATTTGAAAAGTGGTATTAATTTACTATATTTCATTAGATCAGGAAAGATACCCTCATCAATACAAGAATTAAAAATGTGTGCTAACAATGGGGCTAATTCATCGATGACAGATTGAATTATGTGAGTTGATATACCCCAGAGATCTTCAGTTTTCTTCTTGTTAAGTAAACGGAATGTTTTATTAATTGAAGAAGCATCAATATGGCTAAATTTGAATGATTCACTGCACCTATTCACACTTGACTCCAGGAGGGTGACGGCTAAACTAGGAGATGAGTTAAGATTACTGGTAGTTATAGCAGGAATTTGAGAAAAATAATCAACAAATGCATTCGCAACTGCATCGTCCGACTGATAGTCTTATTATTAATTTCTAAAGAGAAAGAGTTCCCAGAGCTTCTACTTTTTCCCGTTTCCTGATTTATTATAGTCCATGTAGTCTTAACTTTGTTCTTTGACATTTTTATTTTATTTGATATTGTTACGAGCTGGGGTCAGTAAATTAAACGGCGGTCTACCAAAACACTGAACTTTTATTAATTAGTACACTTAACTTCACTGAAAGCACTGAAAGTCGCTTCCTTAGTTCTCCAATATCACTTAGATGTTTTCGCACTGTATCGCAAAACAATACTGCTTCCCGGCGGCCGGACACAGCCTTATATAGTCCCCTAAGATACTTGCCACTCTTGCCAGAACATTCGCGGACACACTCGAATGTGTAGTCCAATACGTCGCGCGTTCGAGACGTTTCGATTATAACTGTCTCGATACTCGAATATTCTCGATACACAATACTCGAATATTCCCGTACTATCTTTCTCGAATATTCTGTGTTTGTCTATCTCTTTCTCATTCTAATACTTCTCGAATGTTCTAACTATCTCTGTCTCTTTCTACTATTGCTATCTCTTTCACTCCTATTGAAATTTATGTCCTTTTACTGAAGTAGGCTTAATGGCTCATAAGGGGTCCTGAAAACGCCTGAAAACGGGTTTTCAGGTTATTGCGGCATTGGATAGAGGGTAGCCTGAAACGTACTGAAAACATGTTTCAGGCGCCTGAAAACTACTGTAACTTGGGTGTAATTTAGATTTTTTAGTATGTGAAAGAGCTACTTCTGAAACGGCCTGAAACGACGTTTCAGCCTGCTGAAAACGTTTCTAAGTCACAGAAAATCACTTTTGAAGTTGTACTAAGCCACCGGCGTAACACTACCCCCTCCTAAGACATGCTCGTCCCGAGCATCATTATTTCCGTGGTATTTCGCCAGTCGGTCAACGTGAACAATCTTACAGGGACTACGTGCATTTCGCTGTATCCGGTACGTGACGTCGTTGATCCTCTTCAAAACTCGATAGGGTCCTTCCCATTTGGCTTGAAGCTTCGGAGATTTCCCTTTACTGCGGACTGGATTATGTAGCCACACCAACGAACCCTCTTCAAAGCCCTTGTTGTTTACATTTCGGTCGTAGCGGGTTTTCATCTTCTCAGACATCTGTTGGCTTGATTGTCTGACTTGCTCGTGTACGTCGTTCAACTTGTTGCGCAAATCATTCGCGTACTCGGTTATATTCCGCGGGGCGTCAGGTGGAATTCCAGTAAGTAGATCCGCAGGCAACCGTAGTTCCTACCAAAGTTTGCAAATGCTGGTGTCACCGAAGTACTTTCATGGACTGCGCTTCGATATGACATCAGGAATGGTTGGATGTGCTTGTCCCAATCCTTTTGCCTGTTTGACACAACCTTTGCAAGATACCTCTCCAATGTTTGGTTAAATCGTTCCACCATTCCATCAGATTGCGGATGGTAAGAAGTGGTCCTCGTTTTGTGGGTACCCATAACTCGACACATCTCTTGAAATATTTGAGACTCAAAATTTCTTCCCTGATCACTATGAATTTCCAAGGGTACTCCAAAACGGCAGAAGACTTCATGGACTAATTTATCCGCAACTGTTGAAGCCTCTTGGTTAGGAATAGCGAAGACTTCCGGCCACTTAGTGAAATAATCCATCACAACCATGAAGTACTTGTTTCCGCATTCACTTTCCGGAAATGGTCCCGCAACGTCTATGGCAATCCTTTCCCATGGTGCACCAACGTTATACAGTTTCAATGCACCTCTGCTGCGTGTATGAGGTCCCTTTACTGCAGCACAACTAGTACACTTGCGGCACCAATCTTCAACATCGTCACGGCAATTTATCCAGTAAAATCGTTCTCTTATTTTCAACAGAGTTCTCGTCACTCCCATATGACCTCCCGAACATCCGTTATGGTACAGCTGTAGAACATCCGGTATCTTGGCTTTGGGTACAACCATTTGTAGATGACAACGGTCTCCTCGAGCGTTTTCCCATTTGCGGCACAAGACTTCATCTTGGATAACCAGGCTGTCCCATTGAGCCCAATAGCTCTTCGTGATGGAACTCATCGACGCAATATCACTCCAGGCAGGTTTAGGAGTACCGGCTTTGATCCATTCGAGAATTGGTTTGATGTCTACATCATACTGCTGAGCGTGCTGAAAGGTTTCTTTCCATTCATTGCTAAGATCCGTGTTTAGCATTCTCACAGGTAGGTCTGCTTTTGCCTCTTGTTTTACGCAGTGCTTGCAGTCTTCAGAGCAAGGTCTTCTTGACAAAGCATCTGCATTACCATGAGATCTTCCACTGCGATGTTCAATCACGAAGTCATATTCTTGAAGTAACTCGATCCATCTCGCAACTTGTCCTTCGGGATTCTTGAATTGTAATAGCCACTTCAATGCAGCATGGTCAGTACGCAGATGGAATTTTCGACCAAGCAAATATTTGTTGAAATGCTGCAATGTTTTCACAACTGCCAGTAATTCTCTTCTCGTGACACAGTAATTTCTCTCAGGTTTGGACAAAGATTTGCTGAAGTATGCTATAACAACTTCGCGATCTCCTTTCCGTTGCGACAATACACCACCTAGCCCAGTATCACTTGCGTCTGTATCCACTATGAATTCATTTTCATTATCGGGATACCCCAGAATAGGTGTGTTACACAGATGTCGTTTCAGTTCTTGAAATGCGACGTCACAGTTTTCATCCCAGCAAAAACTCTCTCTTTTCTTCCGTGAGTTTATGAAGAGGCTTGGCAATGTCGGCAAAGTTCTTCACAAATCGCCGGTAGTAGGAACACAAACCCAAAAATGCTCTTACTTGTGTCTTGTCTCTCGGAACTGGCCAATCCTTTACGGCGATGATCTTCTGCGGATCTGTCTGGACACCCGCTTCCGAAACCACGTATCCTAGGAAGCTTACTTGTCGTTTGAAGAAGGAACACTTTTTAGGGCTTAACTTCAGGTTGGCGCTTCGAATTTTTGATAGCACCCGTTCTAGATTCTGAAGGTGTTCTTCAAACGTACGGCCCACGATGATGATGTCATCCAAATAGACCAGACAGGCTTCTCCAATCAATCCGCTGAGTACCAGCTCCATCAGCCTTTCGAAAGTCGCCGGCGCATTACACAGCCCGAACGGCATCACTTTGAACTGCCATAGTCCCTTTCCAGTAGAAAATGCAGTCTTCTCCTTGTCCTTAGGGTCAATTTCTACTTGCCAGTAGCCACTTTTTAAATCTAACGTGCTGAACCACTTCACTCCGGTAAGCATATCCAGCGTGTCATCAATCCTGGGTAATGGATAGCTGTCCTTCTTTGTGATGTCGTTCAGGCGGCGGTAGTCAACACAAAAACGCATGCTGCCATCCTTTTTCCTTACAAGCACCACGGGTGAAGACCATGGGCTGGACGAAGGCTCTATAACACCTTCCTTCACCATTCCTTCAATCATGGTCTCCACTTCCTTTTCCCGTGCTATCGGTAGTCTTCTTGGTCGCTGGCGGATAGGCAATTCGTTCCCAGTGTTAATTCTGTGTTGAACTAAACTCGTCTTCCCAATGTCCTCGTCGTTAGTAGAGAAAACATCAGCGTACTTGAGTAACATCTTCTTAGCCTTGTCTATCTGTTCCTTAGACAAAACGTCTCGACAGTCTTCCAAAAGTTTTGACACGCTGATTCCTTCATTTTTGTTGACATTTGTATGAGTCGTGTCTTGACAACGACGCAACCAGTCTACCTCCTCACTCGTACCAAGTAACATTCCCTTTTCGATCACGTGTTCTTTATCGTCAAGATTCAGTACACGAACTGCTGCAAAGCCAGTGGTTCTTACCAGAGTTCGTGCCATCTTCCATGGCTGGTCATGATCTAATCTTTCAATGAGTACACATCGATGTATCTTCCCAGAATTGTAAGGGAGACTAACCGGCACAATGGTTTCTGATTTTGGGGGTAGAGCGGTTTTCTTTAAGCTATACACTTTCCCCGGTGTGGCTCCTTCCATGAACAATTCTTCTCGTCCACAACTCATAATTCCTTGCTTGACGTCGATCTCACAACCATTCTTCCTCATAAAGTCTAGTCCGAGAATGCAGTCATCGACAATATCAGCCACAATGACGTTGTGCAGGTAAACTTGATTACCCAACTTCAACTCCACCTTCTGTTCGCCTCGGACGGGTATGTGCTGACCGGTGGCGGTTACTAAATTTAATCGCTCCAGGCTGTTGTTTCTGAAGTCCCTCAGAAACCGATTCGCAAGTTGGGAACTGACAACCGTGCGAGAAGCTCCGGTATCGATTGTCAGCTTACATGGCCTTCCGTTAACCTCGCCATTGATGATCAGGCTGTTCCCATCGTGGGCTTGTGAGATCGAAATCCTTGGGGCTCTGCGAACACCAGCCAGCACTCGCCCCGCAGTCCTGGCGTTTACTCGTTTCCCTGCTGTTGTTGGACAGCGCTATTAGCTGCCCTGTTCTCCTGAGGCCCATCTTCATCAATCCCTGAGCTACGCTTAGGACAACTTGATCGGAGGTGTCCCTTTTCGCCACAAGTGTAGCATCTAGGGCTGTATCCCTTGAAGCGGTCACGCACAGGTGTTGCAACTACCTCCCTGACACGGTGAGACCGATGGTCTTGCCTCACAGCTTCCACTTCTAGAGCATGGGCCAGGGCGTCTTTAAGGGTTTCGTGGTGCCCGAGTCTCACAGCAGCTCTCACTTCGAGGTCCCGAATGCCGTCGACAAAAGCCTGTACAAGGTTGCCCACAATTAACGTCGGTGCGGACTGGTACGCTTTACGTACCAGTTTTTCTACCTCTAGGGCCCATTGTTGCAGGTTTTCACCAACACGCTGAACCCGATCTTTTAGCTGGGCCCGAAACACATGTTCAAGGTGTGCGTCGCCGTATCTTGCCTCAAGCGCTTCCAATAGTTCCTCGTAGCTCACCTTCTTGTCAAGAGCTTCGAGGACTGTCAAGGCTTGATCTCGGAGGCCTAGCTTGAGTGCGGTCATGGCCTGGGCTTTAGTCCACCCATTTGCCTCCATTACAGCCTCAAACTGTATTTTATAGGCTGACCACGAGGAACTCCCATCAAAAGGTGGCACTTTGAATCCTCGCACCGAAGGAGCGGCACTGACGATAGTGGCTGTCCCATCTCCGACCTTCAGATTACCCAAAGCCTTCTTGACATCGGCAATCTCAGATTCAGCTTCGGTGAGACGGTTCTCGTGTTGCAGAACCTTATCTTCTATCACTTTGACCTTATTGCCGAAAGTCGCTTGGAGATCTTT
Source organism: Scirpophaga incertulas (assembly GCA_036419045.1). Classification (NCBI taxonomy): domain Eukaryota; kingdom Metazoa; phylum Arthropoda; class Insecta; order Lepidoptera; family Crambidae; genus Scirpophaga; species Scirpophaga incertulas. The sequence goes on along the minus strand of CM071627.1, from coordinate 10,310,673 downwards.
GATCAGGACCATTTGTTCATCTTGGCCGAGCTGCAGTTGTTCCCTCAAAAGGCGAGTCTGCTCCTCCTGACGGCGGGCCTGCTCTTCCTGACGGCGGGCCTGCTCCTCCTTATCGCGCTGCAACTGCTCTTCCAGACGGCGTGCCTGCTCCTCCTGACGGCGGGCCTGCTCCTCCTTATCACGCTGCAACTGCTCTTCCAGACGGCGTGCTTGCTCCTCCTGACGGCGGGCCTGCTCCTCCTTATCACGCTGCAACTGCTCTTCCAGACGGCGTGCTTGCTCCTCCTGACGGCGGGCCTGCTCCTGCATCATCGCCATGAAAGCCGCCCAATCTGGTGCGGCAGCCGACGTTGAGGGAGTGGCTTCCATAACTGACTGCTGGTCCTCGTCAGTTGGCGGCTGAGTAGCTCCGAAGCGTCTCTGGTCGGCTTCCTGTTGTCGCTGGCTTCTTGTCCGGATTCTTCCTTCCGTGTCTTCCTTTGGTAGAACCGGCATACTGATCCCACTTCTGACACCAAATGTTACGAGCTGGGGTCAGTAAATTAAACGGCGGTCTACCAAAACACTGAACTTTTATTAATTAGTACACTTAACTTCACTGAAAGCACTGAAAGTCGCTTCCTTAGTTCTCCAATATCACTTAGATGTTTTCGCACTGTATCGCAAAACAATACTGCTTCCCGGCGGCCGGACACAGCCTTATATAGTCCCCTAAGATACTTGCCACTCTTGCCAGAACATTCGCGGACACACTCGAATGTGTAGTCCAATACGTCGCGCGTTCGAGACGTTTCGAGTATAACTGTCTCGATACTCGAATATTCTCGATACACAATACTCGAATATTCCCGTACTATCTTTCTCGAATATTCTGTGTTTGTCTATCTCTTTTTCTCATTCTAATACTTCTCGAATGTTCTACTAACTATCTCTGTCTCTTTCTACTATTGCTATCTCTTTCACTCCTATTGAAATTTATGTCCTTTTACTGAAGTAGGCTTAATGGCTCATAAGGGGTCCTGAAAACGCCTGAAAACGGGTTTTCAGGTTATTGCGGCATTGGATAGAGGGTAGCCTGAAACGTACTGAAAACATGTTTCAGGCGCCTGAAAACTACTGTAACTTGGGTGTAATTTAGATTTTTTAGTATGTGAAAGAGCTACTTCTGAAACGGCCTGAAACGACGTTTCAGCCTGCTGAAAACGTTTCTAAGTCACAGAAAATCACTTTTGAAGTTGTACTAAGCCACCGGCGTAACAATATGTATAAAGATTTAGCACATAAACAAACATTTTTAAAAGTCTTTGAGTATTTTTTTACATAATCTAAAAAAAAGGCAGGGTCGACAGAAGTATTTTAAAGCATATAATTCAAAAAGTGTTCTCCTGCTTTTTAATATGCCTGGAGTAGCCCATCACTAAATTTCTTTTTTGTTTAATTTTACAACCTTTTGTGGGAATATATTGTTGCTTTCCATTCTACTAAATTAAATAAAATTATTAAATATAAATTATTAGCATCTCCACCAACAGTAGGCAAAGAGTAATTGAGATGTTATTTTTTTTTAAATTTACATAACCTTCCCTGGGATATAGGTCTACAAATCAATTCGTTTTAGGGCTACATGATGATGCTCAAATACAGGCTAGTTGTCCACTATGGTCAGAGTTAATGTAGTTTATTAAACAGATTCAATTACTTTACAGTTACAAAAAAATTATCTAAGCAGGTAGCTGATGTGGGTGTTATTCTAGTTGGCTCGTTAAATACGTGATGCAGATCAAATGATTTATATAAAATTAATAAACCTTTGGGACAGAGGTGATATATCTAAAATATTAACATTAAAATCTCCACATACAATTACATTCTTATTTTTCCTGCACACTAATTGCAAAACATCCTCCATGGTGGATTCAAACTCTATATAGCTTCCAGATGGGGCCTATAGATACACACTATAATAAGATTGTTAAGCTCCACACACGATATCTCAATAACTCTTTCAATGGAAAGTGATACAACATCTTTGCGTTCTTTATAATGCAAAATACATTGTTTAATATGATTAAAGAACCCCCTCTTATTGCAGATTGTCTAATATATGAGCTTACAATACTATAATTATTATCAAAGGTGATTAATTAATAGTTCTTAAGCCAATGTTCGGTAACACACAATATATCAACTTTTTCACATGTTAACAACAAATTAATTTCTAAATCTTTGCCAGAAAAGCCTTGGATATTTTGATGTACAATTCGTAGATAATGAGGCTTTTCTATTGTCTTTAAAGAGCCAGAGATAATCTCTGTTGTCTTATTATTTAATTTAAATTCTTTGGAACAGATTCCAAGAAATTATATTCTATATGTTGCTCAATAAAAGCATTGTCATTTTGTAAATTAGCAGCCAAGTTCTTGGCTGAAGTTAAAAAGTAATATTTTAGCACCATTGCTAATCGTTTTTTGTAAAATGTAGTCAGACTTATTCTATCCTTAATTAAAAAGAAATTATTTGTTATATCTGATAATTGGTTAATGTCAATAATATGAATATTTTCCATGTATTGAGTCATGGTATCCAACATGCAATTCAATTTAAATATAAAATTATTTTTCTTTTTGCCTAAACTTTGACAATAGGGAAATGAGAACATAATAACCCTATTAATTTTTTAAATCACTTAAAACAGTGTAGAGGTGCTTAAGTGAATTCTTGTTCACACCACTCACGTTTCCTAATAATAAAATTAAACTGTCATTACAATTGAACTCATAAGCTGAGATTTTGCTGACAATATTATGAAAGTTAGAACCCGGCATACAATTGTTTATAACAGGTTCACCTAACTGGTTACTTAATATATATCCTATATTCTTCCCTATTTCATCACTAAATAATACATATCTTTCTTTCAATGGAGAAGACAGTCTAACCTGAGCAGAGGATGCATAATGGGTCACATTGTCCAACAATACTGGTTCATCAACTTGAGGTGATGACACAACTAATGACTGATTACTACTGGAGTTATTGGTTATGTCTTTAAATAAAGAGTCTACTTGGCATGTATTATAATGGACAGTTGGAACTAAGTCAGTTACTGAGTGGCTATTCTCCTCAATGGAATTTTGAAAACTGACATACTTGCAAGTATGTCAGTTTTCCTTCCCCCCTTATTCCCTTTCAAAAGGCCGGCAACGCATCTGTAACTCCTCTGGTGTTGCGGGTGTCCATGGGCAACGGTTATCGCTTACCATCACGTGATCCGTTTGCTCGTTCGCTGCCCCATTCTTTTTTTTTTGTCCACCTTAGGAAAATGCATTAAGTTGCATACCCCGGCTGTGGCGAGCCGGCGGTTATGTGGGGCTCTCCTACCCACTAAAAACCTCAGGGATGGCCTTCCTCAGGCATGTAGGGAGCCCCCGGGAACGCCAAGCTACTTCCGGGAACCCCCAGCCTCCGCTCCCCCGCCGATACAGGGGAGCCCTCCTCGGGAGAGGCTACAATACCTCCCCCGATCTCCACCACCGACGACGCCCCGCGGCCACGGAAGGGGCGTGGTCCCTTCCGGGTCGCCGTATCCGCGGGCGCGATTACCTCGCGCCCGCCGGCGACTCGCGGCGGCGCCGCAGCTATCCTAACGAGCCCGACGCCGCCTCCTTCGAGCGGTATCGGCCATCTCCCGCACCCGCTCGGTGGTCTCCTTCTAGAGCATCACTGCTTCACAGAAGGAGGCCACAGCCCTCCAACCTCCCTCGTCCGCCAACATTGCCGCAATCAATGCCGGCGGAGACAGATCTCGCCTGATCTCTGCGACCAAGACTCGGCGCTCGGAGGCCCACTCGGGGCACTCCGCCAGCGTGTGCTGGGCCGAGTCGAGGTCGGATGCGCAGTGGTGGCAATGTGTCAATCCCTCCCGTCCTATTCGACACAGACGCTGCCCTATCCTATAAAAAAAAATGGAACGATGTATTATCAAAATCCAGGATATTGATTTTAGATAACAAAACAATAATTTCACGGTACAAACTATTAGTCACAGTTACGATGGCAGCTATAATACCTTTAAATTACTACATCCCCAAAATACGTCCTCATTCCACAGAAAACTGTCACAATTTTGATAGATCGTAGATAGTTACTCCTCACCCAACAGCGGGAGTATTAATCCCAAATACATTGAATCTGTAGGCAACTATCATATTTTATTCTATTTAAAATCACTACATTAAATTAGATTTTACAATTTCATACATTGAACACAAACACATACATATAATACAAACAATTTATAATATATATTAATATTTATAATGTACATAAAATTACTTATAATAAAAACACACATAGATTGCCTAATGTTATCTTCCTGTAAGCCGTAAGTCTACGAGCAGCGGGCGCGAAACCGGTTCAGCTGACGCAGTCCCGCTTCTCTGCGACAACGAAAACGATCACGCGCCAGACGCAACCCGAGTACTTACCGTGGAACCTGTGTCGTTCGGTTAATAAAGCTAATACGCGTGTTTATCGTAATAATATTAGTATTGTTTCGATCTATAATTGTAATATATAAATCTATCTTGTGTTATTGTACGGTATCGTGTTCATACTTTTCCTTCTATCTGTAGTGAAGGGTAATTAAATGTATAAATAACCAAACAAAAACAGTGTTAGTTATTTCATAGCTACTGTTCATACACAAATAACTCCCAACACAACTGGTGACCCCGCTTTGAACATTCGAGTATGAGCGATCAAGAATATATTAACAAGTGATTTTGAGGAGCGTAAAGAAATGGAAGGCACATCTACCGCACAACCGCCAAGTACCTTTTTGCCAGAAACATTTTGTGTTGGTGTAAGAATACCACCGTTTTGGCCGGAAAACCCGATCATATGGTTTTCACAAATCGAAGGTCAGTTTGCCATGGCAAGAATTACCGATGACAGTACTAAATATTACTATGTTTTATCGCATCTTGACCGTCAATACGCCGTGGAAGTTGAAGATATTATTACTGCACCACCAATTACCGGCAAGTACGAAAAATTAAAAACCGAACTCATAAAACGATTTTCCACATCGAGTGAAAGAAAAGTGAAACAACTTTTACAGTCGGAAGAGTTAGGCGATCGTAAACCATCGCAATTTTTACGACATTTACAAAATTTGGCGGGCCCGAGTATACCGGAGAATTTTTTACGCATAATTTGGACCAGTCGCCTACCCACAACCTTTCAAACAGTTGTTGCTTCACAGATGACTCTGTCGCTTAACGAATTGGCTGATTTAGCTGATAGAGTGCATGACATAGCTCCAGCATCTCCTCAAATAGCAGTGGCTAGCGTCACAAACACACAAGCAGCGTTAGATACGATGGCGCGAAGCATTGCGGAACTTACAAAACAAGTCAGCAGTCTTACCGCGGAAGTACACAACCATTTTCGCCATCGAGAAAGAAAACACAACCATGAACGCCATCGCACGCCATCTAAGCGCTCGCAATCCAACTACAGAAAGTTCCCTCAGTGTTGGTATCATTTTAAATTCGGCAGTCAAGCAAAGAAATGCATAAAACCCTGTGATTACAAATCGGGAAACTCTCAAGGCAATCTGTAATGGCGACTGCTGATTGCCCCACGCCGTCCACCGGTCACCTTTTCGTGACAGATCACAAATCAAAGATACAGTTTTTAGTGGACACTGGAAGTGATTTATGCGTCTACCCACGATCGGCTCTTCGTGAGCGCCGTGAGAAAACAAATTACCAACTTACCGCGGCTAATGGATCGACTATAGATACCTATGGTTTTATACAATTAAATATTAATTTAGGGTTACGTAGGGATTTCGTATGGAAATTTGTAATAGCTGATGTTACGAAACCAATAGTGGGAGTTGATTTTTTGTATTATTACAATTTGTTAGTAGAAATTCGTAATAAACGCATTATTGATGGCACTACAAACTTAACAACTGTGGCTTGTATAGTTAATAATAAAAATTCAATTCCAAGTATAAAGGTTGAGACTGGTGTTTCGAAATATCATAACTTGCTTTCTGAATTTCAGGAAATTACCAAACCTACAGGCGCTCCACATGTTACACTGACGCCTAAACACAAAACTGTGCACCACATTCGTACTACCCCAGGTCCCTCTGTGTCATGTTCATCCCGAAGGCTCGCCCCTCATAAACTGAAGATTGCCAAAGCAGAATTCGATGCAATGCTGGTAAGTGGTACTGCACGCCCATCTGAGTCGCCTTGGTCGTCTCCTCTACACTTAACTCCTAAAAAGGATAAAAGTTGGCGGCCATGTGGAGACTATAGAAAGCTGAACGCCAGAACTGTACCAGATAAGTACCCAATAAGACATATTCATGATTTTTCTCATAGCTTGTCTGGTTGTACTGTATTCTCTACCATTGATTGGTAAAAGCGTATAAACAAACACCGGTTTATGAGGAGGATATCGCGAAAAATACGATCACTACACCCTTCGGGTTATTCGAATTCGAATTCGAATTCGAATGGCTTACGGAACGCAGCTCAGACTTTTCAGAGGTTCGTTTATGAAATGACCCGTGGCCTAGTTTTCCTTCCTTTCCTTCTCAAGGTCACATATCCAGCACTAAGATCACCTACGTCAACTCTTCTTCAGAATGAGAGACTACGGCATGGTGATCAATACATCTAAGTGCGTCTTTGGCGCATCAGAGGTAACATTTCTCAGGTATCGTATTTCTCAACAAGGAACCACGCCTCTGGAAAGTAAAGATCAGGCTATTAAAGATTTTCCTCAACCTGAATCGGCAAAATCTTTACGACGATTTTTAGGGATGATTAATTTTTATAGGAGATTCATACCACAAGCCGCACTAATCCAATCTCCCTTAAACGCCTTATTAACTGGATCTATTAAAGCCTCACAGCCAATTGTCATGGACGAAAAAGCAGTTAAGGCTTTTAGGGAGTACAAAGAGAGCCTTTGCAAGGCAGCATTATTGGTCCATCCTGATTGTTAGGCTAAGCTTGCTGTGGAAAAAGCAATGGGAGGAGTCTTGCAACAACAAAAGGACGATCAATGGCAACCACTTTCATTTTTTTCGCGCAAGTTGAGTCCCGCGCAAAAGAAATATTCTGCATATGACCGCGAACTTCTGTCTATCCATGAAAATATTAAATACTTTCGCCATTGGTTGGAAACTAGAAATTTCACCATCTATACTGACCACAAACCTCTCTGTTATGCTTTTCATGACCGAAAAAGTAACTGCAGTCCTTGTCAGTATAGACATTTAGACTACATTTCCCAATTTTCAACAGATATACGTCATGTGTCAGGAAAAGATAACGTAGTTGCAGACACACTCTCTCGTGTAGATGAGCTCAGTGAACCTGTGAGTTTACAGTTGTTGGCGAAATCACAGAAAATTGATCCAGTGTTAACTCATTACCTCAACAACCAATCCTCTCTGCGCATGAAAAATATGGTAGTACCTGGAAGCCGTACAGAATTGTACTGTGATATCAGTACATCGACTCCCAGACCATTTGTACCAAAATCCCTGCCCAAACAAATATTCGACAATTTACACTCTCTTTGTCACCCCGGTGCAAATGCCAGTGCAAAGCTTGTAGCACAAAAATACGTCTGGCCACTGATGAGGAAATATTGCCGAGAGTGGTCTAAGTCATGTTTAGCCTGTCAGCGCACAAAAGTAAATCGACATGTGAAATCCCCTTTGGGTACTCTTGATTTACCTACAGCGCGATTTAAACATGTTCATTTAGACCTAATCGGACCGTTGCCTCCTTTCATTACTTTACTTATTTCATTACTTACAAATAATTTTAGATAGCGTTATGGGTCTGTTCCTTTTTTTTTTTTTTTTTTTTGTTTTCCTGAGGAAAATGCATTAAATTGCATACCCCGGCTGTGGCGAGCCGGCGGTTATGTGGGGCTCTCTCCCAGAAGGGGGAGGCCTACCCACTTAAAAACCTCAGGGATGGCCTTCCTCAGGCATGTAGGGAGCCCCCGGGAACATCAAGCAACTTCCAGGAACCCCCAGCCTCCGCTCCCCTGCCTAGAGGGGAGCCCTCCTCGGGAGAGGCTACACTACCTTCCCCGGTCTCCTCCACCGACGACGCCCCCCGGCCACGGAAGGGGCGTGGTCCATCCCGGGTCGCCGAAGCAGTCGCGATTTCCTCGCGCCCGCCGGCGACCCGCGGCGGCGCCGCAGCTGTGCTACCGAGCCCGGCGCCGCCTTCTTCGAGCGGGATCGGCCATCTCCCGACCCCGCTCGGCGGCCTCCTTCTGGAGCATCACTGCTTCACAGAAGGAGGCCACAGCCCTCCAACCTCCCTCGACCGCCAGCATTGCCGCAATCAATGCCGGCGGAGACAGATCTCGCCCGATCTCTGAGACCAAGACTCGGCGCTCGGAGGCCCACGCGGGGCACTCCGCCAGCGTGTGCTGGGCTGAGTCAAGGTCGGATGCGCAGTGGTGACAATGTGTCGATCCCTCCCGTCCTATTCGACACAGATACTCACCGAAGCAGCCGTGCCCGGTGAGTATCTGAGTCAATCGGTAGGTGACCTCCTCCTTCCCGTGGAGCCAAGCTTCGAGGTGCGGAGTACGGCACCGACGGCCCGCTGGCGCGCGCAGATCCGTAATTCGAGCTGCGCACGCCAGGCCACCACAATCCGTCGGTGCCACTCCCGCTTAGGCACTTCGTGCGCGGGTTCCAGGGTGCTCCCCCCATCGCCCCCCCGGTCGACACGCCGCGACGCATACGTCGCCGCGTACATGTCGGCCAGGATGTCGAATGGGGGGAGCGTCCCAGAACCGTCGCCGCCTCGTACGAGATTGTACGGTAGCCTCGTACGATCCGTATGGCCATTATCCGCTGCAGGCTCCGTAGCAGAGCTCTGCAGCGGGGGGACCTCGCGCAGTCTTGCGACCACATGGGAGCCCCATACATGGCCACGGATCGCACGACGCCCTCGTACAGGCGGCGAACTCCATCCCTCGGTCCCCCGAGATTGGGCAGCAGGCGATGCAATGCGCCCGCCACCCTTTTGGCTCGGGGGACCAACCGCACGAAATGCTCCTCGAAGCTCCAGCGGCGGTCCAGGGTGAGGCCCAGGTACTTGATGTACGGCCCCACCGGGACCACCACGTCACCCACCCGGATCCGGCAGCTGGGTGGTTCCCGGCGCCTCGGAAGGCCGTGGAACCATAGCGCCTCGGTTTTGTGAGGCGCTATTTGTAAACCCAGCTGGCGGATCGCCCGCACGACACATGCCACCCCAAGCTCGGCAAGCCTGAGCACCGGCCCGAAGTCGGCCCCAGTCGTCACGACGAGAGTGTCGTCAGCGTAGCAGACGACACTCACGCCGCGAGGAAGGCTGGTGCGAAGGACCGCGTCGTATGCGAGGTTCCATAGCAAGGGTCCCAACACCGACCCCTGCGGAACGCCGCATTCGACCCTCCTCGACGTTTCCCTCCCGTCCCGTCCCATCACGCCGATCGTCCTGTCGCGCAGATAGTCCCCGACCACGGCCCGCAGGTAGGGAGGCAGCTCGTGGTATACGAGCGCCTCCCTAATGGCCGGCCAGGGGAGGGTGCCGAAGGCGTTGACGATGTCTAACGACACCGCCAACGCCACCCCCCCGATCGGACTGCGGACTCCGACAGGGAACGAACACGCTGGACGGCGTCCAGCGTTGATCGCCCCCGCCGGAATCCAAATTGACAGTCCGATAGGTCGGGACCCAGGCGCGACAGGTGCTCGCTGATACGAGCGGAGATAACTCTCTCGAAGAGCTTCCCCGCCTCGTTCAGCAAGCAGATCGGACGGAACGAGGACGGAACGTCGCCGGTCCTTCCCTCCTTCCTGAGGAGCACCAGCCTGGCCGACTTCCAGTCGACGGGGAACACGCCCTCGCGGAGACAGCTCGTAAAGAGCTACCTCACCGTGCTCCCAAACGCCCTGAGCGCCAGCGCTAGCACCTTTCCCGGGACCCCATCCGGTCCCGGGGCAGTGTTGCGCGCAGAGAGCCGCGAAACGGCCCTGGCGAGCTCGCTCTCCGTCACCCGGAGGTCGTCCGACCAAGGGCCAGGTGACGGGGCGGCAGGGGGATGGGTCTGTTCCTGAAAATAAATTGAACAAAATTACTCCTCCTGTGTTCAAGATTCAGTTACAAACTTTTAAGTTAAATAAGTCTCATAGGGAAACCAGTAGCGCGTCGAAACTGAAGCATACTAATTCTGAGAATTGGTGTAATTTAATTTAGTCGTAAAATGCAGGCAAAATACTCTAATTCTCGTATGTTTAGTGAGCGCAACGCTCTCTTTCTGACCCTTACTTTCTGTATAATCTGTTTCAACCATTAATAATCTTATCAACCATTAATAGTATATAGTAAAACATGATTGAATACACATTGCTACATGGCAGGGTTGACCCCGCGCCTTCCGATTGTAATCGAGCCACAGGTCAGTGGCGAGACAACAGCGTCAAGGTGGCTGATATATGAAATGCATAAGCAGACATAGGGAAACTATGTCTTGTCTCTACTGAAATTTTTCCACTTTGAATTGCATCGAATGGACTTACACTAAACATGGACAAGATAAATTAGGACCGAACAGAGTCTAAGAGTATTTAACAATTTTTGAAAATTTCTAGACATCATTATATAAAATAGTGGCACGATGTAATTATATTTTTTAGATTATTTAATTACACACTTGGCGCAGCGGTCGGCTACTGCTCAACAGGTTGCGGCGTTGCGGGGTATCCTGGTTACATTTAGTGCTCCTTAGTGAGGATTCTCAGTCTTTCTCTCTTGAGGGGAAATAAAAATTTTTGAAGACGAAATAGTGGACAAATCGCTCGTATTTCCGTATTATCTCGCCATTTAATCATCAAATGAAACAACATTCAAACGATATTATAATGATACCACTATAATTATGTATGTTTCATCTATATTTTTATCGCACTAATAGTTTGTTCGAATTTTGCAGTCTACGTGTACTCCGAAATAATTATGAAAAATATACTATTACCGGTTTTTTTGGCTCTTTTACTTGTCATCATCTGGACTAAACAAGAGGCAAATGTTGTAAGTATCTTACTGGAATATTTTCTTTTTATCTGATTTTCGTACAAAAGTATTTATATAACTAACCAACAATTTCGACAGTCCTACCACTAAACAAATTGGAAGGAAAAATCTCATAAGCAGTAAGGATTTTTAAAAAGAGACAGAAATGTTTTGTCCTTTTAATTACACAAAAAGTGTTTTAGGAAATCATCCAGACTAGAGGCAATTAAGCAAAAAGCTCTGCATCGGTGGAGCGGTGGAGCACTCGCCTTCCCAGCTGCCGGCCACCGGACGATCGAACCCGTTCGTCCGGTGTTGGAGGAGTGGGTTGGGCGCCGGCAGGGCAGCCTCTCATTCCGCATGGTGCAGGTACTGACCGGACATGGTTGTTTCGCTCACTACCTGCACCGGGTCGCACATCGGTAGGCAACGCCGTGGTGTCACCACTGCGGCGCTCCCGACGATACGTCCGGGCACACGCTGGCTGTGTGCTCGGCGTGACAGCAACAGCGCAGCGACCTTATCGCTGCGCTGGGAAGCAGCGACCTCTCGCTGCCGAGCGTGGTCGTGGCCATGCTCCGCGGCGAGACGGAATGGGAGGCTGTCACTTCCTTTTGCGAGAACGTCATCTTGCAGAAGGAGGCAGCAGAGAGGGAGCGGGAGGAGGACGTCAAGGCCGCTCCTCTCCGCAGCAGACGGATAGGTAGGAGAAGGCGGGCACACGCAAAAGCGGTGCTCGCCTAATGACCCTACCGCGAGGCTGCGTGTGCGTCTGGCTACCGCGCACGCCGTGGTGATGTCTCTCTGTCTGGGGGACTGTGTTGTCTGGGGTTTTCGGACAGTCGCACCAACCTCCCATGGCCCTATCAACCTGTCTTGGTTTTACGGACCGAAGCATCGGGAGATGCGTGCGGAATCTGCTGATCGCATTTTGGCCGCACGCATTTCTTGACTCCCTACAAGTTATTTAAATCTATCTCCATCGCCCCTAATGTCCTTCTTCCCTGAAGGGGCGGACGACACACATTACGCCTTCGGTTCTCCCCTGGTCGCAGCATGCCCATCGTTGGTGTACCGCTGGCTTTGTCTTCCTCATTGTCCTCCCATCTTCGAATTTCCACCGGCTTCTTTATTCACCTCAGAGTCCACTCCTAATCTTGTACCACCTATGCGCAAAGTCTCGTAGTCGCCGGAAGTTCTCCTCCGTTGCCACGAGGTCACAGTAGTACACCGGTCCAACTTCCACCACCTTCACCTTATCTAAAATATCCCTACGCGCCTCAGTATATAGACTACAGTCCCACAAAGCATGATGCAGGTCCTCGTCCTCGCACTCCCCACAAGGGCAACTACTGCTATCAGCTAACGCCTAAATAGCCTGCCGTTGAAATGGCCGTGTCCCGTCAAGATCTGGGAGACTTTGTAACGTTGTTTTTTTTTTTACACTTAGTTCATGATTGGCATATAAATGCTTAATCCATAATTTCATAACGTTAGTACATTGTTTTCTTATTAATTTCAACTAAAATACTAAGCTGCATTTGACAAATAATTTGTTATTGATGTACATGAAAGGTGGATTGACATTGAGGGCAAATGTCAATACATTTGCCCTCACATATTACCGACGCGGTTAGCAGAAAGGATGCACCTACATTCAGACACTTCTTTCTGTACTGGATGATTGAGACAGTGCAATATATAAATCTGTCTTACTTAATTAACTGATTATTAACAGTGGCAAACAGATGTTAGTATGCTTTGCATTCCTAAAGGAATGCAGCTGTAATTCTTGAAAGAATTTAAATTCTTTTTAATGTTGAGTTGAGTCTGTGAATAGATAATTCACCTTGAACTCGTATCAGTGTAGGTCATGGAATGTATTTGCTATGAACATTTTAGATATTAAAATTTTTGAATATTATAATTGAAGCACCTAAAATATAAAATAGGTTTATTTTCGTAAGAATATATTTATTTGTTATATCTCATTGGATATGATTACATCTTCCGAAGGGCAATTAGGTCCGGGTGTCTATGTTTCATTCTGTAGCCTATGGCTGAAGTCTATAATATGCAGCCATTTGTCAATGCTTGTCCTTTCTCTTGTTGGTCACGATGGCGGCAGGACGCATTGTGACTCTAAACTTTGAGAAATGGAGATCAGCACGATTTAAGTTTTCTTTGTAATTGAAGATTAATTAGTTTGTCTTTTTTGCCCAAATGGCGTGCATTTTTCTTCATTTATAAAAATCTCGTTCTCAACCCCGCTAAAAAACGGGTTCCAATCTTTGGTTATTATTCGATCATATTTTCAACATATGGTCTATTTGTTGCTCATGGTTCCCACTAGTGGTCTAACTTTGGCTCGTAGAGTAGCATACTGCGTGGCACATCTTCTATGTGCACCCAGCTTCAAACTTAAAGGGGTCAAGCCGCATCCGTTCAAGAGAAACGTGGAGGGTGTCATATTGGGAGTGCATCGTGAGAGATTCAATCCGCTTTCATCACGTCAATCCACCTCGAGGTAACCAGATGCCCGGCTGAAACGTGAGTGTATACCTCCATTTAATGATTTGGTACCGGTATTTTTAAGTTTAATGTGGAGCGGTTTGCTACAGCAAGTTAATTGCATAATAGATTTAAGTAACCTTTTGTATTTAAAAAATTAGTATTACATTAATCATATTTGCTCTCTGATGGAGCGTTCTTTATTATAAGCGGGTAGATTTGTTAAATTATATAAGAGATTTTGGTAATATTTTGTATTTACATGATTTGTCTACATTTTAATACTTGTTAAATCTTAATCGATATTTTAAATGAAAGAAATATATGCATGCTCATTTTGGTAAATTCTTTGTGGTTTTATTTTGCATCCATCTGCAACTCTGATTGAGTTAGTGTGATGGCGCCCTTGTTATAAGTTGTTCACACTGCTCACCAGGCTACATCGAACCAAACCGTCTGTCCACGCCTTGAGTACAATTGTCGCTTATATCTTGCTCTGTCACTAATACTCTTTAGCTAGTCAATTGAAATGGGCACATTAAATTAGAACAGACATCAACAAGACTTCAACTCTTACATATATATAGATAGTCCGGCTCGACCCAAGTTGCCTTGTGCCGAACCGCCACGTCTGGGAAAAACCGATATGCCTCCCTCCCTTGGTCCGATGTGTCCCATCGCTCCTGCCATGCGACAAGAGCGGACTCTGATGTTCGGAGTCGGGCACTTCGAAGCTCCTCCTTGGTAGCGCGGGATTCGCGTACTCCGCCTAGTCTGCCCGCTCGTACCACCTCAAGGTCGGCCGGTAATACACCGGCTAAAACCGGTAACGCGGCAGAACTCGTCGACCGGTACGCCTTGGTCAGAAAGATCAAGGCGGGTCTCTGGGTGCGCAATAGCGCGCTCCGCACAACGTGAAGAGACGCGCGCTCGTTTTGGGGTTTTCGGACAGTCCTTCCCCTGGCGTTGGCTCGACCAGACCTAGGTCGAGCCAGCACCGGAGCACATGGCGGTAGAATCGCGAAAGCGCACCCCGCCATGTGAACCGCATGGGCCTAGAGAACTCAGGGGGGCTTTAGTAGGTAGGCTGGTCCTGTCAGACCGGAGAGCCCCACACAAGGCCGCGCCTAGCCAGCGCGGTGTCTTAGTGCAAAAGGTGCATTTCCCATCTTAAAAAAAATCTTTTCAAGAAGTTATTGTAAGCTTCAATTATTAGACGTTAGACGAAGTTATTTTAGTAGACGTTATAAAAATGATTTTCTTTTTCATTATCAATTGGTATAATTTATAATTATACCAATTATATGTATAATTTATATTTGGTATAAAGCTTGAAAAGCTATATTAATACTAATTTCAACTTTCAGGGTAAATTTAATGTAATCTTGGAAAACTTTGAACTCATCAAAGGACCGAAGCGGAAAAATTGCACCGACGGTATATATATGAAGGTTACAAACAGAACAAATATAATATCCCAATACAATGTTCAACATAAATTTAAAATAGCACAGGTAAAAAATATCATAATTTTAATCATTATACACCAAGTATTGAATATGGCTCATGTAAGCGTCTGTAGTGTAGTGTGTTTGTGGAAGGCGCACGAACAGAAGGTTAGACGCCTTGCCTGCTAACGACTCCGGCGACCGTTCCGGAGTTATTAGGGTTGAAACAAAGGAGTCGACGCAACTTAAGCACGCTGTCTAGTGTCTCGGACGCTCAAGATCGCCGTGTAGTGGAGGGTAAGAATCTATCCAGTACGTGACGGTAGCGAGTATATGTTTGACGAGGGGTGTGTGGTCCGGGTCGTCGCGCTCGCCGACGATCGCGGTGTGTGAGCGAGAGATGCGGTTGGTGGCCGGCGAAAGGATTTTGTTAGCGCGTGTGATGGAGCCGGACGGGTCAGATAAAACACATGATTTAAATTGAGAATAAAGAGAAATAAGGAAAAGCGGTGCATACAACTAGCTGCATGTGAAACTCCACCCACCAGAGTCTAGCGATTATTAAGAAGATAAGTCAAATTGTAAAATTGAGCTCACAAATACAACATATTCACATACATATTTGTTATGTATGTTGTTCGCTAAATTTAATTAGTATAGACCGTGAAGAGAGTAGCAGAGCGAGCCGACCCCTGACCCCGTCGACTCTTATTGTACAAAGGGTTGAAAGTATACCTTCGTGTTTGAAACGAAAGGTACGGTTTAACAGGTACGACTGTATGACGCGAACTAATCGGTCAGAGGTTCCAGACTCGTATAATTTAAAAATTAACGCGTCATGCCAGACCTTGTCGAAGGCCTTGGCAACGTCAAAGAATACTGCGAGGACTTATGTTTGTGAGGGTGAAACGCGTCTAGTATATATTCTACTATACGGCCTACTTGCTGGGAACATGAGTGCCTAGCTCTAAAGCCAAACTGCTCGGGAATAATGATATCATTGGAGGCGAGATGCTCTTTAAGGCGACCAAGAATTAAACGCTCGTATACCTTCCCTAATGAACTAATAAGACTGACGGGACGGTAGTTGGAGGTAAATGGAGTGATTTTCCGGGTTTCGGAATACCTATTACTTATGCATGTTAAATATTTATATGATAAAAAGCGACGTTATGAAAATGTTTAGTTCCGTTGCGATAATAATTCTTAAATGTTAAATAAATAATTCCGTGGATTTTCGTTACTACATGAATTACAAATTAAAAATTTTAACGCAGGACTTAATAAAAAAACTGCGTGTCTTGTGAACGAAACAAGTGATGTCGGGCCGATACAGCCCGCTAGCGTGAATGGTCTCGCCTTTCTATTTCAGTTTAACAAAAGAGTATCCTTCTTTTTTTTTTTTTTTTGTTTCCCTGAGGAAAATGCATTAAATTGCATACCCCGGCTGTGGCGAGCCGGCGGTTATGTGGGGCTCTCCTCCCCAGAAGGGGGAGGCCTACCCACTAAAAACCTCAGGGATGGCCTTCCTCAGGCATGTAGGGAGCCCTCGGGAACATCAAGCCCCTTCCGGGAACCCCCAGCCTCCGCTCCCCTATCTAAAGGGGAACCCTCCTCGGGGGAGGCTACTGCCTCCCCCGGTCTCCTCCACCGACGACGCCCCCCGGCCACGCCGGCGACCCGCGGCGGCGCCGCAGCTGTGCTACCGAGCCCGACGCCGCCTTCTTCGAGCGGGATCGGCCATCTCTCGACCCCGCTCGGCGGCCTCCTTCTGGAGCATCACTGCTTCACAGGAGGCCACAGCCCTCCAACCTCCCTCGTCCGCCAGCATTGCCGCAATCAATGCCGGCGGAGACAGATCTCGCCCGATCTCTGCGACCAAGACTCGGCGCTCGGAGGCCCACGCGGGGCACTCCGCCAGCGTGTGCTGGGCCGAGTCGAGGTCGGATGCGCAGTGGTGACAATGTGTCGATCCCTCCCGTCCTATTCGACACAGATACTCGCCGAAGCAGCCGTGCCCAGTGAGTATCTGAGTCAACAAAAGAGTATCCTATAAAGTTCCTCTCTCATAATACCGATCTAACGGTTGTGTCATTAATCTATGAGGACCACACTGAGAGTCTTAATATGAGATCATAACACAATGCTTTCAGTCCGAAACGCCTAATAAAGTAGAGACTAGTACAATACGAATATTATTACAAATAAAATCCCACCAAACCTATTTGCATGTAAAACGTTGTCAAGGTGAAAACATATGGCTCACAGTGTCTAAAAGTTATCTCATATAGAACCCAGCTTCTAACTCTATATGCTATTACTCTACAAGAGCTTACTTCACAAACTACACCTTCATCAAAATATGTGCCTCGACCGCTCCGTTACTACAAGACAACCCAAATAATTTTACAGTTAACAGTATGTCAAAGCACACAGTTCAACTATGAATTGTGTGCTTTGACAGCTTTTATTAAGTAGGACATAGACTCTAGGTCAATATGTATAGTCTGTGTTACAACCATACTTGTAGATTACAATCTGTCTAGTTAATTTAGAATTCCAATTTATAAATTAAAATACTTAATCAATTTTAATTCATTAGTTAGAAATTTATTAAACATATTTTATTCATATGATCTACAAATCATTTATCTAACTTTAAGGTGAAAGTCGTGTTCCAAAATAATTCAAAGACAATTATGAGATTCGAGACTCGTAATCCATGCAGCCAGTTTCCTACAAAATTTATATTGCGATCTCTCCTGAACACCACCGAAGATTGCTCTATGTTACCTGTGAGTACATATTTGGTTTTTATTTTTATCACTTATTCTACTACTGTGTACGAGTTATTTTGACGGTTTATTACCATGAACTCAACTGTAACCGCTCCCCTAAGGAATTTGTTCCATTTTTTAAGTTTATCGGATTTTTTTTTGTATTTGAATACATGTAAGTGGTTCTGCTATTACCCCCACAGGCGAAGTAAAGAATGAACCAACAATACAAATCCGCATTCAGAACCAACAGGATAGCTATTGCTAAAACTAAGGTCTCGTTGAACACTATGGTCAGCGACTAGGAAATTATTCTAGTGAGAGTCAAGCTTTTCGAAACCGTGGCCGCTAGTCAAAACTGCGCAACGTAACCACCGTTAGCCCAGCAATCGATTGCAACCTACTATTGTTAGAAAGTAGGCCAATCTCTTGATACAACTTAATGCTTTCAACCTTTTATTAGATGATGGAGATACCACGAAACTTAAGGATTGTTCCGTTGGTGCAAAAGCTAACTGCCTAAAACCCGTGTTATACGTTTAGTCTAGAGGGAAGTCAAGTTCCTGAAAATGCATAAGTCAAGTAGGTCGGATGGAATACATACAGTGGTGCTAAAGACGTGCATCGACTTTAGAACTAACCGCCTTTCCTATCACAAGAAAAGAGTTCTATTTATGTGGAACATAGCCCACCTGCTCCCGATAACGAATAAAAGGTGTCCAACTAGTCTCGCCAAATTACAGACCAATTGCAAAATTGTAAAATCATGATCACCGGCCCCGCCTTTTGAGAAGTGCTTAATTATTAGGTCTTTACAAAGGTTTATTACCCTGTACGTGAAAACTAATTTATTTTTCTCTCCAAGTATGAGCACCTGACTTTGCAAATATCTATGAGCAACAATTGCCATCAAGGCCGATCAGGAGACCTATTTTTGAATTACGTATGCGACTTCGAAATCACCGATGTGACTAATAATCACCGATTTTCAATAATTCTTATTTTTGAAAATCACTTATGTGACTACCTTAGTCACGGATGTGATTTCACTATGAATGAGTGCCTGTACCCACTCGTAATCAAGTCATAATTCTGGAAATGTTATCTGTGTTTTGTTTAGAGCACACATTGACAAGATTCTGAAGTTGATTTTTCAATATATATATATATATATATATATATATATATATATATATATATATATATATATATATATAATATATATATATATATATATATATATATAATATATATATATATATATATATAATAACCATAATGTTTAAGCCGGCACGGTTTTACATATGTGCATGTGTACTTTATTGTTGTTGGCAGCTCTGCGATCGACTTTCAAACATTGGATTTTTAGGAATCCGTGACCTCAAAGTCATCGCTGACTATTTAATCAGCGGTGATTTCGAAGTCGCATACGTAATTCAAAAATAGGTCTCCAGAACGGTCATTTATCACTAACATTAATTATGAAAATCACAAAACGTCAAAAACACAAAATGGTCAAGTAACTTGTGTTTTTTGATATTAATAGATACTACAGGATTAGGAGGACTACGTAGGTAATAACCGGTGCGTCTTGGTTATCCACAACATACAAAATTTAACGGTAATGCAGTCTTCTAAAATCAAATTAAAACAAATCTCTGCTTGAATACCTCCCCTCCCTTTCTAACTATACTCAAACAGAGATTTAAGTTGGAGTCTTATTCTGGAATATGAGAATTAGACTTAACTGGCATGTGTGCATTAACCTTAAATTATGCAAAGAGACTAAATGATATTGTATACAAAATCCAGCAATGAAAAGTAGAATATTTGAAGGGAGTGTTAAAATAAAAGGGACTGTTAAAATATTTTTTTTCTTCACAGGCTCTCTACAACTATAGCGAGGATATGAACTATCTATCACAATTGTTTTTCGGAGGTATATCCGTTTACGGAAATTTCACAGTTAAAGCACACGCTTTAGGAAACAATTGTAACTTCGTTTGTATGTCTTTAAATTTGTTTATTTTCCCAAAATAAACCTAGTTGATGTAATATTATACATTCTCGTAATAACGTTAAATATTAATACATTAGTCAACATAGGATACATGTTCCCAAAATGTTTTTATACCCTCATAATCATTAAAAGCTTATTCATATTACTTCAAACGACACGTGCCTACTAAACACTCATATCAGTACCCGAGTCATAATTAGTTTAATTTTTTTTTAATGTTATTTGAGAGTTATGACGTAGCAATAAGATATTTTTTTTAAAGACGTATCGTCTCACACATGCCACATGCCCGTACCGCATTTACCTTGCTTCAAACCAAGCATTACGCACATTACCCGCCAAGCAAACGCCTTGCCGACTAACGTCGCATGGACTGCGATCACATTTAGGCACGTGGCAAGTTTTGAGTGAATAATAAACTTCATATACATTAAGTGAAATTCATAAACTGTATCATAATCGGAGGTCAGAATTATGTAGAGTTAGTTATTCATGTACTTACATTGATTTCATACAGCGAATGAATGTAATGGATATGCCTCAAATCCGGAGATTAGTTTTAAAGAGCAGAAAAAATCCCTTGATGTTTTATATAAAAAGTTATTTTATATAAAAGTTTGAAAGTTTGAAGAAATTCATTGAAGCCAGAAAATATTGAAAAGCTAATGCTTATATATTTTAATTCTCATAAAAGTTATACAGTAATGTCGGAAGCGAACACTTCAAATCTTACTGATAATGAATCAGACAAGCAAAATGATTCTGATGGGCCGTTTGAATAACCTCACGAGTCTAGGCTAGAAGCAAATGTATTCCCTCGTATTTATAAAAAAGGCGAAATATGCGTATGAGAATTTGCTTAAGACTATCAATAATTTGTATTGTGAATTAATGTAAACTAATTAAAATTTCATGTAAATTATCTTTGTTTTTTTTTGTCTATCTCTGAGGTTTTTATTATTATTTATTTGTAATATTGTTGGCCACACGAGACTGTCCGTTAGAAACCCCGGGAAGGTCCACATTAATATCAACATTTCGATGCAAGTACATAAATAACTCTACCTAATTCCGAACTCTGTATTATTAATTCAATATTATTCTCAGATGAATGTTTGTAATATATATGGCAACTTATCAAAGTGAAGTCTGGCCATTAATCATAAAAACGTTAAAATGAATTTTCAGTAAAACAAATAATTAACAGTCAAGAAAATAAAATATATGTGTGTATCTCAGATTGGCATGCTGTTAGGCTAAATGGTTAAGTTGATTCATATTCATCGTCATATCAGCCGAAAGACTGCATGACAAGGCCTCCCCAAGGTTACCCACACTGATCGAATATTCGCCTCTAGCATCCAGCGCGTTCCTGCAAACTTCATCAAATCATCGATACAGTTAAAAGTCTACCAACGCTACGTCCCCAGCATATGCTTGCTACTCGTAGATCTTTCAACTCTTCTACTCCAGCGGCCGAGAGACCCGAGAGCAATGTGTCGCACCCACTTCCACTTAAGATTCACATTATATTTATTGTTATCAATAAATTACTTATAACAATAATATTTATTGTCACCAAGAAAATTGTTATGAAGTCTATTTAGCTCAACAAGATTTTAACAGTTTATATATTGAAAAAACTCACAAGATCTGGCAACGTACTATTGGTGGAGATTTTATTTTTATCCCGAGTAGAATTTTGCGAATGTACAGATTCGTACAAATAAATTCTTATAAAAACAGAAAGTGGGTTCTCTGGAAATTCGTAGGATTTTCGTCGAATGTTGAACTCTGATTATATAAATAGTAGACAATCGTGAAACCTATAAGTCGTATCATTGTAAGTCGTATTTTGTTGTGTTTATGTAGTAAATAATGTAAATCTCGTATTAAATAATTTGCATCCAAAATTTTTTCTTTTCTTAAAAACCGACCCGACGCCTCCCTTCCCCAATTCGCTTCCCTTTTTCTTCTTCTTCTTTTTTGTATTTATTATAAATAATTAGATTAACTAGTTATAGAGTTAACTAGTTATAGAGTCCTGTGAAAATATTACATAATTACTTATAGTGTAATTAAGTTTTTATTTTTCAGTTTTAAACTTATTTATTGATTGAATCTACATTTTCGGAAGTTCAAAGTGTAATTTAGATTAAATCAAGATTTTTAAATAAAACAGTTCGCCAACAATGTGATAAAGCATGTTTTTCAAAAGTAACGGTATTAACGTGTCATGACGTTTAAATAAATTAAAACCGAACAGCGGTAGACTATTAGCCAGCTGTACACAGGTAATAACTATTGTAACCTTATAACAATAAATTAGTCAAGTTAGAAACTCGGTATTAAACATGAGCTGCACTGAAACCGTATTATCAAACCGTATTTGTTATTTAAATTACCTACTTTTTCGAATTAACTGACAAATAATATTACTGTAAAAGTTAGGATAAGATACCTTGCCCGTACAATAACAGTATAAAATTAGCTTATGTCGTGAATCAGTGACTTCGAGATCTATTGTCAGTTCGCTGATGAGTGTCTTCCGAGGTCTGTTGAACCACCACACGCCGTTTCTCCGTTACTTTACCAAATGATGATTACTGCGAAAGAAACTGTTGACAAACTTTCACTGCCTGAGAAGTTATTAAATAACCGAGGCTTATGGCCAAATACTGAAACGCCTCCTAAATATTTAACAGCTTCTCAAATAATTAAGCAGCTCCTAAACTCGCATTTCGCATACTCGAAAGCAATAGATAAGCAGCTGTTAATTTTTGAGAGTATCTCAAATTAAGTCGCATTTAAGACTCACTCAAATGAATATTCGAATACTGAAACGCAACTCAACGCTAAC
The DNA here is from genome assembly GCA_036419045.1 of Scirpophaga incertulas. NCBI lineage: Eukaryota > Metazoa > Arthropoda > Insecta > Lepidoptera > Crambidae > Scirpophaga > Scirpophaga incertulas. The sequence continues at coordinate 10,287,934 of CM071627.1, read as the reverse complement.
TGTCACTCAAATCAGTTGTCAAATCGTCTTGAGACGTCGTTAAATATGAGAGTGGTCGCGAGCAATCTTAAACTGTATAACTTTTGCTTATATACCCGAAAAGTGATATATAATGTGTCATTGTTATCGTCTCTTTCGGATAGTGAAGAAATACTTAGAAAAAATCAATCAGTAATTAAAAATAAACATCAGTTCAATCAATCAAAATTTAAAAATAAATTTAAATGAATGGACTTATAAGTTGTGCATGAGTGTTTTATTAATAAATCACCCGGTACATATCAATCACAAGATCTGACTTCTTTAATACAATTTATTTTATAATTATATTTTAATTAATTATTTTATAAATAATTTATAGCCAGGGGTTTTCATGCGGGTTTACCTTTCCGGTGATCCTGTTATGGAATACGGGTACGCGACCCCGGCTCCCCAAGCTACTGGTATTCTCATACCCTTCCTGCCGAGAAAACAGTATGCAATACCCCCCTACGTTCCTACCCTTAACCTTCTTTTCCTTTCCCAAATTGGTAGCTTCCTCTACCAACAACAGCATTCCCAAAGAGGGTTGGTGTCAGGCAGGCGGCCGACTGTAAAACTCTTGCCAAATCCCATGCAGTACATCAATGGTTATTACGAGTTGTGGGACATATGACAGGGCTAGGGCGTACCCCGCAAGCGAGGCGCAGGGACAGCACCCGGCTCCTGTGGGAAGTGGGCAAGGGTTGTCGCATCTTCCGGAGCGGGTGCAACGTAAGAGGCGAGCCCGGAGAGAGAAGAATGTCAGAGTGAGGTTTGCAAGCTGGAATTTGGGTACGATGACTGGAAGAGGAAGAGAGTTAGCGGATGTTTTGAAACGACGAAGAGTGAATGTTGCCTGTTTGCAGGAAACAAAATGGAAGGGCAATAAAGCACGAGAGATTGGAGAAGGATACAAGTTCTATTATTGTGGAAGTGATGGGAAGCGAAATGGAGTGGGAGTTGTGTTAGATAGTGAAATGAAAGAACGAGTGACAGATGTGAAAAGAATAAATGACAGAATGATAGTTTTTAAATTAATGATTGAAAACAAAGTAGTGAATATTGTAAGTGTTTATGCCCCGCAAACAGGCTGTGAAGAGAGTGTAAAAGAAAAGTTTTGGGAGCAATTTGATTGTATGATGATGGGAATACCAGAGAGTGAGGATGTTTATATGGGAGGAGATTTTAATGGACATGTAGGGAGAATGAATGACGGGTATGAAAGAATACACGGTGGATGGGGGTACGGAGTGCGGAACCGTGAGGGGGAAGTTCTTCTGCAAGCAGCATGTGCTTTCGACCTGACTGTAGTAAACACGTGGTTCCAAAAACGAGACTAGCATCTTGTTACCTATAGAAGTGGCCACCACGCGACACAGATTGACTATTTTCTGTTAAGACGGAACCAAATCAAGAGTGTCAAAAACTGCAAGGTGCTTCCAGGTGAAGACTTAGTATCCCAGCACCGACTTCTGCTGGCTGACATCTGCCTAACTATTCGCCTCAACAAATATAAGGACCGTCCTCCACCCAAAATAAAGTGGCACTTGTTGCAAAAAGAGGAGTATGCAAGTGAATTTAGAGAGCAAGTTGTAAACAAGATGATAGAGATGGGTGATATGGAAGGAGTGAGTGTGAATGAGTGCTGGAAGGAAATGGCTGATTGTATCCGAAGTGTGGCAAGGAAGGTAGTGGGAGAAACAAAAGGAAAGCGTATGATAGATAAGGATGGGTGGTGGTGGAGTGAAAGTATTAGAGAAGTTTTGAGAGAAAAGAAAAAAGCCTTTAAAGAATGGCAGCACGTAGAAGACCAGAATGAATCAATGAAAGAAAGTAAGAGAGAGGCTTATAAGGAATGTAAGAAGAGAGCGAAGAAGGAAGTTGCTATTTGTAGGGCAGAGGCATAGGATAATTTATTTCGGTCCCTTGAAAGCCCCGAAGGTCAAAAACGCCTTTTTAAAATTACAAGAGCGAGAGAAAGGAATGGAAGAGATGTTTCACATGTAAAATGTATAAAAGATGATTCTGGAAGGATTTTGACTAACGATGAAAGTATAAAGGCGCGATGGAAGGATTATTTTAAGAAATTGATGAATGAGGAGAATGAATGGAATGGTATGCTTGAAAATCCACCAATAAATATGGGCTTAGTGAGAAAGATTAGTGTGGAAGAAGTAAAAATGGCTGTTAGGAATATGAAGAATGTGAAGGCGGTCGGCCCAGATGGACTACCAGTAGAAGTGTGGAAGTTGCTTAGTGCGGATGGATGGAAGTGGCTGGGTTTATTTTTCGGTAAATTGTTGCACGAAGAACAAATACCCGAGGAATGGTGCAGTAGTGTACTAGTCCCCATTTTTAAAAACAAAGGAGACGTTCAAAACTGCAGCAGTTACCGGGGAATAAAACTCATGTCACATACTATGAAAGTCTGGGAAAGGATAATAGAGAGAAGAATGAGAGAAGAGTGTGAGATAACACAAAACCAGTTCGGATTCATGCCCGGTCGAGGTACGACAGATGCCATTTTCGCTTTACGCCAATTGTGCGAAAAGTACAGGCGCGTGCACAAAAATCTGCACATGGTTTTCGTCGACCTCGAAAAGGCGTACGATCGTGTTCCCCGTGAGGTTTTGTGGTGGGCGTTAAAGATGAAAGGTGTGCCTGGGAAGTATGTGAGGTTGGTCCATGCTATGTACAGAGCACCTGTACATGTGTACGATCTGCCGCGGGAACGACGGACAGTATCGGTGTGGCTGTAGGGCTGCACCAAGGGTCGGCATTGAGTCCCTACCTCTTCCTTCTGATTATGGACGCTCTGACGTCGGACCTGCAGGAGGAGGCACCCTGGTGCATGCTCTTTGCCGACGACATCGTGCTTGTCGGGGAAGAGGGCATCGAGGTACAAAGCAGACTGACGGGGTGGCAACAGAGGCTGGAGAGTGTTGGCCTGAAGATCAGCAGATCCAAAACTGAATATCTGTACTGTGATTTCGGCGGTCTTTCCAGTCCTGTACCCATGTCTTTAGACGGCGCTATACTTCCTACCTGCTCAGATTTCAAGTACCTCGGTTCCCTCATTCAGGACGACGGCGAAATAGACAGAGCTGTGCAGCATAGGATTAACGCAGGGTGGATGAAATGGCGACAGGTCACAGCTACAACGTGCGATCCCCGAATGCCAATAAGGCTGAAGGGGAAAATTTACAAATCGATCATCCGACCTGTCGTCATGTATGGAAGTGAATGCTGGGCCGTCAAGAAGAAGGATGAAAATAGATTGCATACAAATGAAATGAGAATGTTACGATGGATGTGTGGTGTGACAAGGATGGATAAGATAAGGAATGAGTACATAAGAGGAAGCCTGAAAGTAGCGCCAGTGGTAGAAAAAGTGAGAGGAAGTAGATTAGCATGGTTTGGACATGTGATGCGGAGGGATGAAAGTCATGTCACAAAACGAATGTTGAATATGAAAGTGGAGGGATACACGGGCAGAGGAAGGCCGAATAAAAGATGGATCGATTGTGTGAAGAATGATATAAGAATGAAAGGAGTAAGCATAGAAATGACAGCTGATAGAGAGGAATGGAAGTAAAAGATCTACTGCGCCGACCCCAGATAATGGGAAATGGGCAAGAGGATGTTAAAATGAGTACTACTCCTTGTTATTTCTAATGAGTGAAGACTAATACTCCTTGGTTACCTTGGATACGATACGATGTTGATTGTCATATTTTGGAAATTAACTTGAAATAACTACAAAATTACTTTTTATCTTGTGTGTTTATTTTTCTCGTAAATATCTTACTTATAGGTTTAGTCAAAGGTTTATTACGTTAAAGGAGGATGATGATAAATAATTTATACAATTTATGTTTCATATTTTATCATATGGTACATATATGATATATGATGTACATATATGTACCATATATGATATATGATGTACATATATGATTTTGATTACTTCTAAAAATATTTTTTTTCACCTAGTGTATAATTTGAGGCACGTTCCTTTTTGATATTTTTCACGGTTATAGATATCTTGTAATTAGATAAATATAGAGTAATTAAATAAATAATTTCTCAACTTTTAATAATTTGAATAAAATGTTGCTCTAAATTAACCGCGGAATTTGTCAACAATATCATGTGTCAACGTTTCGTTCCACGACCATCGCCTTATCGATTTTGACAAAACAAAGTTCCAATTTTCAATTCATTTTTAGATTTGTTCAAAATCAAGCATTTATTTTACATGAAAATCTAATATTAAACCGTTTTGTCTTATGTTTATAAAATATTATTTGCATAAAATACATTACTTATCCAAACAATGCTGCGTGTAATGGATACACAACGTAAAGTAATAATCTTATGCGTAACTGAGAACATACTTTTTTAAAGAATGACGGCTGCTTACTTGATCACGCCTTACCATTTAAATTTGAGAGATACTCAAATGTAAGAGGCCCTCAATTGAGTAAAAGAGTTGAGTAGTGTTTCAGTATTCGGCCGTTAGTCGACAGAATGAAGTCAATCAAATTTTTTGTCACGCCCAGACTTTTATTATTTAGAAATTACAATATAGGATTTTGGGTCGTCTCTTTACAAGCTGGCCTCGTACGAGTGGTTGGGGAGTGCTATAGACTCGTTAGTTTTAATAAATCTCTCTGTTAATACAGAGTGCACCGGGAGCACGTGAGGTTGACTTAGATCGCGTCTAGTGTGATTCGGAATTCTTTAGATCCCTTCAAATATTCGATGAAATAAAATATATACCTCATGTTAATTCATATTTTAAAATACATTAAATAAACATTTGTCAAGGGCTTGTGAACAGTTTAATATTAATTTTATCATAACAATTGATCCCACCATTGTATTATCTGAAATAACATAAATAGTCCAACCTTCAAGGTATAATTTTCATAAATAACATTAATGTCATATGGCATATATTAAATATCATTTGATTACAGTTACTAATAAGTTGCCAGCTATTGTAGTCGAGTGGATAAGCATCTATAATTTTACATGTAGGTATATCGATTATTTCAACATGTGTAAAGCTATCGTCACAGCCCATATACGTATAAGAGGGGTTCAAACTTACCCTATGTTGAGGTGATTAAGCAACCACGCTGGCCCAGTTTAAACTGATTTTCTAGATGCATACATACATTCTTTGTAAGTGTGTACAAGTTGCGTCACGATGCTTTTCTTCATTACAGGAGGTCTAGATCAGTGGACATTTGTATTAGAAAAACGATAAACGCATAAAACATGACATAACCGAGCCCGACCCCTTCAAACCATCTGATTGTAAACCAATGCTGAGTAAACATGAAAAAATTTAAGAGCTTTATAATTTTCCATAAAGAAAGCCACATCCTAAATCTTTTTCATTTCCTATTATATAACTGTATTTCCTTTTTTCTTTCTTGGTAATTCTATACCACCGCTTCTGATTGATAATTTGATTGATTGATAATGTCTACATACAGCCTGTCAATTACTTTTCTATGCTGTCTGTTATACATTCTATTGCGACAGTGATTTAATTGGCATAATGCTGTGAACATTTATATTTGTATATTATATGGTTCACCCCAGAGGACTTTAACATTTTCTTCATAACAGTAAATCTAGTAATATCTAAATTAACTACTATTAATTATTTCGATTTAATGAAAGTACCCTTAATAAAAGGGTACATCGTCCTTCCGACCAATACACATCCCGATGTGCGTTGACTTTTGACACAACTTGCAACACTGATTCAGAAATAACCCGCTGATACAAAGTGATCTAACCACCACATACAACCATGCGCTTCATAATAGATAAGATAAAAATGATTTTCTCCCAAGATAGAAAGCAAGAAACGTTTCTTTTAACACAGACATGAGACATATTCTAGAAAATTGATATGATTATAACAAAAAAAACAGAACGAAACAAACAATATACAACATATCAAAAGGACATTCTACATTATCATCATTTCGGTCAATAAATGCCCATTTCTGGACATAGGATTCTCCTGAAAGATCTCCACACCGAAAGATCTCCACACCGAAAGATCCTACACCACTTGATTCCAGCCCTTTACTGCGAAATTCACCAAGTCGTTTGCCCATCTTGTAGGAGGCTTGCCAACGCCAACCTCCCAGCAGCAGTCAGTCCTGCGAGCAATGTCACTGCTACCTTGATTTTTCTACGGATTTCAACATTTCTAATACGATCACGCAGAGACTAGCATAACCCTTTCCATTGCCCTTTGAGAGACTTTGAGCTTCCTTATAAGGCCCATTGTGAATAGTTTGAAATTCTTATTATCACATTCGATAATTGAAACAATTTTACTCATAAAATCCGTAAATTTAGTTAAGTTTTCTAAGGGATCAGTGAGCAATACACAGAATACATGATAGAATACTACAAGAGACGGGCGCTGTAAAAGCCACCATGCATTGTGTTCTCCTGTATATTTGTAGTAAATAATGTTCTAGTTGCAGACACTTTTACAACAACAGTTTAATAAGTATTTCTATCCTCCTATTCTCTATATGTATATCGGTCATATATAATACTCGTATATGTGTGTTTTTGCTTATTGTGTACAAATCAAAAATGTCTAAGCAACATATTTATTGTTACATATTCTATAAATTAGATTGGTCAATTATTCCATGTAACATGTTTGATTAGAAAAAAATCTGACCTTGTTTTATTTTTCTTCTTTTTAAAACAAAATTAAATTCTTTTTTCTTAAATAATTCTATAATTTAATACAGAGTGTGACCTCTGTTGTTTAAATCTTGACAACCACGATTATTCAAGTATCCTGCGGCAATCGCTCTCAATGAAATTTCAGCAAATCCTGCAATTGTTGGCTTGTTGTAACGCCGACTAGGTCCTCTAAAATACATCTCTGGAGTGTGTCCCATACATTCTCGATGGTGTTGAGATCTGCTGAATGAGGGAATTCCGATAAAACATGATTTGCACGAAAGAAAAGGAAATCACTGACAAATTGCTCATATTTAGAGCTTATTATGTTATTTAATCTCAAAATTAATTAAACTTCATTCAAAACGATCTGGCAATAGCACGAGTATTATTATACTATAATTTCATCTATTTGAGGCTGCATTGATAGATCGACAGTTTTGTAATCTACGTGTAATTCAGAAAAATATGAAGAACATAATGATATTAGCGATTCTGTTGTTATTTCTGCTGATCTTGATCTGTGCCAAGCAAGAAGCAAACGTTGTAAGTATATTATTGCAATTTCTATGTAATCTTCTTACCACAATTATTTATGCTTTACCTCCACTTCATTACCTCTTATAAAAGTAGACTTATAGAAAAATCTAAAATCAGAATCAAAAATTAATTCGTCAAATAGGCGTTTTACAATCACTTTAGCATGAAATTTGCATTTGCTATTTTTCACAAGTCTACGGGAGGAGACCTTGTGATGGAAAGATCCAGCAAGGTCTATTTTTTATCTCTATAAAAAATATAAAAATAATTTCTATAGTCGAAGCGAATCCCCACAATAATAGTCCATATGACATAACACTATAAAAATAACTAAAATACTCGTAGATTAGATAGAGAATCTTGCCTTTTCAACATAAGTAAGTTGTCTCATTTATTTACTGCATATGCTGCAGAGCTAATACTATTAGCTAAAACATCAATATGAGGATCCCATTACAACAAAAACAACAACTATAAATTCGACAATTTCACGATTTATTTTCACAATTGTATCTACAGTCCTAACATTTGGTAACAATAATTTTAAACATTTAGTTTTCGAGGTGTTTCGAGGTGAACCTTTACAACGTCAATGTTTTTACTTCCTCTGTGTTATCTGCAAACAGGACTATATTATACGAGTCATTAGTACAACGGTCGGGGAACCGGGGTAAATTACCCCAAATGGGGTAAAAATGAAACTTTTGTGAGTAAAAGATATACATTTTTAATTTTCTATTTTATAACCCTGTTAGTATTTTTTCAACTTAAACAATTTAGCGACATATGCAGACTACGCCATCTCACTCTCCAGCACTTGAGTGTTTTCGAGATATACATATCTTTACGCAGTAAAGTAGTCATTATTATTATTATTATTCATATATTTAATTAATAATCTTAAATTTAAGTTTTTTACAATATAGATATATAAAATAAATATAAATACTATAAAAAACTTAAACCTAGTATGCCGCCGGTAGCGAGGCAAGGTTATTATTATTATTATTATTTGTTACAGTACCCCAAATGCTACTATTATTACCGCTATGTATTACTAGGTACATTGATAAATTTAATAAATGATGTTTAAATTAAATTGTCAGTTATTGTTTTCTTTTCCAAATTATCATGGGGCTATAATATGAAAGTTGCTAAAAAGAGGCGATTTCGTTTTTTTTTTTTGCTCTTCGCCATTGTCATCATCATACACAAAAATATTTTGTGGTAATGATTTAAAAAGTTCCCCGACCGCTGCATTAGTAAAATATGAAAGGTCAATAAAAAGGTCAAATAATGAAATTCATATAAATCAGGAAAAGCAATAGTCCCAATATTGATCCCTGGGGCACTCCAATAATTATAGGTGCACCAGCAGAGTCAGTGATGTTAATCCTTCTAAACCCTATTCGATAAATCTACGATTAACCAAATCAACCAAAAATGATTTTTGACTAAATGAATCGAACATCAAATCTCTGGATCAACATACGATAGATCTCAACCACAAGATTACGTGGGTGGTAAAAACTACTTATCTTTGTATAATATCTCAATACCTAACGTGCTTTTTTTTTATAGGATAGGGCAGCAAACGAGCAAACGGATCACCTGATGGTAAGCGATAACTGTTGCCCATGGACACCCGCAACACCAGAGGAATTACAGATGCGTTGCCAGCCTTTTAAAAAGGAGTAAGGGGGGAAGGGGGAGTTGGGCCTCCGGTACCCTCACTCACTCGGCGAAACACAGCGCAAGCGCTATTTTACGCCGGTTTTCTGTGAGGCCGTGGTATCACTCCGGTCGAGCCGGCCCAATTCGTGCCAAAGCATGGCTCTCCCACGGTAAATACACGGTAGACGATGATATTTAAGACGAGGCAGTAAGAGCTTTTACCACTCAGTTACAGAGCTAGTTTTATCGAGGTCATGGAGAAGTTATAGAAAAACAAATCTTTTTATACATTAATGGTGTTTAGGTATTTGTTATTACTGTCTTGTATCCAAAAAGTTTATTGCTTTCCCTTTCTCGCGGAAAAAACAAAGAATTCTGCCATGAAAATTTGATGGAATCAATTGAAATTTAGTTTGACGTGTGATTTAACAGATATTTTTATATTATTAAGTGCTTTCCTTCTTAATTATCAAATAGATTTAATAGTACATTATAATACAAGTGAGTAATGTTGAAAATTTCGTTCGAGGCTGACATTGAGCACGAACGCAGCGAGTGCTTAATATTCAGCCGAGAATGTAATTTTTAACTGCTCACGAGTATTATTGGACGTTTTTCAACACCATTGCGAGTAATTAATACAAACTTTATAGGTCAATAAAAAATTATTTTGAAAAACAATTTGTGAAAGTACAATTGTAAAAATTATACGTTGGATTTCCACCTTCGCCGCCAGTCATTTCTCTAATATTCGTTATTATTTCATTCGTACAATCAATTTCATCGCTTGATGACATTTTTGATATAAAAATCTTAACAAAAGAAACAATGCAAAATATCTACTTGCAAAATAGGACTGAAAATTGAAAAATGGCGCGTTTACTTTTTCATTGACGGCTTTGTGCACGAAAGACTAAGGTTTTTACAAAATAAATATATTCTTTCAATATTTATGTATGACTTCTATTTAATAATTGTAATTTTAAATAAGGTTTTATTATTGTATATCTTTAAACAGAGTGTTTCTAAACGCCAAACTTATTTAATTTACAAAAATGTTTCAGCATTTTGCATACAAATTCTCTTTGGTTCCTTTTTTTTTTCTTATAAATAAAAGCATGACTTTACGAAACTATTAACTTTTGATTACCAAACTATGCGGTTGAAATTCGAAAGATATTATAAGTTGGTAATATGATACATTGTGAAACTAGAATTGGTGTAGTTACATGCCAATTACGAGCAATGGTGTTGAAAAAATTATTTAAGTAATATTCATTTCTATTTATTAACAAATAATTTAACAATTTCAACATCCAGGGTAAATTTAATGTTTCAATAAGAAACTTTCAAGTTATCAAAGGACCCAAACGAAAAAACTGTACTAGTCAATTGTCTTTCAAGCAAACTAGCAACACAACTTTATTCGCCCAATACAATATTCCTCGCATATTCAAAATAGAAAAGGTAAATACATATCATAATATCGTTATGAGGCATTTACTATTATGACATCCAGCTCTTCTGAATGCACAGCCTACATAGAGCAAGTTCTACTTTCTACTTTAGACTTCTACTTTTCTACTTTCCTTTACTAAATCTCGTAAGCTTGTCAGTTGAGAATAGAGCTCCATATTTTAAATGTGATTCATCTTACGTTGGTTTAATTGTGAGTTATCACAAAGAAACCAACGGTCTACCAACTCTGAGATCCGATCCGAAACTGCAACTGGAGACCTATTTTTGAATTACGAATGCGATTTCGAAATCACCGCTGACTAAAAAGTCAGCGGTGACTTTGAGGTCACGAATTCCTAAACATCCAATTTTTGAAAGTCGATCGCAGAGCTGCCAACATAGATAAACCATACATAAATGTAAGAGTTCGGTTCCACGCAGAATGTAGCCGCTGCCGGTTATTGCCGGCTTAACCATATAAAGGTTTATATATATATATATATATATATATATATATATATTATATATATAAATATATATATATATATATATATATATATATATATATATATATATATAAATGTAGTCGCTGCCGGTTATTGCCAGCTTAACCATTGCATTCATATATGTATATTGTATATATAGACTGAAAAATCAAACAAAACACAGATAACATTTCCACAAGTATGACTTGATTACGAGTGGGTGAGGGCACTCGTAATGAAATCACACTTGTGACTAAGGTAGTCACATCAGTGATCTTCAAAAATAAGAATTATTGAAAATCGGTGATTATTAGTCACATCGGTGATTTCGAAGTCGCATTCGTAATTCAAAAATAGGCCTCCTGATAAGTTAACACAGTATTTTTAGTATATTAGCCGCACAATATGATATACAAGATATAAAATAACAAGCACAATGGATAATATTCAAACTTTACACCTTGAATCTTTTATATTGATCTTCTATAGTAACATTTCAATAAATTTTAAGGTGAAAATCATGGTACTAAATAATACAAAAACAATTATGAGACCCGAAACTCTCCAACCTTGTAACCATATTGCTGTTAGATTTATATTGCGATCTATCGCTAAAACCAACGAAGATTGCGAGATGTTACCTGTGAGTATGAACTTCATTATCATCACGCTTATATATCTCACTGCTGGGCAGGGATCATTTTAAAGTTATCAAATTAAATACAATGCCTTACATCAAGAAGTCAGGCCAATGCCATAGTCTATACAAAGAGTCACGTCCAGCAACTGTAACTGTAAAATGATTTGTAGCTAATTATGAAATCTTGTTATTCTGTCTCTTACTTATTTTTTTTTTACAGGGCCTCTATAAGCGTAACGAGGATATAAACGAAATTTGTCAATTTTTTTACGGTGGAGTATTTGTTTTTGGTAATTTCACATTTCAAGCTTATCTGTTAGGTCGTGACTGTAACTTTGTATGTGCTCGTGGTCAATTATCATTTTATCCAAAAGAAACCCAACTCAAGTAACATGATTTTGTACGTGTGCAAGTAGTAAGTAAGTAAAATAACTTTTTATATTGTGTTATTTTTAATTTTGTTTTGACATCAATAAATCACTGTAAATACATATGCTGAATAAATATTACTTCGATAGTTCTGTACTCCGCACCAAAACGTGGAAGCCTTATAGAATCACTTTGTTGACTGTCTTTCAAGACCCTTTTTGTTGGGTGTTCCTTACTTTTTTCCACGTGTACGTTACTTCCGTATCATATTGAAATTAATAGAGCCGTTAATCTATTATCCTGATATTTGCCAGCAGCATCACAAAAAAAATCCAATTTATTGGTACTTACAAGAAAATCAAAACCTACAATCGAGATAAATAAACGAAATTTAAAAAAAAATATGAAAGTTAAGCTGAATACCGACTCGTTAAAGCGGTTAAAATGAAAATAAGTTAACTATGAAATGTTAGTATCACAGATTCCGGAGATTTCAAGAAAGTAGCTATTAATATTATTTGGGTTAGATACGAGTAGGTGTTCCGGTAAGTCAGATTTCTTTTCATTGAACGTTTTGTTTCAAATTCATCCAAAGTGTTCGTGAGTGAGTGTAAGTTAGATATTTCTATTAATGCAATAAAGAATTTAGTCTTCTCCCAATAAATTGCAACAATAATTAAACTCTTAAGTTCCTTATAATACTTTCTGTGTGATTCATTTTTAGTATGGCGACTTGTAGTTTGCGTATATCTTGGATGAAGTAACACACTTATCCAAAGAAAACTCTTATCTTTTATGTATGAAAATTTTATAGGCATATGTTAAACAGATTAGTCAGTAGTGAATTAAATGCAGTTAGTGACTCATTTACATCACTGGTAAGTACCATAACCCAAAGTATACTATTTGGATCAATGTTGGAATCATTAAAATCCATATTTTGAGTGGTCTATAGCTTATCCATTGAGGTTTAAGTTTTGATTTCTTTACTTTTAATTAAAAAATATATAAAAGCATATGCACTAAGGTCTATTATGTGATCGATCAAAAGTTTACTGACCTTAGAACTGCTGCAGCTCTATTAGTGTTTCTGAGTGATCTGTAAAATGTGTAGTCTCCTTCACATACTGTTTAAGACTCATACATTGAATAAATTTCTGCATTTTTCGTGTATTCAAATCGGTAAGTTTCAACATATTTATTTATATTTAAATCTGCGACTAAAACAATGTGATCTGTCAGTGCTTCTAAAAAGGTGTCCATACAAAGCCAAGGCAGGCGACATGCGGTCCCTACAGCAAGTTTAAAACCGTTTAATGTGACACTTAACCACATTTGCTCAACTGATTCTGAAGGTGGGTCTTTCAGTAGACGCGCATAATGCGGCGTCGCAGAGAAACCAACGCCACCCCCACGTAAGTGTACGTCTGGCGTTCGCGGCACGTGCCGCAGCCTGTAGCCAGGTCTCATTGATGGCCAGAATGTCTGTTCCATGACGGTGCATAGGGACTAAAAACTCAGCGTGACGAGTTGCAAGTAAGCCGGGACTTAATAAGCCTAATGCTAGATTTTTAATATTTCACGAACTGTATGACATTGGAATAAGATACTTGAATATATCTAAAATTAGTCAAACACTGAGTCAACAGAGTTACGTGTACCGTGTTTCGCCTTAATTCCCTTTGCTTAAAGAGAAAAAATGCCATTAGGAGGAACTTCAAAACATTTCAAACGTGCGTACTTCACAATTATTTACCTACATTAATTAGGACAAAACTAAACACACTTTGGATTTGAAATTGAAAATCGTTGCGTAGACATTTATTTAGAGGTAAGTATGAGATTTACAATTAATCATTACAAAAGCGAGTGTCAGTATTGAATTCAAAGCAGCTTTGTTTACTTACGGTTGTTTCAAAATGACATAATATTAATATTTATACAATCAAGATTGTATAAAAAGTTTATCAAATTAAAGATCCGTACTAATATTATAATTGAAAAAGTAACTCTTGTCTGTCTGGCTTTCATTCAAAAACTAATGATTTGGATGAAATTTGTTTCGTTTCTCCGGGAAGAAATAAAGGATACTTTTGACTGAAGTAAAATTAATCTTTCCCGCGGGTAACCGCGATAGCAACAAGCAAACCATTTCCTATGTAATTTGGTATGGGGATGGTTTTAAGACTTGAGAAACGATTAATAGAAAGGGAAAATATCTCTTTCCTATGGGAAATTAGAATATAAGTAATACAGGTGAACAGCTAGTACAAATATAACCCAGTTAACAAAATGTCTTTGAAGACTTTTCTTTAGCTTTTCTAGCATTGAAACATAGTAATATTTTTATCTCTTAGACAAAGACCCGAATACATCGGCTTGTAGTTCTCTGGGTTATGTGCTGTGTGACGCCAACTATTCTTTGGTATGAACCCGTAGCGAAGAAACTAAGGGCACAAAGTACCTTTAATAAAAAAAAGTGTTATTAATAAAGAAAATACCATGTTTGTGAAAAAAAGAAGTGTTTGAAATACTTACTTTTATTTCCAATGGTAATTCATTGTTTCCTTTTATGTCAGTTAGTCTTTTTAAATCTGTACGCAAAAAAAACATAATCTAAAATGTTCGATAAATTAAACTTTCGGGCATGACATTAATATTTTCCAGCTGCCGTCGATTTTGAACCCTCCTTCTACGCAGAATCAACGTTTCTTCGGTATGAGCTGCCCACAAAAGCCTTATCATGTGCATTTTTAGGAATAATTTGGCAAAAACACACTATTTTAAAACAACAAACAAACAATCTATCATCAATCTATTGGGTATGAGCAATCGCTTTGTTGAGTAGAAATAGAATAGAACCGTATCTATTTTTTACGTCACAAACTACATTTTGTCTATGAATTTGTATAGAACTCTTCTACTGTCAAAATAGAACACAGACGAGCGATAGAATAGAAACACAGTTAGCATCTTGTCTGCGAGTTTTCTATCAGCGTCATCAAGTCACGTGACGTATCTACTGGAAATGTCAGTTCCATACCATAGGGCTGGTCTATAAGAGCACGCACTGGCCTTGGGCTATGCGAGAGAGAAACAGAATTCATGGCTCTCAAGTTAACAAGTGCAGTTGAAAATAGTACAGTATAATTTTTATCTGTAATGAAATTTGAATCCTTGCAAAGTAGACGATGAAAATTCTGTGATCAAGCTCGCTTGCTTGGGTTCCTTTTCTAAGCTAATACACTTAGATGAAGAGTTAACATCATGTTGGAATGAAACAGAAGATGGTTGAATACTTTGAGTGGAGAAATCGTGTACAGGAGTATACGAGTACTTGTTATTATCCGCTACTGGACTATTAGTAGATTGTAATGGAATTTTACTAGTAAATGTATTGAGATATAAATATTAGGAATATCTTCATGTAATGAAGAGTAATGACGTTGTGAACAAATGCGACAGTTATATTTAGAATTGCATTCTTTAAATTCATGTCCGAGACAAAGATAATTAATACAAACTTTATTTGCATTTAAAATTTTTGCGTTCATGAATGGTTAATTTATTAAAAATATCACATTTAAATAAATGATGTAAATATAAAATATATAAATATTTGTTACACTTACATCAATTAGCCTAGCCCAAACTAAGCTCTGTAAGGTTTGTGCTATGGGATCTAGGGTAACGGATAGTCATACATAGATATATTATACATATATAAATAATTTTTATTCAAATATATATCAACAACCATGACTAAGGTACAAATGCTGGCATTCATCACACAAACATCTGCCCCCACCGGGATTCGAACCCGGGACCTCAGAGATGGCGACACCTTGAAACCGGTGTACTATCCACTCGACTATGGAGGTCGTCAAATCTAGGTCGTGTATATCTTTCTTACAAAAAATGCATAGAGTGCGAACACCCTGGGAAGTAAGCGAAGTAGCAGCGTGAACGTTCATAATACGTTTGAAACGCGGCGACGACGACGCAGTCGTGTCGACGTGCCTAGCGCGCTCAGTGGTTGCGTGCGGCGGCGCAAAGCTTGCGGGTTCGCGGCGCGGTGGTGCGCTGTATGCCAGCGGCGCACAGCGCGGGGGAACGCGAGCGGTACCCGGAGCGCACCCGCTATGTACAGGGGGACATCACCTCAATGGCCGACAATTCTTTACTCAAGAAATCCAATAATTCTTGAACGTTAGGTATTTCATTCGAAGATTTCAGAGACAGTTCAAAACGCCTGCGAATATCAGGTGTAATTTTTCCTAACAAAATATTTAAAAGAATGAAGCTCCAGTGAGAAACTGGAAAACTAAATGAATCTAAAGCTGTTAAGTTTTCATGATAAACGTTAAGAGTGTTGCGCAATCCCTGTTCTAAATTGTTGTCACTAATAGGTTTAATGTCTAAAATTGTATCTAAATGTTTACCAGCTATAATACGTTTATTATCATATCTATTTAAAAGAATTTGCAATGCGTTTAAGTAATTGACATCTGTAACGGGAATCGATTTTATTTAAAGAAAACGGTTCCCCTTTTAAAGACAATAACAGATATCGAAAACGTTGAACATAACTGATGTTGTCGTGATCCACAGATCGCATTCCATTCCATTAGATTTCCATTAAAAATAGGGAACTCTAACCTCGGCAATTTAATATGCGTGTGTGTTGTGTTTTGGGCACCTGATGTATTTGCGATACTTTGCCTACGTTGTATATCTTTCGAACGATCCAGAATTATTTGTATTTTATAATAATGGATATCGAATTCCTCCCGAATAGCCAACTGTGTCTCTGAAATTCGCCACTTTTAGCTAAGAGTTTTTCGATTTTTAATTGAACTGACATAAACAGTTTTTTTACTGAATTAAGGTCTTTGACACGTACACGAAATTCCTCTTCATTATCAATACAATCGACCATACGTTTTAAATAATTTAAACAAAGATCTCGTTCGAAAGTGAGTTATTCGATCTCCATGTCTATGTAGATAATTTAATAGAAAAGAAAAGGAATAATTTAAGAAGTTTACAATAACAAATCTCTTTTGTAACTATTTTGAAATATAGATAGCAATTTATTTTTAGTAATAGTAGAAATAAACAGCAATGTTAAGGTATGTTGACTCCACGAAGCGATAAGTTTTCCTAGCACGTAGTATTGAATAGAAATTATTAAATGTAAATAAAATTTCGAGTATGAGTGAGTATGTGAATGTTCAGTATCGTATATTATATGTTATGTGAGTATGTGAATGTTCAGTAGTATACATGAACCTGTAAGATTATATTTCACACATAAAGTCAGAATATTAGTTGTAGTACAAGTAAATACCTAGTGATAAGTAAAAATATTGTAATTACTATATTTAGCACGTAATCCTAAATATTAATAATAAAATAAATTGTGTGTAGTGAGTAGTGATTGTGAGTATGTACTGTACGTAATACAAGTACAAGATATTATTATATTTAGTACGTAATACTAAACATAATTAATCAGTCGAAAAAGAAAATGTATATCGTACGTAATACATCGTATATTTAATACGTAGTATCAAACATACGATGTAATTCCTAAGTAGGTAATAGAATTCAGAAAAAACATAAGTTTATTGCTTGTGTAGTTTACCAATGGAGTGTGTAAAAGCAGCTCGGTGCCGGCACGTTATCAATTGCAAAACCGAACGCTGAGCGTAATTGTAATCTACCCACTTTCAAAAAGGTAAAACCATTGAAATTGCGTATTTACTTTAAAATATTACTTAAATTTGCAATAAATCAATGAATTTGTCACACCACGCAATGATGTTGCCAATCAATACAAAAAAAAAAGTAATATTTTATTCGTAAGGTGACTTCCATTTGTAAAACTTGTAAACTACAGACATGTAGTTGAATAATGAATAATCAATATATATGTACTTAGAATATAGTGCAATAACGCCTATGAGTTTGTGCTTATTTTTAAGTTAAAACTAATTTAATTTGATTTAACTAAAAGAATAAATACGGAACAGTAATGATTGATGAGATGAGTAAGTACATTCAAAACTATGTATAGATTATGTTTGAAAAGTTTGCAACTTTGTGTCTGGAGATTAACATAACTCTATATGATTTATTTACTGTGTTTTGAAGCTAATATGTATGGTAAACGACATAATAAAAATAAGGCAAAGTAAAAAACAATAAAACATATAAATTTATGCAAAATTATTAATTTAATAATTTGTTGATTATTAACACCTAATCTTAAAATACAAATAAGTTAACATAGACACTATAACTCTGTCCATTATATTATTTTCTTTTTGACAGTTTAAGATATTTTGAAATCAGTGATGAACTCGCAAGTTACCGATTCGATTAAAACAGAATATCGATTTTATTTAAGAAGAACTTTTAATCGATTTAATGCAGCGATATTATTTTTATTATAAATATTAAATTCGTTTATCTGGTTTTTTCAAATACATGAAATAAATTGTCATATATTGATACATTGTTGAAAGCGGAGCTGATAAGAATTTTAAATTCGAAACGTATACCTAAAAGATACGTCGTCGATGAAATGGCTGCGGAATATGGACATACTGTCATTAGAATCCCACCGTATCACTGTCAGTATAATGCCATCGAATTGATATGGGCACAAATTAAAGGGAAGGCAGCAAGAAATAACACAACGCCGCCGTTTACAGCAAATAAAATGTTGCAGTTATTAACTAGCGCGTGTGGTGATGTGACGCCTGAAAACTGGGCGAGTGTTGTACAGAGGACAAAAAAATTAATAATGTCTGATTGGGATCGAGATGTTGCAATTGATAACATGATGGCACAAGAATTGGTTATTTATGTAACAGAGGACTCAACTGACGAGTCTAGTGTAATTTACGAAGAAGAATCTGATGAATCTATGTAATAAATAATGTAAATAAATTTACTTGTTTAATTTTTATATTATATATTTGGCGAATTACCCAATTGGAATCCATTTAAGAAAGTTTTCCTTTTTCTCTCTTAAATGGATCAGAAATATATGAAAAAATAAAGTTTTACACATGCCAAGTAAATTAGGCAAAATTTATATTTTTGGCGAATTACCAATTACCTAGCTAGTTTGTTAAAAAAATGGTATGTATGTGATTTTCTAAGTATTCTTGATCATAATTCTTGATTTAAACTTGACGTAGATGTTATTAACTACATATGCGTTTTAATATTAAAATTCACATACCTATAAATAATGTAAGGTAGCTGTCGAGAAGGAAATAAATAAATTTACAAATATTTGATTTGAAGACAATTTATCGATTTATCTGATTTCAAGAACTGCTTATTGTCTGTGGTAGTTTGTTATGCACAGAGCACTTCACTATGTGGGCGTTACCCGTCTAGAAAGTATATTATTACTGTAGTACTATAATTTGAAAATAGAAACAATATTTCATACGCGCGATCTGTCAAAAAGAAAATAACATAATGGACAGAGTATAATGTATTTAGAAAATAATTTCCTAATCGAAAGGACAGTCAGCTTCGTAATTTGCTTTAATACAATACATCCCTCGGCTCCTGAAACAATTACATTTTAATAGTTAATAGTTTCAAGTCATTTTTTAAAGTGTCACAACGTAGAAACTGTTTTGACAGCTGACAATCACATCATTAATATGTCAAGCATAATGGCTACGACAGATATCTCGTTTTCTTTTTTTTCCAAAAGTAGCCAGTAGATATTCTGTCTTTTTAAATTTATATGTGACGCCTCTGATAGTTCAATGATTTTTTAACTATCATAAAATATATATCCCCTAATTTTAACCTGCTGTATTGCCATCGGTTTTTGAGAGTTTTAATACAGTTTAAATAAATTAATTTCTAATCATAAATAACGTTTTAAAAACTCATTTCTTATTTGTGAAGCAACCTTTTTATCTCGAAACGTAACCATTTATATTTTTGTGAAATATGAACACTATTTGATCTATGTAATCAATCTTGTAACCACCGTATATAATATATGAAATAAATGTAACACTTAGACGTAAGTTGAAAACGCAGGTGTTACCTATGAACAGGCTTAGTATACCAATTGACTGAAAATCTCACATTGACCCATGAAGTAAGGAAACAAATAGTCCCTTATTTCCTTTGCAACAATATTTATGATAATCATAATTCAGTACTTTTGAGTTTTTTTTGCACAAGATCAAGACAATGAAATAACTTTTCGATTTTTCTCACATAAATTTCGATTTTAAAACATGTTGGCTAGATAACCTGATATTTCACAAATGCTTTCCATTATTTGTGCTCGAGTGCGAGATCTCTGAAGATATTGGATGTTATAGAGTGGAGATAATATTTCAATTTGACATATACATACATTAATTTATATACATTAACATACCTAAATGTAATAAACAGTATGTACATTTTATAATTTTACCGACAGAGATATTCTTTATTTTTTAAACTACCTTAACTCTATTAACCATAAAAATAATTCACTGTGGATCGTGAATTCAATAATAAGCCTCTTATTTTTTTTATCACCAAAAATTGAGACCATAAGTTAATATACAGTCTGTCATAAGTAGAGATCGGATAATCGGATGCATATTTACCTAAAGTTAATTTTTGGCTCACAAATTATGGAAGCGGCTTTTTAAAATACATTTTGTTAAATAAAAATCCCGGGAAAATACGGGACTGCAAATTTAACGTAGTGATATTGTTTGAAAATTACTAAATTAGCACGTGGTATTTATTTTCAAAAGACCGAGACTCCGGGTTCATTTATACAACTATGCATACGTATTTACATGAAGTTTAGTTTCAGTTCCCCGTGCGATTTATGAATGTACGATTTATTACATGAAGAGTGTTATACGAAAGTAGTGAGCTAGTTTGACTACTCACAAATCACCTACTCACAAATCACACGGGGAACTGAAACTAACCTTCATGTAACGTCGTTTTTAAGCTCATATTACCGACTAGTTTTGCATTACCAAAATGTTCTACAGTACCGGAATTCCGGGATTTTTATTTATGGAAATAAAATAAAAAGACAGTTCCATACTTTGTCAAAAACTAAATTAGGTAAATAAATAAACATCCGGCTATCCAATTCCGCAATCCCGGGATTTTTATTTAACAAAACAATAAAAAGCCGTTTCCATACTTTGTCTTAAACTAACTTTAGGTAAATATGCATCCGATTATCCAATCTCTAGTCATAAGACTGCCCACATTGATAGGTACAACGGAAATTCTCACTACAAACCCAACCAGTTATTTACCGTATAAAAAGCACGTGTGTCAGTATCAGTGACAGTCCACACCTGCCGGCAGAATTTCTTCACATCAAAAAGATATTGAAGATTACCAAGTGAACCCAAAAAAGTCGAACGTACACCTACAGTACTATCTTATTAGGTAGGTAACTCGATTTTCGATTAAGAGGTATGTTTCGATTAAGACCAAATTAAGCCAACCAAGAAATAAACTTAATATCTCCAAACTCTCAAGTGCCCTTTTCATGTAGACATATATAAATTGGATTGGGACTTGATTACTTGATACATATGTCAAACAAGGAGAAGCATCAGTAAGGATGAAAGAAGAAAACTCAAGTGAAATACAGATGCGAAACAAAGTCTGCATGAATATGTTCTTGACATAGGTACTTACGAACTTAAATATCAAGTCCATTCACAC
The DNA here is from genome assembly GCA_036419045.1 of Scirpophaga incertulas. Classification (NCBI taxonomy): domain Eukaryota; kingdom Metazoa; phylum Arthropoda; class Insecta; order Lepidoptera; family Crambidae; genus Scirpophaga; species Scirpophaga incertulas. Next base: position 10,266,268 of record CM071627.1, on the reverse strand, counting down.
ACATTCAATAACAAAGACATGAAAAGCTCCATTAGCGTGGATCAAACGGTAATTTATTAATGATGGATTTTTTTATATCTCCAGTCTATTACCCCCAACATTTTCAATAAAATCGTAACCACAATCTATTCTTTTAACATCGTAATATATGACAGATAAATTTAAAAACATAAATTAATATAGAGTAAAATTTTCTAAATTTGTTTGAATTAAGCCAATTCATTAAGCGTCATGTAATATAAACTGACATAAAATATATATATATATATATGATCTTACGTGGACGGTGTATTTTCTGTTAGCAACATCGATCTTCTGTCAGATTGAAGTCCCCATCTGCCGGGCTCCTTCGGGCAGGATGTGTCGCAAGGCACTGCGACTAGCCGCATCTGCCTACGAACGCTCGCTGCGTAGTAACAGCAGCTCTTGAAATGACTGCACCGAGCTATGCCTACGATGAATACAGGCTCTATAAGTTTTCTATCAGGACTTTAGGTATTTGCTTAACATCATTACATCACATATACGCCCCCACCTAGGGGCATGATCCTACTTTAAATAAGTTGGGCTATAGTCAACCACGCCACGATTAGACGACCTCACATACACTTTAATTTTTTTCGCAGGTATATACAGGTTATCAAACGATGTTTTCCTCCTTCCTTCTACTTCAAATGTAGAATCATATAATTGAACTTATGAAAGGCTACATTTCTACGTAGCTCAAAGGTTAAAGTAATTCGAAATGTCCTGGCAATCATCCGAATCTCCGATTGCACATTTGGTATCTCTACCTTTTTTTTTGTTCCGCTGAGGAAAATGCATTGAATTGCATATCCCGGCTGCGGAGAGCCGGTGATTATGTAGTATAATGCTCCTCGAAGCTCTATCTGCTGTCCAAGGTGAGGCCAAGGTACTTGATGTAGGGCCCCACCTGGACCTCCACGTCACCTACCCGTATCCGGCAGCTGGGTGGTTCCCGGCGCTTTGGAAAAACGTGGAACCATAGCGCCTCGGTCTTCTGCGGCGCTATTTCTAGACCCAGCCGGCGGATCGTCCTCATGATATACGCTCGGCAAGCCTGAGCGTCTGCTTGAAGTCGGCCCCGGTCGTCACGACGAGAGTGTCGTCAGCGTAACAGACGACACTCACGCCGCAAGGAAGGCTGGTGCGAAGGACCGCATCGAATGCGAGGTTCCATAAGAGGGGTCCCAAAACTGACCCCTGCGGAACGCCGCACTCGATCCCTCTCTCCGTTTCCGTCTCGTTCCTTCCCCTGACTCCGATCGTCCTGTCGCGCAAGTAGTCTCCGACCACGGCTCGCAGGTAGGGTTGGTACCTCTACTTAACGGTGAAAACTATTCCATATCAGTACCTTATAATAATTAAACAACCAAAGTACCCCAATCATTTTTAAGTCCTAGTAAAATAGACAGCATACCCTTTGCTACTGTTTGAGCATTTCGCAGATATATGATTGCAATAAATTCCCTTAGTCTGCTCCATATGATTTCCATCCTGAGACAAGAAAACGATAGTACATATAGTCTTAATTCATCACACATATACAACAAAATTTTAACACCCACAATCAATCTGTAATACCAACATAACCACAGTGTGCGTATACATGTGACATAAGGTAAAGTCACAATACCCAGTAATTTCGCTGCCTATTTTACCCTTCACACCGGAACAGAGTAATGCGAACCCTTGTATTTTGTGACAGAAATAAATAACCGGCAATTTATTTAAAGATAATTTATTTATTTTATTTATTAATATCAGTGAATGAAAATTAAATGTCATGCACTAAGTCAATTTAAATCTTACTCGATTAAATATTATGTTACATCATTCTAGCCACAGAACATTTTCTACTGTGCCAGTTATCCACCTACTCCTTAAAATTTGTAAAGTCCTGACCGACTACAACATGCGTGCAGGTCTAATATTCTTAAAACCATCCACCAAACTAAAAGTTGTTGTTCGGAACCTATTGTTGTGATTTTTAATATATTTTCCTACAAAATCGTGTATGGTTAGTTAATTACGTACATAATAATTGTTAAATATAAGTTTGAAATTGTGTAATTTCTTTATTTAATTTTTTAAACTAACAGTTTAGGTTTAAACTAACAGTTTCTTTAATTTGTGATCATTGTCGAAAAACGTAAATAAAAAACAGGTGATGATTACACTACCTAAATATAAATCACGTCGTATGATTTGAGATTCCATTGATGAAAAATATATTCACTGTTTCATTACTGCATACACCTATCCAAACTATATAAATATGCTGTAACGACGAATGCCTTATAACTTTTGTTGAACTTAGAATTTTAATTTAAAATTAAATAATTTCTCGACTTCTTATTAATATTTAATAAGAAGTCTCACTGCCATAATATTGTTGTTAAACCAAACATCCTTTTCGATTCCGTTGGTTATACCATTTATTCAAAATTGTAAAATATATTTGATATTGCACTTACATTAATAAATAAATCATTTTAAACTACATATAATACGATTATCATAATATTACATATTACATATTACGAGTACTACTCATTAGAAGTTATAACAAAAAGTTGTTGTGCTGTTGTGTTGTTGACTTGGAACCGATTCAATCGTGAAACAAAAGGAGGTTGGTTGTAGGCCGGAGGTGGTAGTAGGGCGGAGCAAATGAGGAAACAATTGTAAAAATCTTGAGCAGTCGGTTGTTGAGCGTGACAGAGTGAAGTGGTAATAAAGTGAATACCAGACTAGTTCATCAGTTTTATTACACTATATACACTTGACACTTAACAAATACTTACGCATCGTATGTCCTTTACATCCAGGCTGCAACCTGCCTCCGTTGAGACAAAAGTCAGCGTGACCAACTAGACCCATTTCTCCAAGAAACCCTGCGTTGGAATGGATGACTTGCACCACGTGGGCGTCGTCGCGGCCGAGTCTAAACAGCTTTGAACCATAGGAGTTGACTAGCGGCCTCGCTGGATCCAATCCTAGAATTAGAAAATGATCTATTGATCACTTCCAATAACCACATCCACATTCTTTTTATATAGATGAAGAGGAATTAGGCCAATAGTAAGCAATTGGCTAAATACGATGATGTAAGATTTTATTTTCGAGCTTACTCTCTCTCGGATGTAAAAAAAATTTTAGGCCCTTAAATGCAATTTTCGACATATAATTGTTACTTATTAGCATGTATTTTTTACCGTCTGATCATGTACAAACCTTTGGCTAAATCCTACTCAAATACTATATCTCATGATTACTCATAATAAGTGTATGAGATACAGTCTCTCAAGATGAGAGACTGTATCTCATACACTTATTATGAGTACTCCAAAAATCGTCAGTTTTATTGGTAAATAAAAAATTAAGGTGCTTAATTAGAAGAAAGTAGGTCAACATAGGATTTTGTTGGGACTCTAAGACATCATCAAAGTTAATGCGAATCGCTTATAACCGATCTGTCAAACACATTTCGGTTTCAGCGTTTGTCTGTACTTTAAACACGAAATTCAATATATCGTTTTCGATGTTTTTACCCATCCTACTCCAACTTCCATACTCACAGTGATGTTAAAAGGAGATGTGTGGGAACAGATGTTTCCTAGACGATAAGATATGTGCGAATTCAAACGACGGTTAAAAAGATAATTTGTATAAAAACAGATACTAAGCTTTTCCGCTACTATTGCAGATAATCAACGATGTTTCACACTCATCATCAGATGAACCATTTAGTCATCTACCACTAACATTAATAAAAAGACATCTATTGTACATTATTGTCAAATATAGTTGCTTACTCGTATATCAATCTTATAGACAAAGTCGTTGTCATTTCATCACTTATGTTTCAACTACACCTCATACGATTTAAATGATTATCATCTCTTTGTAGGGTTCATCTCAATCAAGAAAAATTATTCAAATATTACAACCAGGAAAAAAATAAATTATGGAAACACTACCATTTATAATCAGTTCATTAATATCAATTTTGAGATTACGAAATCTTTCGCAGTTGACAACTCATGCCATAAATTAAATAGTGATAAAGGATATCACTTTATTATTTATTGACTGTTATTATTACCTATCTGTTTAGTGTTGTTAAACAGTACGAAGTTTGTCGGGTCGGCTAGTTGATAATAAATTCAACTCAATTTAACACACCGCAACTTAGTAAATAAAGATATAAAAACAATGATAACTTATTAGTATTTATTGCACTAATTATAAGGTTGGGGATGTTAACTTTTAATTAATAAACATATTTTTGTGCCATTTTCGTTCTCTTCGGTCTACGAATCAGAAGGTTCCAGGGTACCAATATGTTTCGTTTTTCGAAATTCATATGTACATTTAACTGACGGTAAAGTAAAACATCATGAGATAATTTGCATACACCTGTGAAGGAATTCAAGGTTATGTATGTCAATCAATCGGCACTGGTCCTGCGTGGTCGACTAGAGCCCGATCGCCTTTACTTAGTAAGGTCACGTTATTGAAATTTCGGAACATTTTATTATAAAAGAGCGATAAGTAATTAAAGGCAACAAACGACAGTGCTGTCAGAAGCGAGCTGCAACTTTAACAGCCAAATCCAGTGGTCGAAAACCCTTAAACCAACTTTGTGCTTCTCTTACTAACACTGCAAATCATAAACTATTTATACTTTGTAAAGCTTGCATTGCATTTTTTCCTATATTGTAAACAACTATTAACATATATTGATTTTTTTCATTAGATTACCTCATTATAATAGAAAGAAAAACAAATGAAAAGAAGCTGGCAATGCTAAACAGCAATCTCTTCTAGGCAACCTTGGACCGGGGAAGAATTAAAAGGAGATTTAAATAGAGGTTGAGTGCAGTAATTGGACAGCACAATACGCTATAACTAGTTTAAGTTAAGGAATCTTTGACAGAAAGTGAACACGGACTTTATTCTTAAAGGATTCCAGCGTTCGCACTCTCCTAACACTCTCAGGGAGATAGTTCCATAACCGGACGGCATAAACCGAAAAAAAGTATGAAAAGAAATCGGTACTTCGGGGCGGTATATCAAGAGTCAGATTAAAATTAGAACGTAAGGCACGACATGACAAATGGGATCGAAAAGAGAACAAAGATGGAGATGTTGGAGGGTATACAAAATATTGTAAAGTAGGGAGCGAATAGGTTAGCATTTTAGTTGAGAGTCATAGTTTACATGGTCAAACTTACGCAGATTGAAAATGAACCTGGAGACCTATTTTTGAATTCCGAATGCGACTTCGAAATCACCGATGTGACTAATAATCATCGATTTTCAATAATTTGTATTTTTGAATACCACTTATGTGACTACCCTAGTCACGGATGTGATTTCATTACGAGTGCCCTCAACCACTCGTAATCAAGTCATACTTGTGGAAATGTTATCTGTGTTTTGTTTGATTTTTCAGTCTATATATATGTATATATAATATATATAATAACCATAATGGTTGAGCCGACAATAACCGGCAGCGGTACATTCTGCGTTGAACCGAACTCTTACATTTATGTGTGTACTTTATCTATGTTGGCAGCTCTGCGATCGACTTTCAAAAATTGGATGTTTAGGAATCCGTGACTTCAAAGTCACCGCTGACTATGTAGTCAGCGGTGATTTCGAAGTCGCATTCGTAATTCAAAAATAGGTCTCCTGATGGCTACATTTTGCAGCCGCTCCAAGATACATGTATTAAGTAGTTCCTCGGATAAATTAATCCACGCGGCGTCAACATACTCAATTAGGGAAATTTTCTAAATATTTTTAGCAAACAGCTTCTTCCGGACAGCCTCAACCTATGGTCGCCATGTCAAGCATTGGTAAAATAAAATTCCTAAGATCCTTAATTTATATATATTTAACGTCATCAAAACCAGTCAGATAGAAATAATACAGTCAAAAATATTTCATTATATATATATTTTTTCATTATGCGAATCAATTTTTCTTAGAATCATACCTAAGTTTTTATATTCGATACCGAAACAAATTCATTTTTCTGATAACGAGACCAATGCGGATGATACATTGTCTAGGACCTCTATGAATCGTTTTTGAGTGATGTGGGACAACACTATAATATTTTGCAGCTAATAGTGTATTCTTATTATATAATACATTAATAAGATATATATATCGTATAAATGTTAAAAGAAATTCAAGTACCGGATTATCTGTATAATGTAAGAAACACATTACATATCTTGGCCAGAAAGTGACCACCTATAGATATAGTGAAAGTAAGTCCACAATTTTGTTCTTTTAAAGTGTTTCATGTTTCCTTCCAATCTATCTTGTTTTTCAGTTTCCAAACAAGATGCCACATATTTTAACTAAGGTAGATGAAGTTAGGGCTTGTAGAGTTAGAAGCTAGCCAAGCTTCTAAAGGTGTGTATGCAGAATAAACCTATAAAAACTGTTGTTATTTATGGGATAAACTCTTTTTATTTATGGGATATAGAAACTATTTATTTTATATTACATTAAATTATTTTGCAGGTAGTGTAATAAATTTTTGATAATGATTACTAGCTATTATGATTATTTAATGACCGGATTATATGCATTTGCATATTTTAGTCATTTTCAGCGGTAATAGCATATTTTACCAAAGATCAAGTTATGATGTATATCAGAGTATGTTTCACTCGCCCTGCGTTTCGAAATACGACCAAATTTATTAACAGTCTCAAAATGTAAGGGCTCGTTTTTTATATATTCCTAAAAGTATCAAAAAGCTTGAAACTCGCGATTTGGCCTTGATTAAATTCAAATAATGAATAAAATACGCCAAATGAACTCCGCGTTGCCCAAGGCATTACGGCATAAACTTAAAGAAAAGTTTGAAAACATATTGAACAATATTTTCAAAGTTTGTGTCACATTGATAGTTTCATTAAAGGGATCGGTAGAACTGTTGCTAGAAACTATAAGTGCTAACATAGCACCCAAGTTCATATTCTGCCCAGTTACTATCAGTGGATGTGGAGCGAAGCGAACCTTTTCCACTTACAAAAATATTTTAAATGATCGTAGACACAATCTTACCACTGAAACTTTAGAAAAATATTTGATTGCTTACGTTTACAAAAATTTTAAATCATTTTTATGTGATATAATGTTACTGTACCTATTATCGTCTATCAAAAAATAATTAACTAACTGTATGCTGACTTTGAAATAAAAAAAATGAATACTTATTTTTCTTTTTTTTTGGAGATTCCTAAAATTTATCATTTAATTTCGTATATTCGGCCAATTTTCGTGAATATTTCAAGCATTTTTCATACATATTTGAATGCATATAACAAACTTTTTATGTTGCATATAATCCGGTTTCTAATGATTAGCGTCAACATTCTAAAAACAAATAATCTTGCCGTAAAATTACATTATTAGTTTGATGTCTACTGAGATATGTTTTAAAGATTCATAAAATCTGGATTCTTGATCATTAAAATAATTACGGAATCCGTTACTATAGAAAATGCGAAAATTTTAAAATATCCATACAAAACTACTGTAATAAAATTTACCAGGCCCAAAAAGCGACAAGGCTTAGTGAATTCTAAATTGACCCCGAATATTTCTTATCAGAAAATAATTATCCTGAGTTATAGAGAGCAAAAATAATGATAAGCAATGCAATGCTTATCATATTGTTAATCTTATCTTCATATATGTCTGAAATGAACTCTTACCACTTATGAAGATTACAGCGCTGCTTAATATACGCCGGCAAACAAACAAACACACGATGTGATAACTCGTACGTGGGTCGGTATTTATAGTATCGAAAACTCGTATGTGACAGTCAGCCGGCGACATCCCAACGGGTAGAACGCGACCAAGAACACCACCGACATGGCTAACGTACCGATTAAATACACCAAGGTATGTATTAGTCAACTATATACTTTTGATTTGTATTTTTGAATGTAACGAATAAAATCAAAAAGTAATGGACCGATTAATAATTCTTTTTTCATTAGAAAGCTACATTATCACTGAGTAACATAGGCTATATTTAGTAATAGATTACTATAGAAATCTTTAGAAATTCTTATTAAAACCAACCGAACGTGTAAAAAAATTTGCCATAAAATGTCTTTCATCGCATTCGCTGCGAAGAGTATTAATGATAGGCAAAAAAATATTGGACAATATTATAGAATATATCAATATCTACAGAAAAACTTCGCGAGACCATATGTCTAACTATTGTAGTTACGTCACTATAACTACTTTTTTACATTTAATTATCTATAAAATAAGTAGGAACAAAGAACTGCCACTTTGAACTGCCAAATCTTTTTGACAGGACGAAGTCTGTCGGGTCCGCTAGTACAATATAAAAATCAATGTAATTTCTAATTTTTTAGTACCGAATCCAAAAAAAAAGTTGTTATCAGTTAACAACATGTTTTTCTTTTATTACTCCGCTATTTGTGAATTTATTTTGATATATATATATGATGATGATGATGATATATATATATGATGATTCTATTTTGTTTGGTAGGATGACATACCAAGCAAAAAAGTATGGGCCATCTCTGAAATATGAATTTCAGAGGAAGACCTATATTTTTTAAATCTATATATGTATGTGGTTTTTAAAAATCGATAGAACTATTAAAATCTAAAATCATTTCTAAACAGAGTTTTTAGATCTAAAAATATTTTTATTATGAATCTAAATAGTCGTCAATTTTATTGTAACACTCGTGTTTAAAACAAGTAATTACTTGTTTCTTAATAATATCTTAATTATGGCATTATCTATACTTACAATAAATCTGTAGAGGGGTCAATTCTGTACATGAAATATATTTTCAAAATAACTATCAGGGGGCGATTAGGGATCGATACTGATGCCAAAAATGCAATCAATAAAATTTTTCTCTGTCTGTCTGTCTGTCTGTATGTTCCTTATAGAAACAAAAACTACTGAACGGATTTTAACGAAACTTGGTATAATTATTCTTCATACTCCTGGGCAGGTTATAGAATACTTTCCATTACGCTACAATCAATAGGAGCAGAGTAGTGAAGGGAAATTTTGAGAAAACGGGAGAAGTAACTCCATTTTTTTAGCTTCCGTCACGTGTGTAGCCTTAATGGTTAAAATCACATAAAAATCATGTATGACGGAAATATTCTGCATAAAATCGTCTAAAAAACATCCCGCAACAGCATATGTCTATCTTTTATGGTTGACTCACAATAATCTATACTAATATTATAAAGCTGAAGAGTTTGTTTGTTTGAACGTGCTAATCTCTGGAACTACTGGTTCGAATGGAAAAAATATAAATATAAATTTATTTTTTTATTGAATAGCCCATTAATCGAGGAAGGCTTTAAGCTACATAGCATCACGCTGCGACTAATAGGAGTGAAGAAATAATGGAAAATGTGCAAAAAACGGTGAAAATTATTCATCTTCGAGGGTTTCCGTTGCGTGCGCTGCGAAAACGGTTCTAGATACCAAAAAAATATGTATGAAAGAATAATTCCTTTTAAAATGATATAAAAAAATGTCGGCGACAGTATATATCTATCTTTTAATGTTAACTCACTAGAATCGTTTTTATGGTGATGAAAGGATATGTCGCGTGGTCAAGATCGGGTAACAGCTGAGGTGGTTGTTTGCAAAAATAAATATGATGCTCAAAATCACTATTCCACGCGGACGAAGTCGCTGGCACAGCTAGTATGCAAATATATTTCTTCACTGCCGATTCTTAATGTATCGAAAAGTAATGTATTTGCCTAATTTAGTATTACCCCAGTAACCTTTCATTTATTGATTTAATCGCCTACTTTTTATTGTATGCTTGCATTTTATATGAATTCTATGGCAAATTATTATTTTCTTGTACAGTAACATAAAGCTATTTACATTACAAAAACCGCCGGTAACTCTAGGTCACATTGACATGTCTGACACGCCTGACACGTCTAACATGTTGTTTTTCACACAATCATGTAGTACCTATATTGCAAGTACATATATATAATAAGATTTAACTAGTAAGTTTAAAATGTTAAAATCCCCAAAACGTTGTAGAAAAGGTTTTTATTGTTATTACAGTGCCTTTTTAATTTTAGTTTTATTAATTTAAAAAGGGTTAAAATAAAATAAAGAACAGAACGTAAAAACAATAAAAAAAGAAACCGATAGTTGTTAGTTGCCATAACAAGATTCGATAATAAATGTTTACACTCTATCAAATATTTTTTCAATTTATAAAAAATATAATTAAACATTCTACTTGATAATCTTAATTCACTAGTTCATTATTGTAACATTTAAATTCTCTTAATATTCATTCTTGTAACAACCATGTTTCATGCACATACATGTTTTGATTTAAATAACATTTTCTATTATCATTTAGTTATGATTGTTATACAACAACTTGATGTTTATCTCTGAAGTAATGTCAACTTTATTGTTATGATAGTCAACTGAAATATATTTATCACCTAATCTTACGGCAACGATTTCTCGTTATGTATATTATCGTACTATGATAGATGGTATATGATAACTGGTAGTGGTATATGTACAGTCATTAACAGGTCAAACTTTACATTTGTAATAGGAAAATTACTGTTACTACAAACATTACAAAAACCGACTTAAAATCATTATGTAAAGTATACCTACTTATTACGATTGAGTAACTGTATAAAGTACTCATTTTATTACTATTGCAACATTGTTGTTACAGGTAAAATAAATTTAAAACAGCATTTAATAACCAATTAAGAAACTGGACTTGACATCCATATTTATTCAAATAACAACAATTTTCAAATAATATATACCTATTAAAATATTTTTCGAGAATAAACGATTGATAATAATTTTATTTAAACTTGTTATTGACGTTGGCTTATAGTTTATTTTAATCCCTACTAATATTATTAACGCGAAAATTTGTATGGATAAATGTTTCTTACTCTTTCACGTAAAAACTACTGAATGAATTTTGATGAAACTTTACAATAATATAGCTTATACATCAGAACACAGACTACAATTCATAAAAATATACGCCACGCCAATATAAGTTACTCGAAATACTAATCCTGCGCAGACGAAGTCACGGACACGATCTAGTGTATTAATAAAATAGACAGCCACAGAATATGTCAAACATTTTAAAACTGTTTAAGTGAAATAGGTTAGGTATCATTTTCTTCACGCATTTAAGGAATAACAACCCGTCTTATGAGATCACGCCTATTTAATAATATTTTGCCGCATAGCGCCGAATCTATCAATTATTATAATCGTATTCATTGTGAGAAACAATATGTTAATAGCCTTCGACGCCAAGCCAACAGACTGATCAAATTTTATTATCATCTTCGCATATTACAAAAATGTTGCTATGGTAACAACAGAAGAGAATGCTGTATATTTGCTTGATTTATAAATAATGTTTGAAAAGAATTTATGTTTCCTTACTTACTGTTTTGTTATGCAATTCTGCTTCGTTCATTTCAAATATGTACTTATAACTAAATTATAATATCAGTTGGGTACGAAAGGGTTTTGGATTACGTTTTAGGTTGAGGGCTGTACCCGCTTACATTAAAACCATACCTACCTTACAAAGCATCGAAACATATTTTACGAGCTACCGTGCTTATAGACTGATCTCGAATCGCGTATTGTGTGTGGTATTTGTGTTGTAATTTGAGACTTCCGTCATTCTGACTGCGTCCTGTGTACTTACAATAGCTTGTTGATGAGCATTCATTTCACACACACATACATTCTAGATCAACAAGGGAATTTTATTCAGTAAACTTTCTCCTCACTCATCCGCTGATTTCAGTCATATTATTAGAAATTATTATTTATTAGGATTTTATTAGAAACCATCTATTCTACAAACGTTACCAGGATAATATCTTAAATATATTTATGATGGATAACTTTTACTCAAAATACTTAAAAAGTTTACAAAGTTAGTTGACAATCACTATTTTATAACTATTTTAACTAACTTTCAAACAAATTTAATGCAACATATCATTTGTAAAACTTTGAAGGATTGACTTTTAGTAGCTTTTTATCCTTCACTTTAACTGCACTTAATTTTAACCTACTTGGTTCAAATATATTACCCCTTTCTTTCAGCTCTTCATCAACAACGAATGGGTGGATTCAGTCAGCAAGAAAACTTTCCCGACAATCAATCCTCAGGATGAGAGCGTTATCGTCCAAGTCGCCGAAGGTGATAAGGTATAGCGAGAGTACCAACAAAACAATGTAATCTTAAAAATATAGTAATGAAGAATAAAATACTAGAATATTAAATTCAAGATCTAGCTTCTAATCCTATGTTGACGACCTCCGTAGTCGAGTGGTTGGTATACCGGTTTCAAGGTGTCGCCATCTGTGAGATCCCAAGTTCGAGTCCCGGTGGAGGCAGATATTTGTGTGATGAATGCGAGCATTTGTATTTTAGTCATGGTTGTTATTATATATTTCCATCAAAAATATTTATACATGTATAATTGATGTATATCTATCCGTTACCCTAGATCCCGTAACACAAGCCTCTACAGAACTTGCTTTGGGCTAGGCTGTTGTTGTAAATGTAAGAAATATTCAAATTAAATTTAAATATTTATTTAGCTTTCCGCACTTTTTTTTTGTTCCCCTGAGGAAAATGCATTAAATTGCATACCCCGGCTGTGGCGAGCCGGCGGTTATGTGGGGCTCTCCTCCCCAGAAGGGGGAGGCCTACCCACTAAAAACCTCAGGGATGGCCTTCCTCAGGCATGTAGGGAGCCCCCGGGAACATCAAGCTTCTTCCGGGAACCCCCAGCCTCCGCTCCCCCGTCGACACAGGGGAGCCCTCCTCGGGGGAGGCTTACTACCTCCCCCGGCCTCCTCCACCGACGACGCCCCCCGGCCACGGAAGGGGCGTGGTCCATCCCGGGTCGTCGTAGCGGTCGCGACTTCCTCGCGCCCGCCGGCGACCCGCGGTTCCGCACTTAGCCCCATGATTAAGGTCATTGTGAGTGCTACTCTCCCTTTTACTCCATTCTTCTTAGATCCCCTCAGAAAGCTAGTTATCTCTGTAGACTCTGCACAATTACGCCCGTCTGCATTCTTTATTGATAGCTAAGTATATGCTATGGCCTTTCCTGTGATCCATACATTCTCTCTTGTTTTGAAAATGTGTTTGTTTGGGGGACAATATCCGATTATAACACCTGAACATTTCGGATTATTGCCCTCTTTAAACTGATGAGAAAATGGACTACCATTTTAGGTGCTACCGGATCTGCGTCTTATATTTGTTTGTATCCCTTATAGTTTTTTCCTTATATTCATTCTTCTGTGTGATCTTATTCGATTATCTTTCGCAACCAGATTATTATTTGGGTCCATTTAGTGAAGCCTATGTGTAAACTTGCAACTATAGATCGTGTTCAGAAAATATATAGCCTAAAGCAACTTAGATTGCAAGCAAGCAGCTGGGATAGATTTAGTAAGTTGTATAAACAGAATGCATATGTTCCTGTAATGTTGATTAACAATGACAACTGCTACATAAACCACAATGACAGCTGCTAAGTTAAGACACAAGTATGTTTCACAGTATCTACATGATTCGTTTTTTTTTTTCTAGGCTGACATCAATATTGCGGTAGCCGCAGCCAAGAAAGCATTCCATCGCCACTCCGAATGGCGCAATATGGACGCCTCTCAAAGAGGACGCCTCCTACTCAAGCTCGCCGACCTATTAGAAAGGGATGCAAAATACTTGGGTGATCTTGAAACTCTAGACAACGGGAAACCAGTGAAGCAGGCTTTCGGCGAGGTAGTTTGGTCCGCAAACATCTTCAGATACTACGCTGGCAAGGCTGATAAGATACTTGGAAACACTATTCCCGCTGGTGAGAGCGCTTATCATTTAATATAAAAATATATAATTTGTTTTACTCTTCCAGAACTGAACGAAAGACAAGTAACAATACCCAGTTAACCATATTGTTTTGTTATTGGAACTATTTACCAAAAACTTATTTGAATGAATACAGCTGTTAATTTACTAGCTGTTACACCTTCATTAAATAACAATGAACATAATTTTTGTGCCTATATTAAAGTGTATTTTTAGACAACACTACATCAATGTTAACTAAATAATACTCGAAGCACGCTTACAAATGTGAACTTATTTCTAGATGGAGAGGTCCTAACGTTCACCCTGAAAGAGCCCGTTGGCGTATGCGGGTCGATACTGCCATGGAACTACCCCGTTCCAATGATTGTGTGGAAGCTTGCACCTGCTTTGGCTGCAGGCAAGTATCTAATATTTATATTATTAAATGAACTAATGAACATAACAAGAACAGAAAAATGCCCATAAAATACGTTTCCTACTTTGGACATATAATTTCATATTTTAATTTCAAATGCTATTAAATTGTTTATATACGTAAAAAGCAAGAAAAATTATCGACTTAGGTGGAACTTGAACGTCTTCAATAAAAGTTATAAGTATGAACGAAGCTGAATTGCTTAACAAACAGTTAATAAGAAAACATAAATTCTTTCCAAACATTAATTTATAAACCAAGCAAATATACACCATTCTCTTCTCTTGTTACCATAGCGAATTATTGTAATTTTCGAATATGATAATAAAAATTAATTAGTCTGTTGGCTTGGCACCGAAGGGTATTAACATATTGTTTCTCACAATGAATACGATTATAATAATTGATAGATTGCTATGCGGCAAAATATTATTAAATAGACGTGATTTCATAAGACGGGCTGTTATTCAAACCTTACACATACACACATATAACCGTCGCTCCTACTGTCAAGATAAAGATTATAAGGCAACCCGGAGATCCTTATGAAGAAACTCAAAGGTGTAAAAGTCCACCAACTCGTACAAGGGCAATGTTGCTAATTAACCTCTCGACGGGGACGTACGTAAGCTGCGGATGATCATTTCAATTAACTTGTTGATGTTTTGTCTGTAGGTTGCACAGTAGTTGTCAAGCCTGCTGAGCAAACTCCATTAACTGCTTTGTACATGGGTGCCCTCGTTAAAGAAGCAGGGTTCCCCGCTGGAGTCGTGAACATCGTCCCTGGTTACGGGCCCACCGCTGGCGCGGCCTTAACACATCACCCTGACGTAGACAAGATCGCATTCACTGGGTCCACCGAAGTCAGTACTAATTCAGTAACATAAAAGACATAGACTAAGTATGCATGTTATTTTCATTTAAAATCTCACTTCAAATTCAAACAACTCAAATAATAATAGTTGAGTTGGTAGAAAATACCTCCCCGGAGAACAGATATACTGTTTTCCCTGCAAACCTTCCAAGAGAAAATGCGTAACCACAAAATCCGACAATAAAACCATATTCATACTACATACATTATTTCAAAAGAGCGTAAACTTTAAAAAGAGATAATAAATTATGAACAACAATCAACTTTTTTTAAAATCTATATTGATTTAAAACAATGTCTTCTATATTAAGCAATTCATTGTTGAAACCTATGTGCAATCGAATAATGAAAAGGTTCGATGGCATAACGCCGTTTTTCGCCTGCGTCACTTGGATTATACCAATACAAATTCACAAAACACTGAAGAACATTCGAATGTCTCTGTCGCTATAGACATAAAACTATAACAATGTTTTTTTTTTAAGTAATGTTTGGTCCTCTGCGGACTCCTTGGTCCGCACTCTTTTTTTTATATAAGAATATATAAGTGCTAGAACAGTGATTATTGATATAGCAAAACTCTCATGTTCATGACATTACCAAGGTCTTTATTACATCATTACCACAATATGAATAATGTATAATGTATTGATGATTATTTCATGATTTTTGCAACAGGTCACCACAATTTTATTTATTATACTTTATGTACAAATGGTAGCGTACAGACCCAGACTTGACGCATAAATAGAATATACAAAAAAGCAGAACACATCAACTGTATAGAAATGCATTCCATAAAAAAAAAATTGTAAATTAAGACGAATGGAACCGCAGTTGTTTAAATGTGGGTTCAGTTTTTTGGATAAATATGCTTTCAAGTCGAAGTAGAACCCATTGTAGAGTCTTGTTTACAATGTAAAAAGTTTACAGCCCTTGATGACTTCGTTGTTGACTCACTATCGTTGAAATTATACACCATAATTAATAAGCATGCAAATATAAAAATATTAAAGATGTATCTAAATTATACAAAATTAGGAGAGGAATTTTCTAGGATTCGCTTCAAAATAGGCAGATAATACAAAGATATAATTTCAATTCGATATGATTAATGAAAAAACAAATTATTGACAAAGTAAAAATCCTGATTAATAATAAATAACAACATTAATTAATCATGAAATTGTGCAATAAAAATAACGATAAATTGATAATGTCACCGCCAAAGATAACAACATTGTTTTGTCGTCAAGTGCTATGAACTTTTTATATTGTAAACAAGATTAAAAAATAAAAATAAGACTTAAACACTAACAATATTGCTATGATTACTTAAATGATACTCATAAATTGTATTATTCGTATCGTATAGTTATACATCAACTTGAAAGCATATTCGCTGAAACTGACATAATTTAATTAATGTAGTACAATATTCTTATAAATATAATTGTATTGACGACATATTTTGCTATCGATATTTAAATTTAATTACATATTTAACTCTCTTTTCTTATTTAGTTCTGATAATTCTACAACTATTTTCAGGTTTTGCATGCCATGTATTGGTAAATATGTTGATCACATTTCTTTTTAACAACTGTCTGTACCAAATTTATGCAAATAAATTATTATTATTATTGAAATTATCGTTTGGATTATTACTTGTTTATATAGAGATATATAAATTTTAATTTTACTTCTTTTTACATTTTCAGGTCGGTCGCATTATCATGCAAGCCGCATCAGCAGTCAACCTCAAACGTGTCACACTGGAGCTTGGAGGCAAAAGCGCTCTGGTTATATTCAATGATGCTAATGGTAAATACCTAAATCATTTCTTTCTTTACACAAATTAGAATGAATAAAAGCTTAAATACATAAAAAATCATAGATGATGGATGTATAGTGTTTTATAGGTGCATAAAGTTTTTTTTTTCATGGGAGAGCCATGCTTCGATGAATGCGGAAATGCACAAATGCGTCAGCTCAAATGATATTATAACACGCCCTCTAGAAAACCTCTTTCCTCCCATATTTTGACCCAGTTTGTGCGTTAGTGTTGACAACCCCTTCTTGGGCGTCCATTCAGTGATGAAATTAAATAATGTTTAGACTGAACCATATATGAAAAACAATATTGTATTTAAAAGAATATTATCATGGATTCTTTTAGTAAAAAGACATCATTAAGCCTCTTTATATGTTCCAGCCCTTTATCTCCGCAACTAAGGTAATCGTTAAAAATAACTCATAGTATTTAAGGAATAAATAAGGTAGTTAAAGATATATATATATACTTTATTTTGGTAGTAAAAATTTGCCATTGTCTATAAGGACGCTGGGCTTTGGTATGGTTTGGAGAAACAATAACGATGTAGTATTCAAAATCTCTGTTATCTTCTGGCATAACAGTATCAATGGTCTGGTAGTGTCCATGATAATTGTTACTTACTTATTAAATATAAAATAAATATAAATATTTGTTACACTTACACCAATTAGCCTAGCCCAAGGTAAGCTCTGTAAGGCTTGTGCTATGGGATCTAGGGTAACGGATAGACATACATATATTATACATATATAAATAATTTTTTATTGAAATATATATCAACAACCATGACTAAGGTACAAATGCTCGCATTCATCACACAAACATCTGCCCCCACCGGGATTCGAACCCGGGACCTCAGAGATGACGACACCTTGAAACCGATGTATTATCCACTCGACTATGGAGGTCGTCATTTATCTATCGGAAGTCTGCAATAAAATTAAATATTTAACTTTTTATATGCCCACTGTTCTCATTTGGTAATGCCACCAAATGAATGTCGTTCACAATTCAAAAATTTCTAAATATTGTATCATTACAAATTATTACAAAACATCTAATAAGGTCATTAGAATAATTAAGAATTTCTAGAATTAGGCATAATTTTTACACCATTTTTATTACGCTTACATACAATTTATAAATAATATTAATTAAATTATTTAATATGAAACCGAAGACATAATTCATCAAGTCGACGATATTACACTGCTCACAAATATATCACATTGATACAAGTTGAGGATAAATTAAACTTGTTTTAGTGTGGGTACTTAATAAATTGACTAATCAGATGTAAATCAAAACAAACCCCTTAATTTAAATTGGTTTTTTTTTTTCAGTCGAGAAAGCAGCTACAATTGCTCACCAGGCATGTTTTGCCAACCATGGACAATGCTGCGTAGCCGCCACAAGGACTTATGTACAGTCCGGCATTTATGATAAATTTGTGTCCAAAGCAGCTGAATTAGCCATGAAGCGAACAGTAGGAAACCCTTTCGAAGACGTCAACCAGGGACCACAGGTAAAATTCTCCTCAACTTAAGTATTTATTATTTTAATTCAATTATTTATTACGCAACACAAATTTAAAACTTAATACAAAATAAATATTATTTACTGAATAAGATTGCTAATCCACTGTTTTCATAGACACCTTATGTCAGACACCACTAGCCATAGACAACATTAACAAAAATAATATTTTACCATATTTGTTATTCAGGTGGACATAGACATGTTCAACAAAGTAATGGCCTACATTGAAATTGGTAAGAAAGAAGGTGCTAAGTGCGTTGCTGGCGGAGAAAGACATGGAAAAGTTGGCTATTTTGTGGAACCTACAGTCTTTGCTGACGTAAAGGACAATATGAAGATTGCCAGAGAAGAGGTTAGTGAATATTTTATTATAGTAACATTTGCTTGAAATGTAGATATAATAGAAACTATTTTCTTTAATACATTAAATATAGATGCTAAGAACAAACTTTTTATATATACGTATTCTTCGTCGTCTACGTCTTTTTATATATAATCACGACTACTCGTATTCTCCTCGAAAAGTATTTATTACTCCATCTTAGATAGATCTATTGTGGTTCTGGTTATAGTTCTTGCGCAAGTTCTAAATACTTCATGAATTTAAGGAACAGTATAATTAGATTATTGCACGCTATCTCTTTCATCATTTTTGTATACGTGTTCTATGGCGCCCCCATAAAATGACATCATGTCAAATACATAACCGCTATTTTGAGTGGGTCATCTCTCAATTATTGGTAATAGAGTACCTATACAGGGTGTCTCATTCAAATCGGTCAGTATGGGAAAGTCTGAAACTATAAGACATACGAAGATCTGTTCTGAGGAACCATGTCATCGATTTTAATAACAAGAAAAACTGCATTCATACATTTTAAAAATCATCTGTACTCCGT
This sequence comes from Scirpophaga incertulas, assembly GCA_036419045.1. Taxonomy (NCBI): domain Eukaryota; kingdom Metazoa; phylum Arthropoda; class Insecta; order Lepidoptera; family Crambidae; genus Scirpophaga; species Scirpophaga incertulas. The sequence goes on along the minus strand of CM071627.1, from coordinate 10,246,692 downwards.
TCGGGAATCGAACCCGATTGTTTTGAAAAAAAATACCTACATTATTTCTATTTAGATATCGATTGTGTAGGTCTTAGTAGTAAATGTCTCTATGAAACATGATGTCTAAAATGAATAAAATGCATTGTTTTCACATACTTTATTTTATTTTAGTAGGTGCTCGAAGTGACCGCCGCCTTTTTCAATACAATATTCAACACGTTTAGTTAACGATCTTATGATTGCATTTTGTATCTTCATGTGGTGAATTTGCGTTAAAATTGTCTCTATGGCAACTTTTAAGTCTTCAACGGTATCATAACTTGTTTTGTATACTTCATCCTTAACGTATCCCCACAAGAAATAGTCCAGAGGCGTTAAATCGGGCGACCTTGCGGGCCATTTGGTAGGGCAAAAATGGCAATGTCTCTTGGCAACAATGCATTTTATTCATTTTAGACATCATGTTTCATAGAGACATTTACTGCTTAAGACCTACACAATCGATATCTAAATAGAAATAGTGTAGGTTTTTTTTTCAAAACAATCGGGTTCGATTCCCGAACGGAGTACAGATGATTTTTAAAATGTATAAATGCAGTTTTTCTTGTTATTAAAATCGATGACATGGTTCCTCAGAACAGATCTTCGTATGTCTTATAGTTTCAGACTTTCCCATACTGACCGATTTGAATGAGACACCCGGTATACGACTATATTCCCTATCAATGTGTAAAATAAGAATAATTTATACATTGTAAAAAAAAATATATCCTTTGTATTTTAAGAGGAAACATCAAATTCGCAACAGTTTGAAATATATTGCTGTCGCACTGTGCTTGAACTTGGCAGACCAGCAGTTCAAACAGAAAATACTTAGACATTTAATTTTGGCTTAGTCAAAATTAATGTTTCGTAGTCCCCTGTTTATGCCTCCAAAACTGAATCGATTTAAATTCTTGAAGAAAGAAAGAGAAATGAATTGAAGCTGTACATATGTCCCTATGCTTTGTTTTTTAAAAGTTGTAAGTAATCAAATTTTTGTTGTCTGATCTCACCGTCAATTCTGTCTATTCTTATAACTTTTTGAAAATGTATACTTCTTATATTCTTTTACTAAATAATTGAAGAAAAACATATGAAATCATAGATCATATGAAAGAAGGCTTTTTTTAGGAAGAACTAATATTACCGTCGTGTGATTTTCCAGTAAGACAGGAGATTACGGTTGTATTAAAAAATTGACAACCCAGTTTTTTCTTAACAGTTCAATGTCATAAATCACTATCATATAGCGTTTCGACAGTTATGTTATGTGTATATTTACTGAGTAGCAATAAACCGCCGTTGTAAATAGTAGAATAATAATATTTGTCTGCAATTTCATATGGTTAAGGTAGTAATTACTCAATTTCGTTCAGATTTTTGGACCAGTACAAAGCATCCTCAAGTTCGAGACTTTTGAGGAAGTAGTAGACCGCACGAATGACTCTAACTACGGCCTTGGTGCTGGTGTGATCACCAACGACATCACCACCGCTCTGGCCTTTGTCAAGCATGCCAGAGCCGGTTCCGTTTGGTAAGACTTATCATCTTTTATACATTTTTTGCTTTACATATCAGTTTTCCTCTCTCGTCGCTCATCCATTATTAAAATCGTGACACTAGGATAAAGTAACAATGTTCCTTAATTAATTCCAAAACAACGTCGCTCTAAGCATCTTTTCAAATATATTTATTTGAAAAGCCAACTTCCTAAACTTGGTGATATTAACGACTGATTCAGAGCACGTTTGTCCCCGATATTATCAAGATTGACTAGGATTTTTCAAACATTTCCCTCCTCTTCACATTATATGGCCGAAATGTAACAAGATGATACATAACGTACACAAGAATTTTTACATGTAGCTGTGTAGGGATATACAAGTTATTTAGTTACCCTATTAAGGCGAAATCTACATATGCATATAAAAGCTGTAATTTGATTGTTTTCTCAAAATTTGATACAGTTTTCTCTGAGACTATTTGTAAGTGGAATAAGAAAAATAGTTATAAGTTAATATTGTTGAAACATGGGTAGATAATATATATGATACTACCCAGATATCGACTACATAGGATTTTCATCAAATAACGTATTTGGTGACATACGTTAAATATATAATATATATAGATTAAATTTGAAAGTTTAACTATTTAAGGAATTGGAATGACATACGCCGCCAGCACCACATTGCAAACCTTAAAAAATACTGAGGGTTTCAAGAAATCTGTTAGGAAACCCTTTTGTGCTATAGATTTACAGAAATTATATACTTTAGTAGAAACTATAGAAGATACATTTTATTGTAAAAATATATAATAACGTATACGCGGACGTAATAAAAAACACACTAATTTGTTGACGACCTCCATAGTCGAGTGGATAATACACCGGTTTCAAGGTGTCGCCATCTCTGAGGTCCCGGGTTCGAATCCCGGTGGGGGCAGATGTTTGTGTGATGAATGCGAGCATTTGCACCTTAGTCATGGTTGTTGATATATATTTCAATAAAAATTATTTATATATGTATAATATATGTATGTCTATCCGTTACCCTAGATCCCATAGCACAAGCCTTACAGAGCTTAGTTTGGGCTAGGCTAATTGGTGTAAGTGTAACAAATATTTATTTATTTATTTATTTATTTTATTTGTAGTTTAAAATAAGACGTTACAGAAAGATTTTGTCAAGAAGACAAATTTCTCCGTAATATAACAATTTTGAGTCAAATATATGTGACTTGTTATTTCCAATTTCCATATATACTATTTAGGATTACTTTTGTAATAGAATTACTTGATTATTTTATATACTAAAAATACAACGATAAAAAATAGCGTCATCTTCACCATAAGGATACTTTTACAAATACCGATGTGTATTTAGCAATATTTATCTTAAATATTATATATATATATATATAATATATATATATATTATATATATATATATATATATATATAATATATATAATATATATATATATATTATATATATTTATTCTTAATTAAGCTGAGTATTACAATTTATTTCCAGGGTTAATACCTACGAGCATGTCACTCCACAAACACCATTTGGAGGATTCAAGGAATCTGGAATTGGACGCGAAATGTAAGTGATGCCAGCCATTTACTCGTAGATATGGCTAGAAAAATATATTCACGAGTATATTATAAATTATGTCGAGTCCAAAATTATTATCATGTTCAAATATCACAAAATTCATTTTACTAGATTTAAAAGAAGTTGTTTTACCAGCCACATACTTAAGAATTGCAGTTGTTTATGAAGTGTTTATCTTTATTATATTGTTTAAATAAAATTACTACGCTTAGATTGATTCGTACTGATTTAAGAGAAAAGTCAATCTTTTTGATCTGTTAGTACTGATTTAAGTGTAAAAAAAATACATTGGATTCATACGCGAGTTTTTAATAATTTATTTTAAATTATTAAAAACTCGCGTATGAATTATTATATTATATACATTAACTTATTAAAAATTATTTATTTTAATTATGTGTTGTGTATATAAATATATGAGGTTAGCCGTATAGAAAAATATTAGATTATTTATTATATTAACCATTTTTTCAATCCCAAAGAAGTATCAGCTTGAGCGCAGACTACATAAAGTTACCCTTTATGTAGTTATTTAATATATTAAACTAGCCCATAACAGTTTGTAAATCTCCTTATACTACACCAATTCTCCGGTAATAATTAAATCACTTCGTTCCCTAACAATTAACGCGAAATAATTTTTATTTTGTGAAATTAAAAAAAATGTTCGGAGTTATGATCCCAAAATGTGTGTATAGGAGATGGCTAAACGACTGCCCTTAACATGTATAAATATATCACACTGCCTCGTAATTTTTATATATTCATTAATGAATTGTTACATGATTATTATTTTCCTAGAACTTTCGTGAAAAAATAATTAAATAAAAAGATTTAAACTTGTTTTCCTATTTTCCGAACTTGAATAGTATTGACATTTAAACGAGATAATCGATTATTGTAGTTTCGGTCAATATACAAAATAATCGATATATATGGACATAGCGGATTAAACTTTTTGTTTTATCAAATAAAAATCATTAAATAATAGAGAAGAATATTTTCTGTACAGAAATGTTTAATTAATGTTAATCGTCGTAAACAATTAACAACAAATAAGTATGTTATTCACACGATAATATCAATTTCCTAATCGATGTTATTGTATTGAGAGTTTATTCTCACAGCACTTTAAAAATGTCAGATGTCAATGTCAGATGTTATACGACTTTTGTTTGTTCGATTGTTCGTTGCGATATTACTTGATTTTACTACTGACCCTGCTTTTCTAAACGGACCTATTGTGTATTGTGCCTACTTGCCGACTTCAAATCATTCACTACAATAGTAATATATTACCCAGTTATTTTATCTGTACTAAAATGCCTACCTAAAGTTCATAGCAAATTCTCTAATTGTAGTTTTTTGACCATAATATCGTAGGAGTTTCTATGATATGTTTTTCAAGATTGTAATAATATGAAAAGTTCATGGAACTTTTTTTATATCACATATTAACCTTCAGGTACCCAGCATTAGATGCAACTACATCCAGTATTTATACATTGCAACGGCAATTGCCCATACTGTACTTAGCCATCTCCTTTGATACAAATTTACTCACATTTAATGTAGTGATTTGATCAACTATTTTCAGACGTATAATATATATTATTTTTTACAGGGGTGAGGAAGGTATTCTCCAGTACGTTGAAAATAAAACTGTTACCATAAGTCTGCCTAAGAAGCCTATCGTGTAATTGAAGACAAGGGAAATGATAACAACTGAGAAACCCATCCACGATTCAACGCAAACGATATTTGATAGTTTAAGTAGAAACGTGTACCTTCAAATTATTTGATGTTTACATATAAATTCTGACTGATATATTTTTTTATATTATATTATTTATTATTTACTTATGCTACTGTTTTATCATCAATAAATTACATTTTTATGAGTGTTGCATTTTGTTTGTGCTAAATATGACAGATTCATACATTCCAGTAAATTCACAGTTCCGGATCTATAATTTTAAGAGTTCTTGATTTACCCTAAAAGGGTATAAATATTTTGTTACCGTAAAGGCTAGTGTTTGATGCAAATTGGTTAAGGGTGGATCGAGGCTCAATGAAGAACATGAAGTAATTTTAACCGCAGAAAAGTATATTTCTCCTATTGTAAAATCCGATATAACGCAGGCGAAGTCGCGGGCAGAAAACTAATAATCTATCAATTTTATCTCCTTATTTATTAACTTCCATAGCACTGCAGTTTGCCCAGTGTAAACGAATTATTTTTAGGGAAGGGAACATCAGCATCTGCTACCACAGACGATTTAGTACTAATATGGTTTTGGTGTGTAGTGCTGGAGCTACATCTGTTGGTTAGCAAAGTGCAACGTGAATATTTGAAGTTAGCTTGGGTTCCTTTAGTAATATGGTAATTCGAAACCAGTATATCTGCCGCAAAACAGCTTTGTTTGAGTAGCTGTGTTTCAGTTTCAAGGGTAAAATAAGCAATGAAATTATATGATAATAAATATTATGGTACAAGATGGTACCGTGATTCTTGTGAGGGTAGCCGATTTGCTACTAACTTACAAGTACTCCAGGCAATCAGACGAACAATCTGCTTGTTTGTCATTATATGAATAAGTAACAAAGATGTATCGTTCGCCTTTCGAAAGCGCCTTAAAAAGCGACAACATATTAAAAAAAGATAAAGTTGCTTTTCATTAAATTAAACAATACAAATAACTTTACTAAAATTTTAGATAACAATACATTCTAGTTTTAAGTAGAAACTTCTTCTACCCATGTTATTTAAAAAAAATCTAACCAGTTAAAACGGATTTGATCTAACATCATTTGGGGTAACATACATTCACACAAAAATGTTATCGGTGACGTTAATATTAGAGACTAAAAGAACTGGTATCTCGGTATTGGCAATTTGCCAGAACCTCGCCGGAATTATGTCTTTACTCACTCATATGTGAAAATTCACTTTAAAATTTTCTAAGATTACTAAATAAAATTCTTCTCTCTCTCATACTTGGTTATTGCACGCCAAATTAACGAACGCGTAAATTAACTCAATTGCGATTTTCAGGCAATCGAAATGATTTAAACGGTTGTAGAGCAATAGGTATCATGGTAGCAAGTGGCCTTTGTGTTCCCGGGGGCTCCCTACATGCCTGAGGAAGGCCATCCCTGAGGTTTTTAGTGGGTAGGCCTCCCCCTTCTGGGGAGGAGAGCCCCACATAACCCCGGCTCGCCACAGCCGGGGTATGCAATTTAATGCATTTTCCTCAGGGGAACAAAAAAAAAAAAAGGTATCATGGTAGCAGGAAGTACAGATCTGACTCACACAGGTACTACCGGGGCACGACTGCTTCGGCAGGTACCTGCATTAACGAGAGAAAACCACCCCAAGATTCAAAAATTTGTGACATGCGAGTGCACGAGGTCACTAAGCAACACACACTGAAACTTTACCAAGCCTGGACCAAACAAAAAAATCAGCAGAGACTTAATTTGATTTATAAAACAGACTTTATTATATAGACCAAGTTATTATGACAGTATCAGAACTCAAACCTTAGTAAAAGTTGTTATTTATAATTACTAAAACTACAGAATATTTGCTATGTTGTTTCTAAGAAACCACAGCTTAATGGAGAATTGTGCACTATTAAGAAAAACTTAATTATTTAAATTAATTATTTGGACTAATCCCTGCAACTACTTTCCGACATCGTTCCACGCGACAAACCTTCCATCCTCACCATCTCAATACTTGGCAGTCCACCACTGTGCGTTTCTCTAGAAACTTTCTGCCTCGCACAGCTAAACTGTGGAATGAATTGTCGCCTGCAGTGTTTCCGAGGCGTTACGATATCCAAACCTTCAAGAAAAGAGCGTACTCCCATTTAAAAGGCCGGCAACGCGCTTGTGACTCCTCTGGTGTTGCGGGCGTTCATGGGCGGCGGTAATTGCTTACCATCGGGTGATCCGTCTGCTCGTTTGCCCCCTATCACATAAAAAAAAAAAAAAAAAAAACGGTCTTCTAGCAAACCAACACATTAAAGTCAATCCAATCTCGTATTAATGGTCCATAAATAAAGAATTGTTCATAAATCATTAATGAAATACAAACAATGAATCATTTACACATTGATCCAAAATGGATTCCTTTAATCACCCCGATATCTGCATTTAGTGGCCATGTACGTCTGTTGCTATCACATTGTGAATATAACGACAATTACATTGTTTTATAAAGCTAATTGTAACATTAAATCATAATAAAAAGAAGTAATGCATAATCTATCAGTTTCAATCAAAATGTACCAGCAATAGTTACATTGTCAGGGGGAGTGATAGCTGTCTTTGCTATGACCTTCTATTATGTCAATAATGTATACGTATAATAAAAAATAAATGTATAAAAATTAAAATTATACAATTGCCAACAAGAGAGAAATCGCAAATCTTCGTATGTGGATCTTAAGAACAACCACCAAAAAGTAAGAAATGTGCATATTAGTCTATGGACGGTCAGAAGAGGGCTTCTCGCTGCCAAAATATGCAGTCACCGCCCAGCCCACGGCCCCAAATAACTCCGTGAGCATCCAGTTCACAGGCTTAGGTTCGCTAGAAATTGTGAATCATGGACTCAAGAAGATTGGAATAGGGTTTTGTTCTCTGATGAAACCAGGATGTCTCTGTTCGGTAAAGATTGACGTCGGCGAGTGCTGAGAAGACAAGGAGAACGCTTTGCAGAGACATGTTTCGAAGAAATCACACATTATGGTGGGGGCTCTGTTATCTTTTGGGCAGAAATAAATTCAATGGCTCGTACAGAGTTAGTCTTCATTGAAAACGGCTCACTGACTGGGCATCGATAGATAACGGAAATTCTAATTCCTCATGCACAACCCGCATTGGCCGCTCTAGGTGAAGACTCGATTTTTATGGACGACAATGCTCGCGCCCACCGATCTCGCGATATTAAAGCGTATATGTGCAAGAGGTCGGCATTCGCCGTTTGGATTGGCCAACTCGAAGTCCTGACCTCAATCCCATAGAGCATGTCTGGGACGTTCTGAAACGGCGTATGCGATCAGTACAACCGGCTCCGCAGACCATCAGAAAGCTGAAGAATGTGATTACTGCACAGTGGGAACGTATTCCGCAAGAAAGTATCCGGGATGTACTCGCTAACATGCCCAGACGAATTCAAGTTGTGATTTTAGCAAGACGGGGTCACACTCGATACAAAACATTTATCTGCTTTTACTTTATTAAAGAAAAACAAACAAACTTTTTTTATTTTTTCTTCATGAGCATACACTAATAGCGTAGCTAGGTTTAGCATTATTTCCCATAAATTGTATCAACATTTTATGAAATACTGATGAAAACGATTATTTTCGTATTAATTTACCAAATTGTGAGGATTAAACTTTTAAAATGGTTCATTGCTTAGGTGCCCGTTTACGTTAGTTTTGGAATTCTGCCATGTACCGCAATTGACAGCTCATTTTATTAACAGTGAAGCTACGATACGAAATTCGCCGGTCAATAGTTTGATATTTAATAATAAAACAAAACAAAAGTGCTATTGACACTTTATTAAAGTGTTTCATCGGACCTTGTCACAACTCTTATCTACTGTTATGACTGCATTATAGTAACAATATAAAGTCAATAACATTTCTCATAATTTGATAAGAACATTAAGCTTAGTAAAAATGTATATTATTCCTATGAGAAGAATAACTATATTCTTAATAAATTTTGTCTATGAAAATGACGTGTTTTTTTTCTCACATCTAACATTTGATTTATATAAACAGAGATAAAGAACTTAACAGAATTTTATTCATAATTTGTGTCGCTTATGAAATCGACATTTAAGTATTAAATAGAATTGAAGTTTTAAATATGTTTTCTTATTCTGTGCAATTTTTTTCCATATATAATTAAATATAGATATCAAAAGTAGGAGGTTATCAATTCGATTGCATGTTTTTTATGTTTGTCTAATCGAGTAAAATATTCAGCAAATTACGAATTGGTTTTGATGATACTGTTCTGATTGGTTGGTATCAAATAAAATTATTTTATTCCTTTTTAAAAAAGTATTACATATATATATCTATCAATAATAACTATCAATAATTTGTTGATTGTCCTGTAAGCCTCTTTCCTTGTAGTAAATTAAATATTATTTTTTTAGTTCACGAGTAATCGTACAGGTTTTCATTTTTTTAATTGATAGTTTTCTACATATATCTAAATACAAATCAACTAACACATTGTTAAGGCGACAAAAATATTACAGTTAATAAAACAAAAAATTCTTGGAATTTAAACCTATTTAATTCACAGCTATTTTCGAGATTGATGGACATTTAATTTCGATTTCTAGATTATTGGCAACACGTATTTATTCGATAAACTTAAGCAACGCAAAGCAATAAAAATATAATAAAAAAATATTATTATTATCATTTATTGCACTAATGCAATTTTAAAAAATACATAAAACAAAAATTACAGCTTTTGCCTATTTTGGGAACATATTAACAACAAAAATTTATAACTATGATATTTCAAAAGATCCGCAGCAAAAAGATTTGTTAAAAATATTTTAATTACTGTTACAGAATACCTATATGTGAAAAACAATTTGAGTCCCAATTAAAACTTCATTTAGTATTTTATACTTTTTTTTAAAGTAAATGTTTTACTTTAAGTGTTTTTACTTTAAAATATAAACATCGCACTTAGCCAACTCCGTCACTGTACGACCGTTGAATGTCGTAAATTAATAATATTTTATAAAAGACTCAAAGATTTAAATCGGGATTATATTTTTATTATAAAAATCTAGTTAACAGGTATATGATCCGATTTCGCGATCCATAAACCCAATACGTTGCATAGTCAACTTGTATCCTACATAATTGATTTCAAAAATCTACATTTTAAATCCAGCAGATTAAAGTCAATAATGATCTCAAATCTTATAGATTGAGCGTGTAATGGCTGCCTAATAAATATACGTTATATAAACATCTACTATGCATCAATTCAGCAATTACAGAATAAGACGTCTTATTGCTACATATTTACGAACTATTTTAGGATACCCATTACGCTTGCATTATCATACTCGGCTATGTTCAACTCGCTCCCCACAGTCTGCTTAGGGGCGCCCGTGATCAAAGTCGTGAATTCTGTATATCCACCGAAGAAAACTTCATTATGGTTAAAATCGATGTTAAATACACAAAGGTAAGAGTTTTATATATTTCTACTAATATAAACTTGTAACACACCGTTAGGCTCTGTGATAAGAAATAAACTAATAATTTTGCATCGACCGGCAAGTTATTCAAACAACATTACTGAGTGATATGGTATGCAATGTTGTACGAGTATATACTCACACAATATTTCGACTGTATTGGGAATTTGAAACGAATGTATTGTTTGTAAAATAGCATACTGGAGTTAACAGACGTTTAAATATTTCTGTTGCTGAATATATTCGCTTCGTAGGATAACTTTGGAAATTCTATTCTCATTTTCGTACAAAAAAGAAAATTCGTCTAATCAAATAGTTATATCTAAATATGTACAATATGAGTCTTGACTTTAAAAATTATTTACGATAAATGTGTTAATTGAACAATACATCTGTTAGTTCACTTACATATTTAGTTTTCGTCGCCGTTTTAGGGATTTTATTATTATTTTAAAATTTTCAGCAATACATTTTCCATAAGGCACTTATTACTGGATTGATTTTGTTGGTCTATCGATTACAAAAAAAAGTGAATAAACTTGAAATCATTATCTTTCTCTCAAAACATAAATAAATAAGGTCGGATATTTTTTCGAATAATAATATATAATTACAATGAAAAATTTAAAAACCGGCCGAGTGCGAGTCGGACTCGCCCACGTACGGTTCCGTACCACTTATACATCTAAATAAACGTTTTTCTTAATTCTTTATTATATTTGAGTTAATTGAATGGTAAAATGCGGGGTTACGGTTTATAACGTATTAAAAAAAGACTAATTATTAGATCTCGTTCAAACGAATTTTCGGTGGAACCCTAAAAGTCTTGGCTATTGAAAATTGAAATTGCTTGCATCTTCGTTACAAAACTAATACAAAAATAAAACTGTGTGATCGAACAATAACAGTGAATACGCTTATTCACTATAATTGACGACAACGGAACTTAGCGATAGTTATAAATTGATGCCTGGACTAGAATTCGGGTAAATTATTAAATCGGTACTTTTTTAACTCTTATTTAATAAACAATGGCAACAAACGGTTAAACAATATCGCATTATTAATAATAAACAAAGATAAATCAAGGTCAATATGTTATCATAATTATCCACAAACCCAATTATTTTCTTTCCTAGCGAAAATGTTTTTAAAATACATTACGCTATTATGTTCATTATAAAGAAAATTATAAATGTTGTATTGAGACTATACCAATCCTCATAGAATAAGCAAGGAAACAAGATACAATAAAATGTTTATCATACGATATAAATTTATCCTTTGTATTCTGACAATTCAATCTTATGAATCGCTCTATCATATTATGTTTCGGCGGTCATGCAACGAGGATTTTTTTTCCTCAGGAGAGGAAGGCTGAGAATCCTCACAAGGAGCACGAAACGTGCCCAGGATACCCCCCAACGGCAAATGTCACGTAGGTTATGTCGGACTCCACGCGACCGTAACGGTCCAGCCATGTGACCTACCGACTAAACTCAGCCTGGCCTAGGTTCTAATAACCATATAGGCAAATCGTGAGTGCAACGAGGACTGGGCCGTCTGCATTAGTACGTCGTCCTACCTATTTCTGCCACAAAAAGCCGACTTCCTATTGCTGTCTTCCGGTTTAAAGGATAAGTTATAGCAGGATCATTACAAACCCTAACTTTATATCTTATGTCACAAGTTAAAAATCTCATAGGAACCACTGATTGTTTTTTCAATGTAGTTGTATAAAAATTAAGAACACAATTCAAATAATTACTATAATAACATTAGCATTCGAATTTTAGATTGAAAAGACTTTAGGATTCATTTATAATACTATCTTAGACGCTTATCAAAAATTCGGACAAATTCAGTGGTTTGAAATGTATAAGTAATTATCACATTTGATAATTAATATATACCAAGCGCTGGATGAAAACTTGCAAACCATATGTCAATTGACTGTAAATCGACTTGAGATCGACTGTAAATTGAATTGAAAAGAAAATTTGATGTGTCATTTTAGTTGTTCATTAACAACGAATGGGTAGATGCGGTCAGCAAGAAGACTTTTTCAACGATCAACCCTCAAAATGAAAACGTCATCACCCAAGTTGCCGAGGGAGACAAGGTAAGTCATTAAATATATACATCCCAATAGCACACATATAAAAGTATGCGTGAATCGCTAGAACTAAAGTCCGTGTTTGTAATATGTTTTGTATTTATATAAAACGATTCTCTGTAGTAAATGCAACAAACAGACAAAAAATATTTACCATCTAAATGTTAAATGCATCTAATATATTTTAAATTAATAAACTATACTTGCAGCTCAATTATTTAAAAACTTTTCACGTTGTGTAACTCTGTATTGATTTAGATTAACATAATTTATGAAATCCAAATATTATTACCTACGTCATTTAGTAACAAAGAAAATTATTTTTGATGATTCTTAATTATTCTGAAATTGAAATAACTATGCTTGATTTGTGATAAATAATTTTGGTTGTATTAATCTAAAAATATAATAAAAAGTTTAAAGTAATTAAACTTTAGCTAAACATTTGTTAGCCTAATTTTAAATGTACATTATAAGAATAAAAACTAGACTATCGTTTAACATTTAAGTACAAAAAAGAGATTTTGCTTCTTCCGATCTTATTACAGTATATAGTAGTATAGTAGTGCATACAACTAAGAATACACACTTTGAATTTATGAGACCCAGCCCGAACCCATTTCATCAGAATGTTTGATCATTTATCCACAAATCCACAGAAGTCACAATTAAAAATATCTGATATACCAAAAATGTATTTTTATTTTTATGTTCCTAGTTATCGTGACCGTAACTACTTTTAATTATGTCTCGTTTGTAATTAGGTTATAGACAAAGGATTAGGCCAGTTTATATAAGGTCTTAGGTCAATAATATTTCTTTAAGACCACTACAATATTTTTTTAGTGATTGGAATATTTGCTATCAATATATTGTTAGCGTAATTCTTTGATATCGCTTATTTAAAAATTTTCTTATGTATCATAATTTTTAAGTCATTTGTATAATTAACCCCAGTCTTAAGATTTGGTGTAATCCATACTTTTTACTGAATTTATAGATATTTATATAGAGATATATAATAAACTCTTTTCCATATAATGTATCAGATTTATATTTTTATGTGATAATATAATGTTATCAATATTATCAAACCTTTATTGAATACTAATCACCTATAATTAAATCAGACCATTCCAGTTAAATACCGGCGATATCCGATTGCCAGCGGCACACAATCCATTTTAACTGTTAATAATTATTTGGAAAATAAAAGAACTTTGGTTGTGTACCTAACCTAACCTAACTTATAAAATTCAACTAAACTGACAGTTTCAATTTTATAGATACTGTAATATAAATTAAGGTAAAATAAATAATATTCTATTTTTAATAAACTGTTTTGTAGTCTTAATAAACCCACAAATAATGGGATCAATCTATCAATAAAGATATTTTAGCGGGACAACTGCATTACTTTTCCGACTTTTATTCATATGTTCGATAATCTTTTTCGATTACAAAATGGGATCATATGATATACGATTATTTTTCACAGCAGTGAACAAACATCGAAACATTCTTTTATAGCTGGAGGGTATTCCTACAGCAGCACCAAATTAAAGGTGGAATCAGAATGAACAAAACATAATTTGTATTTTAGCAGTCTTGACACTGTAGATTTTCTAATTATATTCAACATAGCTATTGGAATGGGATTGAAATTATCTTTAGACGATCATTAGAAATCATTATTGATTCAAAGAGTAAATCGGCTAGAAAATTACGAACGTAATATCTGACTTACGTGTGCAATCTTGCAAAATCATAAAAAAAAACTGCTTCTTACTTACATATTTAAATGTTTTGGATGGTATATTGATAAAATAATATATTTTGACTATATTAAATTCACTACTAAAGTTAAACCTAAAGATTTAACAGAAATAACATAATATCCATGGGTAAAAACACCGCAGCTTTACTCTGAAGAGTGCTGAAATTAGTCAGTGTAATAAAACTGGACTCTATATAATATCACATTTGCGTTATTTTGCTTGTTTATTGTTATTTTTTATAATTCCAACTGTTGTTTATTTCCAATCAAAAAAAATCCTGAATATATTTGACAAAATTCATAAATAAAATAACTTCAACTGATAAGACCCACATGTACACATAATATAGCAATAATACAATCACCATTTTGGCCGGCTTTGTTATTCATACAAAAAGAATCTCCACAGGCTGACATCGATAAAGCTGTGGAAGCAGCAAAAAACGCGTTCAGCCGATACTCCCAATGGCGCACAATGGACGCGTCAGCACGGGGACTCCTAATGCTTAAGCTGGCTGAGCTTTTAGAATCTCAAGCTAGGTATTTAGCTGAATTAGAAACCTTGGACTGTGGCAAACCAGTCAAGTCAGCCGAAGAAGAAGTTTACTTCTCTGCTTCTGTGTTGAGATATTATGCAGGAAAGGCAGATAAGATACTAGGAAACACCATACCAGCAGGTAAACTTGAATTCCTATACATGAATTTGGTTCTTTTAAGCATCCATAGTAATGAATGTTCAAGTTTTAGATCGATAATCGTATTAGAGTCCAATAGTGTGATAGAAAATAAGTCACAAACTTAAATTTTAAAAGGGGTAAAATTAGTAAGGTAAGTGTACTAATCATTGATGAAATATAATCCCAAATCTCTAGAACAAAGACGTTTTAAGATGATACAAGTTAAGTTTTAAAATCTGTTTCAATTATAATTAATTATTACATTAACCGATTTCTGACAAACCATAATAATCAATTCTATAATAATTCGATTATTTCCAATCTATTTATTAACCAACCACTGGCCGTTGTCAATTATATAATATGTTTGAATTTATCAGCTAAACTATTATGTCATTCCCATTAATAAGAAGCGTGATCATGATGGATATTTTGTTGCAAAGCCTATCATTCTTGACCTTATTCAATTTAGATAATATTTTTTAATAAACGATTCGCTAAAATGATTTTGCACTTTTGTATACACTATGATTTATCAATTTTAATCAACCAACATGTTTTTAATTTGTCACAATATACCTTTTGTGTTATCTAGATGGTGAAGTCTTGTCGTTTACTCTGAAGGAACCTGTCGGGGTTTGCGCTCAAATTATACCATGGAATTACCCAATTCCGATGATGGTATGGAAAATCGCTCCAGCATTAGCAGCAGGTAAAATAACTTCATCACTAATGAATACTTAAGCATAAATACCTACATAGAGGTAATTTATTTCTCAAAATATATAAGAATCAGCCGTAATATTTCAACATTATCATAAGTTTCATCAAAAAGTCGTGTAGCTTCTGTATTGAATAATAAGTAATTTTGAGTTGGAATTAAGTGTAATTACGATATAATATATATGACTGATAAGTACTTAAAAATTTCTTTATCTGTAGTGACAGATAAATAAATTTTCAAGTACTTATCAGTATGTAGGTAGATATAGATATCAGTTAACAAATTTTCGACACATATGCACTTACTGTTTTCTGTCAATTTGCGCCAAATATTGTTATTAATATTACATTCCATCTCGTCACCGATTCCGTAGACCCCGTCACGCTCTCGTCGACCATGATAACCCTTTGACGCGGGACCTTCTGTCCTTGCAGGCGCATCTGCGCTGCCGGCGGCATCTGCGCCGCCACCCCCTCCATGATCCCTTAGTTCGGCAGCCTTCTGCATCGCCATGACTAGGTTCCCTCATGATAAGGCCGGCGTCACTTTGACTTCCCGCGCCTCTTATAGCGCTTTGGGCCCTTTATGGGCCTGCGCTACATCGCCCCTCTCCTGAGGGGCGGTCGCCCTCACGATTAGCCTATATGGTTTTAGAACCTGGGCCAGGCTGAGTTTAGTCGGGGTAATATCACAAATTTTGACAAAGAAACATACATTTTGTTTTAAGGATGCACTGTGGTGGTTAAACCAGCTGAACAAACCCCGCTTACCGCACTAGCAATCGCTGCTCTAATCAAGGAAGCGGGATTCCCTCCAGGAGTGGTGAATGTGGTACCAGGCTATGGACCTACTGCTGGCGCTGCTTTAACACATCACCCACATGTCGACAAAGTGGCTTTTACAGGTTCTACAGAGGTACTAATTTCTTTGAGTGTCTTTTGTCAGTGGGATCTATCAAGATGTTTGATTACTCATGTCTCCCAAATCGGCAAAATTAGCAGACCTGAAGTCTGCTCAATTTATTAAAATACAATGTGAAATATAAAAGCCGTTTAACATTTCAGGCCGCCTCTTTCCTGCATAACAAAGATTTCTTTGTGTATTGAAATTCCGTTACGTTTAGTAGCCTTGTTTGTGAGTTACTTGGACAAGCGGCACCAAAAACTTCCTTCTCAATTGTAAAAAGCAATAGATCATCTACATAAACAACATATTTTCTACAAACAGGTTGGAAGACAAGTACTGGGAGCAGCTTCAACCGTAAACTTAAAACGCGTCACACTAGAACTAGGAGGGAAAAGTCCATTGGTGATTTTCAATGATGCAGATGGTATGTAAAATAATATTCTTACATTTCTCATTTATATTACTTATGGGGATGACCGCCCTGCTAGAGAAATGCTAGTTAAAGGACAAAGCCCATTTCTACCCCAGCACGCCCAGAATTATGAATCTGACAAAATGTCTTATTTAAATATAATAAAAATTTTGAGATCAATCAAAAATCAGATAAAGCATTGGATAAATAACTATTATAATATATTTTTCAATTGATATTTTGTCATTTCCAGTGTAATTTCATAGTCTGTGGCAAAGAATAATGTCCAACTAGTGATGGCGAAAAAATCGCTGCAGGTGTTTATATCGATAAGTCACGATGAATTACGTCAATAACATTTAGATATCCATGGATGTTAAAATTCTCTCTCTTATCCATAATCGAGCGCCTTCATTTTATTATCGAGTTTAAATAAATGCGAATCATAACTATCAATGTTTGAATGAATGTTTTATTGTTCTGTGAAATGACACATTCCTGTCTGTATCTAACTACGTCTACGACTAACGTAACATTTCACATGGCAGGCTTTTCACGAACACGTAACGCTATCACTGTTTGATACGCTGGCTATTATAAAATAGTGCGATAGAGCGATTGGCATCAGCCAGAATCTTAAACCTATACGAACGGTCGACAAAAATTCATAAGCATCGAATTTAATATGTTACGTTAGTGAGATAGTTCCAGTATGTTTTTGGTTTGGTTGATAGTTATTAGTGCGATGCGGCCTCTGCGCAATCTACTCGGCATTTATGTGCCAGTATTACATACTGTAATATTGCTGATTGGTATAGTTGTACATTCACTTGTTAATCTTTTAATTAACAAAGTTAACATTTCTACGTGTAATATACGGATCAACTTTTAAGATAACTTTAAAATAGTTAACGGGTCATACACGATTTAAACCATGGCTCACCGTTAAAATTAAATGGAGTACGTCGAATGTATCCCGGTCACAATATCCGTGAGCTAGTGTATTACGTCGACGTGCTGGTGCGCTAAACAAGCATCGCTAGGATATTTATATTGTAAACAATTATTATCTTAATAATAATTATTATTATTCTAGTGTAATATAATTATATTCATAATGAATTGCGAGGGACTTCAAATTCCTTTCAGGTCCACAGATAATATAACCGAGTAGTATATAGCTAATCCAAGGCTTAAGCCATGGGTCAACGTTGAAGTCACATTTATTGATAGAAGCCATAGAGATAACGTTTCATATTGATCGGATCGTTTTTTTTTTTCTCCTTGAATCCTTATAGAGGAAGGCCCGTATTAATAACATTTTTTAAATCTAGTTTAGTTAATGTGTGTTGTCTCATTTCAACTTTCAATAAATATTATAACTTAAAAAGAGAGCAATCCGTAGATTAACTAAATCTGGTTGAAATTGGATTTATTAATTAATACGGGCCTATAGCTTTTTGTGATGGCCTGATGAGACGGAGCGATACAAAGACATCGGATTAGCATTTTCGATGAATTGTGCGAAGTCCCATCACTACTATCGCTGTGACACGTCTCTCTTCTCCGTCTGCATTTTTTTGTTTTCGTGGTTGTTTTGCTCGCTCGCCGTATTTCTCTATGCTATATAAATAATTGACACCAGGCTTTTCTTTAACGGATTTATTGAGTTGTCTACCTGATTTTGGATATTCGATTGTGCTTTAGGTTTTTAACTTTTGTTGATAACCATGCTTCGTTGCCTAAACTGCAGTTTACGCGTTCAACGAATACAGAGGCACAATGTTACAAATCTGTCTCAAGAATTACAAGCATTATATATATATTTTTTTTCCGTTATGTCTCCATTTATATAAGATATTTTGCAAATCCTGTGATTAGAAGAAACAGCGCCTAGTAAATTGTTAACAGCAATGTTGCCTGGATACGTAAAATATTGGCAAAATTCAAAGAGTAACAATGGTTTTTTATCCACATTTACTTTTGAACCTGTCCTTTATATAAAATAAAATGCAGTTATATTTGAAGTACAGTTGTACAGCTATCAAATGGTATAAGTCTGAACTCTGGGCGTTTCTGGGGCAGAGCCTTATACAAATATGGGCATTGTCCGTTATACAATACAAATTAAATATTACAGTGGTTCAACATATCACTAGCATCGCACTACTATAGTCTGTCACATAAGCTACTGGTATACGGTACAGGGGCTACTATGAATTTTCTTAAAATGTACTTTTACAGTTCCACATAAATCCATATCCCTAAGTATCCGTTAAAGACATCCAAATCTGAAGATGGAATTAATTGTTTGTTCTAGTGGAAAAGGCAGCTCAAATAGCCCATGCTGCTGCATTTGCAAATGGAGGTCAATGCTGCTGCGCCGGCACAAGAACTTACGTACAATCTGGTATTTACGATCGCTTTGTTAAGAAAGCTGCTGAAATCGCTAACAAAAGATCAGTTGGAAACCCTTTCGATGATGTGCAACAAGGTCCTCAGGTAAACTAATGTCCTTTTTTGTTTATTCATCCAAGTTTTGTTTTAATAACAATTTTTATTAATGAGATATGCATGTAACATATACATAGTAAAAATGCTTTAAACATATTGTTTATAAAAATAAAGAGAAAAAAAAACATATTATTAAACAGTCCAAACATACTTAATCATTTACAGATAGACAAAGACATGTATAATAAAGTGCTAAAATACATCGAAGCTGGTAAAGAAGGTGGTGCTAAATGCTTGGCTGGAGGTGACAAATTAAGCGACAAAGGTTTCTTCGTCAAGCCAACAGTTTTCGCTGATGTCACAGACGATATGAAAATTGCGAGAGAAGAGGTTAGTTAAGAGTCGCTATATGAACAAAAATTAAAAGTTATTAATAAAAATTAAAATAATGTCAAATCTAATAATTTTTTGTATCATCATCTTTGGCTTTTAACTGTTAACAGTTACTTTAACAGTTCGAGTCTTGATAAAGGGCACAAAAGAAGAGGGGTGAAATTATGCATTACTTTATCAATAAAACCAAAAAGAAAATTTAAAATTATTGCCCTTTTCTTGAAATCGCTACCTTGTATTGATAAAATAGCATTAACTTGTTAGAAAAGTGACCTGCCTTACTAAAAATAAACCATGGTACTATGCACATGCTATTTTTTTCCTTTTGTTTTTATCGATACAATGAAGTAATAAATAATTACGCTCCTTTTCTCTTGTGTATGTACTTTATAAAGACTTACACTTATATAACTATCCATTAGACGTGACTAAAAGTCAATTATTTGTTTATACTTATTCGAGTTGATAACACATTGTGTATTTTGACTTCATATTCTATCATTAATTTGTCTTAAATAACCTCAAAACTCGATATGTCATACTGTGCAATCATTACAATAAAGTTCTGCTTATATACATTGCGAAATTTGCACATTGCCTAAGAAAAATCGTTGAAACTAATAAAATGTTGTTGCTTCCCAGATCTTTGGCCCCGTCCAGAGTATTTTGAAATTTGAAACATTTGAAGAAGTAGTAGACAGAGCTAACGATACTAATTATGGTCTTGCAGCCGGAGTTATCACTAATGATATTACAACAGCGCTAAGTTTTGCGAAACTAGTGCGTGCTGGTTCTGTGTGGTGAGTTCACAATCTATAAAAGTATTATAAACCCTTAGTATTAACTAAAATAACAACTAAAAATACACATTTGTGTTTTAGGATCAATACATACGACCATGTTAGTAGTCAAACTCCATTTGGTGGTTTCAAAAACTCGGGTCTTGGAAGGGAATTGTAAGAAAACATTGATTTGTATCTTTTTTATTACATAGCTTCCAATATTTTAATTATATACTTCTTTTTTTCAGAGGAGAAGACGGTATTAACCAGTACCTTGAAATAAAGACTATTACTTTGGCATTACCTAAAGTGCCACAGCTTTAAATTTAACACTTTGTATTTTTTTATTACTTGTAATTTATTACTATAAAATGCGTATACGAATTAGATTATACACGGTGAGTTTAACTTTTAAAATGATTGATGCAGGTGTGAGTTTAACTTTTAAAATGATTGATGTAGTACGTTCATTGCTAATATTTTAGTCTAGAAGCGTATTAACATCAATAATATTATAATTTTTACCATAAACAGGTGCAAAGGCTGATAAATCCATCATTTATTCACCTTGCAAAGCGCACATATTTAATTGGAACTGATTATTTATTGAAGACCATGTATTATATTTCATTAAAATATGTTTTAAAATTTCTTTTAATATTTTCACGACCTCAATTATGAAATACTACAAAATGTCGATACAAGTGTAACAATTAACGTGACATTTATCTTAGTACTATTGATCCATAAGTTTTGCCATTGCAATTATTTTAAATTGCAAATGCAATAAATCTTATGTTTTATCAATATCTTAATATATTTTTGAAATGAACTTATTAACTCTTTAACAACGTAACAGCGGATATACACTCATACTGTTTTAGTTATGTCTGCTGTTATCTACCATAATGTTTAAATTGTTTCATTCTACCACGAAGGTTGATTTCAGTGCTGAAATCCTGGTTTTCTATAGGAACCTAACATGACTTAACTTTACATGAATACTTAGTCACCGTGTCTTAAAAATACAACTATGCTATAGATAAGGAAATCACCTTTCCTTCATATAGATTTAAATTTTCCACATGTTAATAGTCTGATAAATACATTATCAAGATTAGTTTATTTTTCTTACTGTTCATATTCTTCTTACATCTACTTATTGGTAGATGTTTTGTGCAAATAATTTTAAGCATTTATTTATGTCAAGGATTTTGACAATACTGTTTTATTACTTACTAGCTTTCTGCCCGCAGCTTCGCCCGCGTGGATTTCGGGATTGGGTTTATAGAGGGTTAAGAGTCATAGCTTTTGCCCACGGCTACATATGCGCGGAAGTCGGATTATTGCACGAAAGTTTTATCGCGCTTCCCGTGGGACTATCCGTTTATCCGAGATAAAAAATACCGCAAAACCTTGCTCAAAAATCACTATATCTATTGATAGAAAACCGCATGAAAATCTGCGCAGTAGTTTTTGAGCGAAGACTTTATTGCGCATCCCGTGTGATCTGTTGATTTTTCCGGGATAAAAAGTACCCTATTATTTAAACCGGACTTTTATTTTTACGTTTGCAAAATTTCAAAGCAAACGGTTCAGTAGTTACGGCGTGAAAGCGGAACAAACAAACAAATTCACTTTCCGATTTATAATACGAAATAGCTGTAATAAGAAATTTATTTACAATAAAGCACTTCGATATAGACTTACCGACAATTTTGTACTGCTTCTCGGTCAGGTGGTTTGACATCATCCCACATATGTGTGCGCCTAACGAGTGGCCCACACACATCGTCCTCTTAGCCAATCCACCGGCTTGTGTGATTGCAGAGTACAACTGCGCTGTGCATTGTGAAACCAACCTGCAAATATCAGGATTTATCTGTTCAATGTCTATTTAAAGAATTCTATCAAATTTGTTAATTAAGCCAGAAGAACTATGAAGCTAGATAGATAACTAATGCTATAGAAAGAAACTTATCCTTATCTTGTTAAAGACAACAAAACGCGACAGTGTGATCGACGCAAGTTCAAAATCAGTACCACAAAAACTTTGTAATGATTTCAAAAATATGCCATTGTAAAATGGGTTCAGGTAACCATATTCTCTGCGGTCAATATCTCGTATCACACGTTTAGTTTAAGGATAACATAAAAAAGATGAAGAAGAAGAGATGTGGTTACAAGAACCTATTACATAGCGGCAGGTAGATTCTGGTTCTTATAGCTTTAATAATAAGAAGGATACATTTTATATTGCACTACACAAAATTCGGTTTAAGATAATGCGGCTTATTCTGAATTGTATAAAAATGTGTTCAGACTTTTCTACCATCGAATTTAAATGGTTTGGAAACGAATTCCATGTATCTCTCTTTTTTTCTTTTAATCTCATTAAGTCTTACACCATAATGGTTAAGCCGGCTACAAAATAATTTACATGTATTAATTTTAAACGAAAGAACAAAGAAGGAAACTTCTAATTCTAGCACTATTAAGTACTACATTTAAAACTAAAACATAAACATTTGTGAAAAGCAATAAACAGTTCTTGCCTACTACCTACATCTAATATCCTTCTTTCCTTCTTTAACTTTACTGTCTCTTTAGTTGCGGCCACACTCCATTAAAATGTGAAATAAATCTTCTTTGAAGTTCGTACAAGTGTCACAATACGGATTATGCATTTTTCCCATCAAAAACTTAAACGCATTTAATGGAATATGCCCAGCTCTAATTCTCATACAAATTCCTTGTATCAAAGCAAATGACACATGGTTTACACTGTGATTAAAGGCATACGTGTAAGTTCTTACTTACTTCATATTTGAAAGTGCAGAGAGATAGCACGGAAACCTAGTTAAAGGCGCCCAATCCACCATAAACACGTTGTAGTTCTCACGTGATAGGAATGCTGAAGAGACAAACTCAAATATAAATCAATGCCAGTATAACTCAAGTTCAATAACGATTCAAATGAATTTATGTGGTTGAGGCAAACCTCGGCTCAAAAGCTGCCTTGTTACCATTTAATATCAAGCTATATACAACAAGATATAGATACAATTAACTACTATAAATAATGGCGTAAATGCCATTATAAAAATTGAGAAAACTTCTCATTATCTATCATTTTAAATCATTTTTCGATCCACTGGGCCACGTAGATAATAAATTTGATTGCTACGACGCGTTAGTCAAACAAATAGATTTTTGGGGTAATTTTATTGTACTTTATCTTTGTAAAAGTACATTACGATGAATTCCGTTAATCTGCCCTTACGACATGCATATAAATAAGACAGTTGCAAATAGCCTAAACCATCTTCAGCGCATGCTAATTAGAAACCTGTATTTTAACCAGATCTTAACAATTTAGGCCGTAAAGCAGTACTTACATTGCGTTTTTCGGTTGGGTTTTTACAAGCAATACATACATCGTAGAGAATGGGGAGAGTAAGTAACAGTGGTGAACTTTTTATAGTAGATTTTCAAAACTGTTACAAAGTATATGGCTATATTATTAAATTCTAAAGTCAAATCATAATAAAACTTTCTGTAATCTTTAAAATAAAATATTTACTTGTATTTATAAAATAAATTAATATAACGTTCCTTTTTTAAAAATTCGACATTTGATCAACGCAAGAGTCACTCGTCAAACTGGATCTTTCTTTAGTAAAAGACAACATTTATCATATATAAGTTATATGGCTTACAATTATGAAACCTAAATATTATGTAGTTTTATCTTAAGGTTTATCCCTTAATACTTAAAGTAAAATAAATATATGAACAGTTTTAATTCTTTCTTCGACGAAACAATTTAAAAGAAACACAAGTAAACATTAATTTCTCTTTGAAAACATCTTGATATAGTGTGAAGACAATGTGATATTATCTAACACATTTGTTAGATAATATTGTCTATTGTGTCAGATTTTCCAAGCAGACATAATTCGCCTCGTTTTCGCGTTTAACTTTACTTTGCTACATTAGTAGTTCAATGTGTAACTCGTCTTTTGGTAAACTTCTCATGATAAAAAAATAAATAGTTGCAGTTATTTATGGTAGATGTAGTTTTTCGGAGATTGGCAGCAACGCTCCCCTACAAGAACCACAGTGTACGATACTATACCTACTTATTTAAGCTTCATTTTAGTTGACACAACCTTGTAAATTTTTTATTTGTTAGCTTTCAATTTTATCTTTTGTCTGCGTCTTTTCTATGTTTTCAGAACAGTAGTCCACTAAGACCCATGGCGAAATAATTCATTATGATTCATTAAAAATTATTGAAAACTACCTCTCTGAAACACAAAACATCACTATACTTAATTTGCAACGGTTTTACAATATAAGAAAAAATAGAAATGCTCAGATTTCCTATTGCTTACAGAACAAATTCTAAAACCATATTAAAAAAGGGTTGAATATATAACAGACAGCATAGTCCAATAATTTGTTTGCTTGCATTAATCGCCTTCGAAGACCCGTTCTGAGTTACAGAATGAGTGTCAGACTCAAATGTCTGACAGTTAGAAAGGGATAGTGCTATTGCTAAACTCAAATCGCATACTTTAGTACAGAAAGAGATGATACTATTGAGTAACTTTGTACTCGAGCAAAATTTCCAGTTATTCAAAATACGATCCTAATGCCATTGGGTACTATTTGGAAGAGACCACAGTGACTTAACTAAAAGTAATACACACAGAATTATAGTAAATTACATGTATTCGCTGTGTTCAGTTATTTACTATTACCCCACTCTCCTTATGTCATAAATTAGAAATGTGCTCTAGGGTCTTGTAAGGATTGCAGATTTAAATGTTATAATTGACATAAGATAGTCATTATAGTCTGCTTACAACTTAGTTGTATAAAGATATACTCTGATACTGACCATCGCGTAGAAACGTCATAGGAGATTTGCTGTGTGTGCCATTGAAGCCGTGAATTATGAAGACGTTCCTCCTCGCCATCTTCCACCCTATGTTTTGCAAGCGGTTCGGGTGACGCACATCCACCCAATGGCTGTGAGGATGTTCCCTGATCAAAGAAAATCTTGGTTAATTATTGTAGTATACGAAACTAGACATAATTTTATACGTTTATGTTCACATATATTTTGTAAATGTAAATAACGACTTGACATATCTTGTATCGTATCGTATCAGATTATCTCCAGTTATCGTAGTAACTAACTTGGTAAATTGTCTCCAGTTTAAAGTTTTCTGTTGTAATCATAAGTTCATCTTTCAAGCTAAGAAATGAATTTGGAATTATTGATTCGTCTAAAAACTAAGTGAACTACTCGTATTTCTGTGGAATGTGTAATAACCGAACCGAACATAATGTGAAAAAGAATTTATAATCCGCTTTCTTATTACTTTTTTTTTAAATAAGTTTGAAACACGTAAGAGTGTTGTACTCGAATACCATATTGTTGTTTAGTAGTGTTTCCCACTTGAACAATTAGTTTTTCCCTTACTTTTCTCTATCATTTTACAATGAATGCTTGTAAAAATGATTTCAATTTGAATTTTAGCGGTAAATAGGTAAGTTTCAAGTAGAAAATTTGCTTATTACATAATGAAGCAATTTCCAAACCCTTAGAATTCTATGTTTGTATTGGAATACTTATTATAATTTAACTATATAGCAACTTTCTAGATTAGTAACAGTAAACTTAAATGGTTTAAACATTTAAATATACTTACGTCAACCTACAACTCTCACCTTTAATATTATTCATTAATATGCGTAACTGTAAGTAAAGGTAGAAGAATTGATTATAAATTGGTATCAAGTGGTCCTGATATTTTAATAACTACTATATATAGGTATTTATAATCATATAACTACTACTAAACTGTGGAATGAATTGTCGCCTGCAGTATTTCTGAACCGATGCGATATCGAAACCTTCAAAAAAGAGCATATTTCCATTTAAAAGGGCGGCAACGCATTTGTGACGCTTCTGGTGTTACGAATGTCTATGGGGAGTGGTTATCGCTTACCATCACCATCAGGTGATCCATTTGCTGCCCTATTCTATACAAAAAAAAAACTCTCCCCTGGTAAAAATGATAATGTGTCCTTCCCCGGGTGTAAACTGCCCCCGTACGTAATTTTATAATAATCTCCTGAACATCGAAACCCACAAACTTTACAACCAGTTTATAGTATTAGTATAGGTTGTTCAGTCAGCGTTAGATATATGTATCAAATATAATATCCAAAATCGTCCAATGATTTTCAATTCATTTTATATCTTCGCAATCAAAGTCAAATTGTTTGACGTATCAAAGCTACAAATAATCCGAGTCAATATGTTAGCAACGATGTTTCCAATCTTATCTAAGCTCATAGTACACTATAGATATAAACATATAGAAAGCAATCTTGATATCTAAGCAATCTTAATGGTTAAAAGTTATTCATATTAGAAAAATAATCTTTAATCTGTAATATATAGGTATAGGTCTAACAAAGAAAACACGATATTGCCAAATCACTTTATACTTATATTTCTACTAGTATATTATACCTTCCTCTCCTGAGGAAAAATAAAAGTATATTATATTCATAATACAGAAAGAGATTTAAATATATTTGATATTTAAGAAATAGTAAGTACAACAATACCTACAAAACATGTTACATGATAAATCAAATATGTTACACTTACAACGACGTTAATGCCAAACGAGAAAAAAAATCATGTTAGTCATCGATTACATTAATTGAATTATGACCATGGATTACATAAAAGTACTTTAGTAACAATAAGTTAAGTTTTCGAATCCCGCAATCCCAAAGAAAGTAAAAGAATTTCATAATGCAAGAACAGCAGACTCGCTTTTTTTAATATTGTATATTAACTTGCAAGATTTCTCTAGCGACTTCATCTACACGATTAGTTTATCCACGCATCATTCCTTTCAAATTACCTAGTGTCAATTGCTTTCCAATATTTCATCAAACATTGGTCCGTTAAATCTTGAGAGTATAAATAAATTTAAACAAACATCGCTCAAATATTTTGAACGCTTCGCGTGTTCACATAAATATTGTAGTTTTAATTGCCTAGATAAAATAGAATGTCTGCACTTGAGATCTTTTTTATCATTTTGGTAGCCTAGATTATGATACTAATTATTACTAAAAGAAGAAAACACCAATACCTACATAAATAATGTGCAACCTCGATATAACAAATCGGAGGAGCACAAGAAAATGTTAGTTATATGAAGTTATTCGTTCAACTGAGGTTTTGTTAAGGTAAGGTTGGTCTATAATTCGTTATAAAGAGGTAAAAAATTGTTTTATTCACCTGAACATTACGTACTTTGACTAATAAATGACGTCAAAATTTTTCGGCATAGGATTTTTGTCAACGTAATTAATAATATTTCGCTTTTCTGCGACTAATACGTTTCTGAGCTATCTTTACTTAAATCTTTACCATCAGTGGCGAACAGAAGTATTTAACAATACTTTCCACAAAAAACAATGTTTTACGAACAAAAGCGTGTCGAAGCGTGATTAAGAGTTATATATTGGTGGGAACTTATAAAGGTTTTGGGTTGACAAAATTCGTTAATTAGAGGAATGTACACTTTTTCTTAATAGTAGAAAATTCTTTATAAAGAGGTTGTTCGAAAAAAAATGTTCGCAATGTAAAGGTATATTTTATATTGACTCTTATGGACAATTCAAGGGGATTACGAAGAATTTGTTATATCGAGGAAGTCGTTATATTGAGGTACGTTATATTAAAGTTGCACTGTAATTATTTATGTTACTATAAGCTTAATGATTAAATACGTACTTACGGTGTAAATAAAAAGAAGTTAATTTCGGTATCGGGGCACGTCCACTCCCTTTTCATAACACATCTCCAGTATCGGAAGTCAACCATATCCATAATACTGCCTTCGGCATTAAGTGCTGAAAAGCATGTTTTACATTTAATTATATTATGTTTTAAATACTCTCAGTGTTAGATGAGCTACAGGATACCTGATTGTATCTGACAACCATCGTTCATAGACTTCTGCCATTCTAGAGCATAGCTTAATTACTGCCTAACTGATCTCAAAGATGTTTTTGAGTCTTGTTTAAAATCTCACATATCGTAGCGCTTACCATAATCCGCAATCTAAACTCATTCCAGTGTGTATCGTACGTGAAAAAATACAGGGTAAACCGAAAAAGTGATACGGATAGCTGAATTGCGCTGGTAAAGTGACGAACACACTAATGCAAATAGTTCCTCAGAACCATTAAACAACACAGGAAGAACCAAAGTTCCTCCGCTGTTCCATGATCTCCGTTGGAGAGAAAAGAGCAGTGTTAAGTAATCATGTCAACCACACCTGTTCTCGGTGTACCCTACCAACTGGACGAGGCTCTGGCGCTTATGCCCGTCATTCCGTATTGGTAATTTAATATTTATTCTGTAGTTCGTTAAGTACTTCTAAATCGTTTTTAAACCATAGACAAATAGATTATCTGCGATATGAATGCAAATTTGCAACTTTATAATACTGGAAGTAATGTTTAGAGTTTTCTAATTTTTGTGGGAAATTGTGTATCTTCGAGTCATTATCACAACACATGCCTACCTTAACTATGTTGGGGCATTGAGGCCTTAGTCAATGAGCCATGAGCTGCAGCTATAATAAGTTATCATTCATAAACCTTCCACTTTGTATATTCATATTTGCTTCTTGACCCGTTGTCTTGAAATTTTGTCAGACACCCATACACTGACACTGATTTAGTTGTAACATTTCAGTTCCGTATCCTGATATCAAGTATTTGTTACGTGTATAGTATAGAATCTGCCAGATTTATTATTATAATAATAAAACTATGGAGTATACCAAGTCGTCACAGTAAACATGTGTAACTGTTGAGGTGACAGTTGCTGTTAATTACAGTTGTGGGAGGAAATCATATATCAACAGCTAATCGGGTTTTGATGTAATTTAATATGAGGATAGTTGGAGACACGGAGATAAAAATAAGATAGCAGCAGAGCGAGGTGCATCATTGTCCTACTCGTACTGGCACTGCATTTGTCCCATTAACGTCACAATTTTTTAATGCAATACTGCATTTTGTTCTTTTTTGTAGAAAAAGCTTGTCAAATTTCGACAAAGACAAAAACAAATACTCATTTCGACAAAAACTGGAAACAACATTCTGTTAATTTTATTCAATTATAAGTTTATACTATATGTGATATCTCTTTTTCCCCAACCTATTATTACATGTACTGTATATCGTATTATCTTGTGTAATGGTGTGAACCAGTTCTTGAACGAATCTCACTAGTAGTTGAACTGTTTTATTTGTAACTGTAAGTATATAAAACCGGCATCAGGAAAGCGTGCTCCAGTTGCGTAGGATCTTCGTTTTTTCTGTCGGTAGCGAATGCGAGGCACTTTTACTTTCTTCGGCAGTAAACACCTCTATCATAATGTGAAAACCTATAAAGTTGAAGCGACATAACGCATAATGACGATCTTCCAATTTAGATATATTTTAACTTAACACGACACGTACTCTATTTAATACATAGAAACAAATATCATTAAAATAAATTTGTATTTTATTACTTATTCTTTAAAAATCGTCTAATAGCAAACATACTAGATGACACTAAAAATAAATACTAAAAATATTAATTAAATGATTATATATTCTACTACTGACACATATATAAAGGAAATATGATTCCCATAGAAATAAAGAACATATATTAATTTTAAATACTTTCTTACATTACATATTAGCATTAACTGATATATTTTCTAAGTATTATCCTCTGTGCGTAATTATGGATCGAAAGAAACAGTCAATGCCGCATAACATCGAAATATTATATAACTCTACAATTACTAGAGATTTACCTACTTATTCATTTAAACTTCTTCGAGGAACTTCTATTTCAAACTTTCGAGTGGTAAATAACATGTTTCAGTATAAACAGCTTACCAAATCTATCAAAATCTCGAAAGAATAGTAATCCGATTGGTTAAGAGTTAAGCAGAATGCGTAAAAACAGAATTTCTCTCTCGATTCATTGTTGGCACTCAAACCTCAGAAAACCGGTCAAAGCATGCTCTTTCATCAAGCAAATCAACTATCTCTGGTTATAGCTTTAGTAAGTAGCCTTTCTGTTTATATTATCAGGAATGAACTGAAATTTTTAGTGATGATAATGCCGAAAATTGCTACATTTCAAAACAGTTAGTAAATCGTGAAAGACGATATAACTTTTTTTAAACAGTGTTTAAAATTTTGAGCAAATACGTATCTACACACCGCACTCAAACACGTTACACACTCTATACAGTTCAAGTTTTCACGTGATAATAGGTAAATTTTACCAGAGGGAGTCTAAGATAGAGTTGCTAGCTCTCTATACCCTATATTTATCTACCTTTCTGTCGCAAAACAACATTTCACGAATTATGTATTAGCAATGTTCACTTTATGGGATTGTAGATTTGATACGAATCTAACTTACCATGAGACAACTTATTTGTTTGTCAATAGAATATAATATAATAGAATAAAAAACCTTTTATTTTTTTTACACTCACCTATATCTGTACACAAAAAAGAAAGTACGAAAATAAATTGCCACTTTTTAAAACACATTTTTGATCACAATAAACTTCTTAAAGTTTTCGGAGATATTTTTATTAACTTATTTTCATGATTGATCACCACTCTAAATTAGAGAGAACCACACGCACGGATTGCTTTCCAATAACATCGCATTGAAAACACGATTCACAGAGTCACAATATGATTTCGCGTTCGCGCGCTTTCGTTGCCGGAACGGCGACAAGTGATTACCGACAAGCGTCACTGACGATGAAACAGTAAATGGTAAAGGCTTTCAAAAAAGTTTACGACTTGAGACAGAAATAGCTTGAGAATTTATATATTGTAAAAGCCGGTGACAACAGGAAACAGCTGTTTCATTCACAATTTAAATAATATTTTAGTTTGATAAGTTCATTCTTATTGTTATTATCATTCGTTCATGTTTTTGTCTCCACTTTTAGAGAGTTTACATCAGATACGCGGGCCAAAGCCAAGTGTATAAGGATCAACTGGAATAAGTCGAGGTGATACGGCATGTATTGAGAATGACAGCTTTTTGAATCAAGATAAGTATAGTTTATAGTCGCGGTAAAAACTGAGCTAGTCGTGATAATGAAATCATTTATTCCGTTTTATTTTCCTTATTATTTATATTCTTGTGGTAAAAATCTAGTGTGAAAACACTACATTATAACATATTAATGTAAGGTTGTCAAATATGCCCAACAGATATATATCCTTTATTTGCCTACTGTATTTCCTAGTGCTTTCATAGTTACGTTTTTATAAATCGTCAAAATGATCACCGCTATAACAAAATAAATTGCCTGTTTAAAACATGCATTCTTCAATGAAAAGGAATGATTTTATAAATAAAGGTTTTATATCAATATAAATGTTTTATACCTACTTACGTTATGTATTTAGTAGTATATATTGTTTTCGTTTCAAAAACAAAATATTTTTATATTATAAATATATTGAAAAAAGTTATATTTTTAGTAACTTATATTCCTATGATAAGTTAATAAAATATAACAAGGATTTTTGGAAAAACAAGATGAAATTTTAATCTTTTACAATTTTTATAAATTGTTCAGTCTGAACTTTAGATTTAAAATACCTATAAACAAATTATTATACTATTAATGCTCTGTCATCAGTATACTAGTAAAAAAAGTTACTGACGTGAGACGCGATGCGTATATTATAGTCATATTTAAATGAAATTGATTTTTACACTCGTTCTGAGGTTAAAAGCAAGTATAAAGTAGGATAGAAGCAATATTGGAACAGAGACACCGCTCTTGCAGCACACACATAGCGCTATCTCGCTTGTACTGTGATTTTATTTGTCTTTTTCGCCTACTGAATATGTCGGTTTTTATCTTTTTCAGTTTTATTCTTCCTATCTAAACTACGCAAAGGACAAAAGTATACATATCTACGATATCAAATTTTTAATCAATCTTCATTCTTCTGAAAAAAATCAATTTAAAAAAGTCAGGTCTAATGGAGTTTCATGTACTGTAAATTATTTAAAAATTAATGATTAACATGTTTTTGGAAATTGACATAAATTTAGTTAGTGTTTTTCAGTCTACGCGCCAGTCGCTTAATTACATTTAATCTAGTGATGGTCAACTCGAGTAGCTAACTCGAGTTAACTCGAGTAGCTAACTCGAGTTAACTCGAGTAGCTAACTCGAGTTAACTCGAGTTGGGCGTAACTCGAATCCACTCGAGTTGAATTCTCTATAACTTGAGTTCGAAAACCGAATAGAACCGACATGGGGCGAAGTTTGCCGATCATTTGAGACTTTAATATAGACTGTTATGAACGAATGAAATGAATATAGTCACTATATTCATTGTTTTTTTTTATAAGATTTTTGTATGTTTTTTATGAATAACTAAATTGTTAGTTAATTGTTAGGATATTTTTATTTTTATAATAATTTGACATTTTTCTTGATAACATTTTTATTTTTTAAGTAATTTAACAAAATTTTATTATTTTATGTTTTATTTAACTTCAATTTCAAAAAGAAAAGAATATTATTTTTGTTAAAACTTATAAAAAGTTTGTTTTAGTTCTCTTATATAAGATTTTTATATGTTTTTTGTCAATAACTAAATTTTTAGTTAATAGTCAGGAAAATATTTTTTTGGTTTTAAAATAATTTGACATTTTCCTTTATAGTACCATTATGTAAGTCTGATTTTGAAAAGATTGCTATTATAATTTAATAGTTTAATTGATAGTAAATATGTATTATTTTTAATTATAATTCGACCAAAAAATAGTTCAATAAATGATTCGATTTCAAACAATAACTATTTTGTTAGTAGGTATAACTCTCCCAATACATAGGAATCGAAACAGATAAAAATTGGAACAGCTGAGTGAATAATTGGGTAAAACCAAAAAAAAAAACATTTACTTGTCCATCCAGTTAACTCGAGTTACGTAACTCGAGTTCAACCCGAGTTACGTGGATTTTAACTCGGATGAACTCGAGTTTTGTTTTTTCCGAGTTGGCCCATCAGTAATTTAATCAGTTTCCCAATGACCATAGAGTACGCGAACCTTTTGTCAGTAATTTCAAAAGTTCTGAACGGCCCTGTTGCAGTCAGAGCGCGCTTAGAGTGCGCTAAACGCGCTTCTGAACGCGCCTCTGGCCTGTAATATTCTATGCGTAGACTGAGAATGTCTACGATTCTATGACTGTATAATCTATGACTGTATATTAGTACTACAAAAAGCATTGACTAATGGCCGTTTTCACCAACTTTGTCTTAGCTTAGGCGACTCCTAAGAGACATGCTGTCTCACTCTTTTCAGTTAATACAAAAAGTGACAGCATGTCACTTAGGTGTCGCCTAAGCTAAGACAAGGTTGGTGAAAACGGCCATAAGCATCTTTCAATACGAGCACTAGTTAAATAGGTACTACCAAAAATAACATAATCATTATATAATACTCGTAATATAATGAAATTCCGCATAACAGAAACGTATCTCAATCAAATCAAAGTTATTCTAATAATAGAAATAGAATTTATACATTATTAAAAAGAATTAGCTACTTAAACTATTTGAAACATGCTTACTAAACATATATATTTATTCTAATTTAAGTATGTCATTCACGCTCTAAAATAGAGGTCGGGTATATGTATGATAGAATCGAATACTTAATTAGAAGTCTGTGTATAAATTTGAGATTGTGATATTCTGCATTAAGTGATAAAACTTAAAAAATAAGTAAAATCATGATCTTCAGTACTAATAAGTAAGTGAAAAAAGGTCAAATGTTTTTTTTTACATTTATAAAAAATGACATCAATAACATTTAATAATTAGAATAAAAAAAATACATCGTCAGTGAGTTTTAGAGAATAAACAAACACAATGGCTGAATATGAGTATAACTTTTCATAACTATAATATTTAATGAGAGGAGTCTCTTCCATATGTAGCACCTATTTCTCCAAATTTTGTATAAAAAATATTCCGATAAATCTAGGTATTAATTTATTCGTGACTGCAGCTACGGGATATTAATAATTACAAGGTTCCCAACGATTCAGCCACTACTTTATCTTGTTGACTTTTGACTTTAACATTGTTTGATTTAAACATGAAGAGTATTGCCATGATATCAAATATGAATCGTACCAAAATATTCCAATGAGGCATTTTCAGACTGACAAATTGACGAGAATTTTGTGTCTGTTCATATACGGTATCATGTTCGTTTTTAAATTCAAATCACATTTCGCACATTTATAAACTCTGTATATTAAGTAGATGATACTGTTTAAATGGCCAAGTGGTTTTCGGGATCCAGGTCTAAATTTTGGATATGTTGTTCTATATGCAATGTAGGAATAGTAAGTTACTACTCCTACATTGCATATACTCATGCAGATTTTAGTATTAGACACATTATAGTATCTCAATAAACTTACTCCTGGTATTATTTCTTGACATAATTGTATTATCCAGCTTGTATCATTATTTGCAAGCAAGACATAGAAAATCGGATCTGAACGAGAATATTGTTGAAAAGCAGAAGATTTTTTTAATTGCTTTATATAAAAAATAATCTCGAGTTATAGACGTAGCAAGGGTAGGTAAATAATATATATGTATATATTATATAGAAGTTATAAATCCATCAAACAAATTAATACTAGTGATAACTACCAAAGTCTATATACTATATTTTTATTGGCAATACTAAATCAGTTTGTAAGTAAATACAGACATCGACTGTAACGTTTAAGATAATCGCTATAAGATTTGAAGACAAAGCAAATGTGTAATCATATTCGAAAGTTTTGCATAAATTTCATAAATTAAGACCTTCATGTCAAAAGCAGGGATTCAAGTTGTAGGTAAGTTTAATTTTGTAGTTGCACCTCGTATGTAAAAACGTTTTTTTAAACATTCAATGTAGTTATTTATAAAACGGTTTTAAATTTTGTAATTTTTAAATATTTTCAAATGCTAATACAGTTTTATAAAGGTAACTATGAGTACGCCCTTTGCCATTTTTTTTCAAGTTTGAGTATTAGACGCAATTTTTTAATACATTTCTTCAAATAATAAAATTAATCTTGAACCTTAATTTCTTTTGAGTAGTATAAAATATATTATTTTCATGAATACTACAAAGATAGCAACTAGCAAAAGAATCACCAGATTGTAAGCGATCACCATATGGATGCTTGCAAAACTAGTGAATTTTTTAATAGATTATTTTATGTTATTACTTTTGTACGCAAATGGCTTTTACAGCATCACCTTGACTTAGTTTGAACTTAGTTAGTGTTATATATTCGAAATATATAGTGATTTGAGAAAGACGACATATAATATAATAAGAATAACGGAATAAAATCTAAAAGTATGCCTGACCTCACTCCACCAGCGCGTTCTCAACGTTTTGTTTGCTCTTCAGTTAGGTACTACCGAAACGTGCATGTATAATTATGGTGTTTTGCAGCTTTAATTTCTCATTGCGCTAAACTTGTAATTTTACTAATAGAAGATTAATATTTCACACAAAAATATTTTCTTTTTAAACTTATGCTGCATTGCTTAAATTTCATAAAATAAATACAAGTTATACGATATTACCGTTTTAAGATTATTATTATTAGGTATGTGTCATCGTGTATCGCGCGTCTATAAAATACGATCCATATAAAGTGCACGCGAAGATTTAGGTCGAACCTATCTATAGAATTTAACGACTACTAGCAATGCAGCTAATGAATAGTCTTTCTAATAGACAGTAATTAGCATATAATATATACCTACATATATACATAAACATAGTAATCTTAAAAATGATTAACTATTTAGATTTTTGGGCAAAACGTTTCTATGCTGAGCTACTGGAAGATACTTCTGTCACATATCTTCTCAATTCCTCTTAACTTATATAAATATCACAGGCGGTGACTCGTTGCTCGTTAAACTACCCTCCAAAAAAAACAGGTCAATATTGATACACAGGGTAACATTGGTGTATGCGGCTAAGAGTGTAAAAAGGTATGTTTGCGGCAGCGAGCGAGACGCAATTATCGTTATGTCATTATTACACTTATCTTTCAAGCCTCTTACGACTCCATTCTGGACGGCTGGCTAAAGAAAGATGCAGGCGGGTGGCATGCGGCCAACCTCACCGTTTGCAGCTAGCTCATTTGTCTCTTCATTTTAGACAATATCAGAGTGCCCTGACTTCAACTTAAGTATGACTTAGCCAGTGTATTTAGGTTGTTTCTACAATTCTGCATTAGTTTAGAGTTAGACTTCAGGAATTCTAGTAACAGCAGAGGAGCTTGATGGTCTGAGTTAATTTAGATATTTGTGTCTTAAGTGTATTTCAAGATTAATATCTACTCATTTGTTTAATAACAATGCCTCAGTTTATAAGACTAAGACGGTTTTTCCTATACTGAAACTACTCATAGCTTTAGCCTTTCAACATCCTACAATATGCTCTTTTTAGAGCCGTCAGGTGTGGCTTCTCTCTTTTCCTTTCATTTCTTCGTTAATCCAATGATCTTTTGAAGATATTGTCACGGTATACAGTTTGTTAAATTTTCAATAACTGGGTTTTGAAATTTTGTTAGCGCTCAGAAGGGCCATTTTCCCTTGTAAGCGAACATATTCTGTAAATACATTGCTTAGTTTCCTTTTATCCGAACTGCACCGAGTATATCACGTAGTATATAGATCAGGTCCTCGCACACTTGTTTTAACTAGTGGCCAATGAGGTCAGGGAGCTTTCCTGACTAGCAGGAAAACGAATTAAGTGTTATTGCAAATCATAAGTTGAGGTAACACCTCCAGCTCATAAAAGCTTGGAACATACTCAGCCAAATGAAAAAGCTATTCAAAAGTAGGAATTTCTAATCGTAAATAAGAATATTAATTAACTGTGACTTACCTAAGTATCTCCACTAAAATGCATTAAAATCTTAACACTGGTAATTTTACCGTTCGGTTAATATCGCGTTCTAGAATAAACTTTGTATTTTCGCGATAAAAGCGAAGTCTCAAATCCGATATTTTTAACATTATTTTAATATTTACATATATATTATATTTCTCAGTAAGAATAAATGTTACTTTACCCTCACCTTAAGCCACTTTTGTTCCAGATACATCACATAATGGAGGGAAGTCAAAGTAATGTATAAATTTGATTTTAAAATCAAATCATTGTCATCAATGTCAGTTTTAATAGAATATCTGTGATCAAACCTGCCTAAAATATAACTACTAGCTAAAACTTACAATTGAACATGCGACTTAGGACAACCCCAACCTAGATTAAGAACTCTGTCGTCTATATTTGAA
The DNA here is from genome assembly GCA_036419045.1 of Scirpophaga incertulas. Lineage (NCBI taxonomy): Eukaryota > Metazoa > Arthropoda > Insecta > Lepidoptera > Crambidae > Scirpophaga > Scirpophaga incertulas. Next base: position 10,208,531 of record CM071627.1, on the reverse strand, counting down.
CGAATTGTAATGTTAAGTAATTTAAATTGAACATGAATTGTTTAAATTATTAGATAATCATAATATTCGGCTATCTGCCATTGAACAGCCTCCTGGCGTAAAATAACGCTCTACATTAAAAAGATAAAATGAAACTTATAAACTATTATTATACTTCTTTATTTAAAAATATTATCTCAGTTGATTTTTACATCTGTACTTCTAATATTTACCTCTATAAAATGTGTAAATTACTATAGATTATACTTACCTACTGCTACAAAAAACAATGTAAATTGTCGAATCATTAAAAACACCAGGATAAACCATATTCAGGATATTCAGACAGTCTGTTGTTTCAAAGTACTCTGATTCATACTTACTACTGACGTACGTCTATACTATTTCAATCAAGTGAACTATGAACACATATAAATATATTTCATGATTTATTTGTATCATCATTCCATTTATTTTATTCCAGCATCATCAAAGTTGGTTCTTAATGCATAGCTAACTTGATTTACATTAAAATTGGATCTCCACTCACACTGTTTATTTTGATGTGAAAATACGTATTTGTTTTTTTTAAATTAGCTCAACAAATCGCGCATATTGTTAATCTATACTAATATTATAAAGAGGAAAGATTTGTTTGTTTGTTTGTTTGTAATGAATAGGCTCCGAAACTACTGGTCCGATTTCAAAAATTCTTTCACCTTTGGAAAGCTACATCATCCCCGAGTAACATAGGCTACTTTTTATCCCGGATAAATCGACAGATCCCACGGGATGCGCAATAAAGGCTTCGCTCAAAAACTACTGCACAGATTTTCATGCGGTTTTCATCAATAGATAGAGTGATTCTTGAGCAAGGTTTTGCATTTGTATTTTTTATCTCGGAAAAACGGATAGTCCCACGGAAGCGCGATAAAACCTTCGCGCCATAAACCGACTTCCGCGCATATGTAGCCGTGGGCAAAAACTCATAGCTTTTGCCCACGGCTACATATGCGCGGAACCCCTTAACCCTCTATAGACCCAATCCACGCAGGCGAAGCCGCGGGCAGAAAACTAGTATTGCCATAAAAAGTCATCCCAGTTGTATTCGATCACTGATTTCATTTTATTAATTATCGCCAATATGACTTAGTGTTGTAAAGTGTTGGTAAAAATTACTCGATTAAGTATATTAGGGATCGTATTCTAAAACTAAAACTCAAATTTCTGTTTGAGTACAGTTGGAAGGCACTATGTGGTTTCGTTCCCTTTTCAACTGTACTCAAGCAACGATTCGAGTTTGATTTTACAAAACCAAAATCTCAATAACGATATGCCGACTTATTCCTGTTACAGACGACGTGAGTCTGGATACTATCAACCAAACTAGAAAACCAACGTAAGGATACATTTTAATGACTTATTTTTTATCTTAAACAATTGACACTTCACTGTTTACAAGCAATACAAGTACCTACATACACTTTCCACTCCACGTCATACCGAATCAAAAATAACAAAAATCACTCAAATTCATTTAAGCCGTCTGAAAGGCCTACTAAATATCATCTACGCACTTATTGTTCGCTTTAAAGGATCGATCGATCCTTTAGTGTTTTCGCTTTAAACACTAAAGGATCGAAGCAATATGCAATCCTTATCCATTTATTCCTATCTGCGATTAGATTGGAGATTCGATCCAAAACTAGCATTTCGCGTCTTATACATTTTGAAAGTTATTGAAGATAAAAAATGATCATTTGGTACACAATAACAATATAAGCTTATATTTTGTATCTTTTTTTCCACGATGACGAGTTTCTTTACGTTCGAAACTTAGCAAGTGTAGCTTTTGTCATTAACTTAAAAACATATTGGTAATTTACGGCATCAAAACTGTCATGTCTTGCCTGTACAAAACGTCATTATATAAATCTATATATTCAATTTAATCAATCTATACAACTGGTTATATTTTTTATTGTTACTAATAGTGTATGTTCCCTTGTTCAGATGGTGTACTATAGTATGTTTGAGGTGCCACCAGAAAGATTCAACCCCATCATGGCAACCTACTTGGTGGCCAAAATTATGTCCCTATCCATATTTTTCAACGTACAGGCAAAGCGCTCAACAACTATGCATATTTGTGTTTTGTAAGTAATGTATTGTAGGTGTTATTTATTTATATGTATATTAAACGATGAACAAGAATCTTTTAATAATCCAAAAAAATATAAATGTAATTATAATTGCATACAATTTTCAGTTCTACTCACATGGGGAATCCTTTACGCTGAAGTAGGTCAACCATTTAGTGTAAAGGGAGAAATTTTTAGCATGACCGTACTGGTCATTGCGGCGTACTTGATTGGCTGGATTTGGTTGAAGTTAACAACTTTACCGGCCCTAATCGGCATGTTATTGACGGGTATATTGTTTCAGAATCTTAATTTAGTTTACATGACTGATCAGTACAAAACATTAAACCAGGATTTAAGGTAATTATTGTGCAAAGGCGATTTTTGCGCTGTACTACCTAGTGAAATTTTAATGAAATGATTTTCTCTATACAGTCATATTTCATAAAACCACTTATTTGATAACTCATACTGCTAAATCATACTATTTTTCTTGTCCAAAATGTGTGAAAATACATTATTATATATCATATTTTTTTGATTTCCAGAAAAATAGCGTTAGTAATAATATTAACACGAGCCGGTCTGGGTCTAGATGCGAGAGTTTTGAGAAAACACTATGCCGCTGTGTTGCAGTTAGGTTTATTGCCGTGGATTGTGGAGTGTTTTTCAATTGCCTTATCCACACACTATCTCCTAACCTTACCCTGGATTTGGGGTAATATATGTGTATGATTCTCAATCAATCTCAATAACCAATAATAATTTAAAAAAAAATCAATTTGTCTATATCTTCCTGTTTTATCTTCTTTTCCAGGTTTCCTATTAGGATCAATGGTAGCTTCTGTTTCACCAGCTGTAGTTGTTCCTTGTTTATTCCGACTAAGGGACGTTGGATACGGAGTTTCTAAAGGAATCCCTACTCTAATATTGGCTGCTACCGCTATAGACGATTCAATAAGTGTAGCGATTTTCGCAATTATTTTAAACGCTATGTTCTCAACTGGATCGACTACATTTAACATTTTTAAGGTATATTAATATTCTTAGATCTATCTTACATTTTTCTTTCTTCTTACATTCATACAATATATAATCAAAAATAATTCATAACAACTATAATACAATGCTTGCATTAGGTTAAGTTAAAAAGTCCTACTAACAACAAAAAACTAATATTGTCTTTCAGAATCCCAAACTAGACTCCTACTAACGTCCGCGCACCATCTAAACAGATGGTGAAATTAAACAAAAATATGTTAGAAATATTGATAAAATAATTCTAAAACACCAACCTATCCTTAGCACTTCCTGGGTTCGAAACTCGTCAATTAACAATGTATTTTCCAATTTCTTGTGTATATTTATCCAAAGCCTCTTATTATGAAAACCTACATCAGCGAAGAAACGTATGCCCACACTGTTAACCTTATGGTAGGCTGAAAGCCCTAAAGGGGACGTTTAAAATCTATAGATAATTCAACAGATCTTAAACGTCCCCTATATACAATAATGTTATTATTTCAGGGACCTTTATCCATAATTATGGGTATAATCTTCGGGTCCTTCTGGGGACTATTATCATCAATCGTACCTGAAAGCAACGACATCTACGTTGTATCTTTAAGATTTTTAACTTTATTCTTAGGCGGTTTATTTTCATTATTTATATCCGGTTTAATTGGTTGGAGTGGAGCAGGTACTTGTTCTTATATTGTCAGAAAAATGCTCTTGCTTTGTTTTATTTTTTATATATTCTAACCATACATATTTTTAGGCCCTCTAGCTATAGTATCGTCAGGTTTTGTTGCCGCATTTTATTGGGATAAACAAGGATGGCCTATAAATAAACACCCAGTTAGCAATATCTTCAGAATCTTATGGATTTTCTTTGAACCTATCCTATTTGCTTTCACTGGAGCTCAGATAACGGTAAGCTATTATTAGATAACATTGTTTGTAGAGATATTACTGTACAAATACCCTTCAACGAATATAAGTTCAATCTTTATTTACAGATCAGTGAATTAGACTCGCATGTGTTGAAAATGAGTTCCATCTGCCTTGTATCGTGTTTACTTTTGAGAGTAATAGCCACATTTTTCGTTAGCTTTGGTTGCGGCCTGAACAATAAAGAAAAACTGTTTATTGGCCTAACTTGGTCTGCGAAAGCTACTGTACAAGCACGTAACATGGTTCTTTATAAATCGCCAGGTTCTTGAGAAAAATTGTTTGCTGACTTATTAGTTTCTATACTTTCTTTTAGGCAGCATTAGGGCCCGCTGCTTTAGATCTGGTGAAAAATGGTGGAACGTCCGGACTAGCACTAGAACTGGAGGAATATTATGCAAGAATACTTTTAACGGTTAGCGTTCTTAGTGTGGTGATATCAGCACCACTCGGTGCCGTGTTGATTGCAATTACTGGTCCTAAATTGTTAAACAAAGATGACGGTGAGTCAAATATTGCTTTTATGTGCTTCAATATATGTTGTCGGAGTCTCTTGAAACAGCACTGGTGACGCAAAATTTGTTAAAACTAGTAATATAGAACTGGCATCCAATGTTTTCGGATGTATGAGTATAAAAATCAAAATCAAAATCCAAATTAACTTTATTCAAATATGACTTTATACAAGCTCTTTTGAATCGTCCAATTTTTTTCCCCTACCACCCATTCAGGCCGTATTTTTTAGCTGATAAGAAGAATGGGCGCAAGAAACTTATCAGCTTTATCAAAAGTAATAACAACATTTGCAATAAATTATATCGTTATGATACAATGTACATAGGTGTGTGTTTACAATTTATACGGGAAACAAATATTTACAATTTAGAATATAATATCTGCAAATCAACACCAAGCATTGGCATTTAAATAATCACTGACTTTGTAATAGCCCTTACTCATTGGCGTCTTTTTAACATTTACCTTATATATAATACTTTATTGTACAACATAGATTGGAAAATTATAGTTATTTATAGTGTACAAGAGTGGACTTATCTCTAAAAGCGATCTCTTCCAGCCAACCTAAGTAGTGGTGCGAGACGTTAAAATTGCAGGGTTAATTAATTGTTTAAAACCTATTCAAATGTACACATCATTAAGCATATATATACATATATATACATATACATACTTACACATAAATAAATATATACACAATACCTTGAACTTATGAAAAGGCAATTCAGGTACACTATGTGGAATCTTGTTATAAAAATTTATACTTTTACCCACAAACGAACCTCTAGTTTTTTATATCTATTTTATAAAGTGTGTTCACGGTGCACAGCACTTGCCATGAGTTCACGTTTGTTGCACGAGGAGCCAGTATCTCTCTTATGTAAACCGCCTGATGGACTTTTAATAAATAATGAACAAGACGCATTCTGTATTTCCAAGGCCTTAATTATAATCATAACTTCAGATCCTAGGCTATTTGATAGGGTCTCAATATGTGGAACCCATTGCAAAGTCGGATCCAAAGTAATACCCAAGAATTTAATGAATTCTACAAATTCTACCACTCCATTATTCATTTTAACAATAGTATCTACTTTTCTTACATTTGGTAATGAAAATTTGATACATTTAGTTTTATTGGTAGACATAGAGAGACTTGTTACCAGATTATGTAACTGTTGATATGAAATTAGATTGAGAGTGACAGATAGTGCCTAGAATATGACGATTGAAGACATCCAGTTTGTTGAGTCCGCATGTTTGAGGTACACCGGTTTCAAGGTGTCGCCATCTCTGAGGTCCCGGGTTAGAATCCCAGTGGGGCCGGATGTCTGTGTGATGAATACGAGCTTTTGTACATTAATCGTGGTAGTTAATACATATTTCTATCAATAATATTTAAATATGTATAATATGTATATCTATCCGTCACCCATCCCATAACACGAGCCTTATAGAGCTTAATTTGAGCTAGGGTAATTAGTGGTAGTGTAAGAAATATTTATTGATAATTATATTCATAAACAGCAATGTAACAGTATTATATTGTATATCAGTTTCAATCAAAGAGTATAGCAATATATTTACATATCAACCTACCTGTGAAAGACATTCCACGAAAAATATATAGCAAAATTAGCTGTTACTTAAGAACACTATACTTATCTTAGCAATTTACGTTGCCACATTTATATAGATAGGAAATAAGGAAATCAACTATGTTACTAAAACTGCTAAACTTGAATAATATTTATTTCTTTTGCAGTTGTTGATAATAAAATTGAACAAGGTCATGCTGTAGAAACTCACACGACACGCATTTAAGAAATTACTTAAAAAGCCGGGAAATCTATTAATACGATACGTTTTCATTGCCAATTATATAATATTCATTTGTGACATATGGTGATTAATAAACTTTTATGGTTATTATTTAAAATGGTTGGTTTAATTTTTATATTACACTAGAATGTTATTGATATTGTAGGTCTCTAAGAATATACCATATTGCACCCAGAAACTAATTATTTGTTTGAGATGCCTAGATGGCTATCTTAAATGCATTATTTTTTAAATAAGAAATACATACATTATTAACCTTTCGGACCTTTCAGACTAGAGGCCGTGGCAATTTACCATTATTACAAATAAAGTTATGACGCTGATAGGCAGCTGTTATGCACTACACTATACTATAATAGTATCTTAAGTATAGAATAAACTCTTACGAACACTTTATGGTATCATTTATCGAACCAACTTTTGGCACGCAACATGTAGTGTCGTCTTTACAACTTGTGTGTTAAAGTTCATACCAACTACACAACAGTTAGAGGCTTAGAGGTTATCTGGCATGTAGATTGCATACTTGTGCATTATTATACAACCATTATTATAAAACTTTTTTCTATCGCCTTCTTGTGATTTAAAAGTAAGCTTAAAATATAATTTGAACTGAAGCGATACTATCACTCCTAGCGTCTGACACCTACACCCAATAGCGTCACACAAGTTTACACCCTATTCAAGACAGTTGTTTGTTTATAATCATTTTTACTTGTCATTTGAGATAGGTACATAATATAGGCCTACGATACCACCCGGATGCTGTCTGAACGCGCTCGGAATGTGCTCGAGCGTAGCTTCTGAACGCGCCTGTGTGATCCGTCTGTCACTGTCAACGTCTGTGACGGTGACAATTTTTTTGTTTATTTTGTTCATTATGTTGTTTATTGTATTGTGATGATTGTTGTAAGAATGTATTAAATGATATTCTACTATTTTATGAATAGAAAATATCTTAGTTATTACAGAGATGTCTGTCATAGTTATAGCTGTTGCAAGTGAGAGTGGAGTACCCATATTTACTAGAAAACGTGGATGCGGTGACAATGTATGTCTCTTACAAGTTCTATTTTTCTCATTTATATCCATAAAATAGATTTTAATATTAAAATTTTCATTTTAATATTATTATTTATAATTTTCAGTATACTCATCATCTGTTATGTAAATATTTATACAAAACATTTTCTTTAAGGTTCAATTTTCAACTGTAGCTTCCCTGCATGGAATAAATATGTTTAGTAAATGCCATAATTTATCAATTATTGATACGCAAGTTGATAATGGGACTATACTATGGAAAGAATATTGCAAAAGGTAAGAACTATTATTATTTTATGAAACAGGATTTTTACACATATTCTAAGACACAAAATCTGATTTCTGTGTATTAATTAGCATTTCATCAATTTATGATCAAATTATGTTCAAATCTTAGGCTATTACTTACGTAATATGGTACCATTTATTATAACAATAATATTACCAATGTTTTAGTAAGTCTCCCATGCTATTAAATGTTGAATAATAATCATGTTTATTGGGCCGTTTTGTTGGCTTTAATTTCTGATAGTAAAGATAATTTTTATAATCTTGAAAGAACTTAATATGTTGCTTAAAGACAAATTCTTCTGAAAGATCTTTATAAAGTTATTTATAGCATGTACATAAAATTTAATAAAAAATTATTGTAGAACTGTGCTACTTACATTAGGTTTTCATAAGTCAACAAAGGCAGTGTGTCAAGCACATTGTTCACAGAACTGATGACTATTGCTATAGAAAGATCTTTGGCAAATAAAAGTCAAATTTCACCTCATAGTGCCTTATTTGTTCATTATCACAGTTCTACCAAGCTCTTACAATTCTATCAGTCTAAAAGTAAACCTGTAGGTTATTTGTTTCATGCTTTTTACTGCTATTTTCTAATTTCACATATAACATACAGTAATATTCTTGTCTGCACTGAGCACAATTACTGTAAATCAAGAACTCACAATTACTGTGTAAGAACTATGATGATGGACAAATCTAACCCAACCTTGTCCAATACAAGCACAATAAAATGTTTATTTTCAGTGTAACATTAATAGGTATGGCTACAGGTGGTCTTGAATGTGATCTAGAACTACTTTTATCGTGTGTCCATGATGTGATGATATTTTATATTGGCAAAAAAGAATTGGAAAGCATGAAAAACATTGAGCAGATAAAACGTGACATAAGACAATGTTACCCGATTTTGGATTATTTGCTTGAGTCCTTAGACCCAAATATAGGCATTAATATACACCCCACTATAGCTCTGGATGTAATTCAAAGTATTTTATGCCCACAAGCTCAGCAATTACAAGTAAGTTTTCTTATTGAATTCGTGATTTAATAATTATAAATACATTTAAAACAATTCACATCTCTGCCATAAACTTTAACAAAAAATATATATTATATTGCAGCAAGTATTAGATAATTATGCAGAAAATGTGACAGGTCGCTGGGCTTGCCTTACTATTCATGGTAATCTAGTGGCAACAAGTTCTGATTTTCATGAGCTTGACCCAAGAGAAGCTCGTCTACTGCTATTATTGGCTGCATCACAGGATGGAGCTCCTCTCAGGGATACACCTGTATATCTACCACATATGAGCCCTAATGCAAGTTAATTTCATTTTCTTACATTTTAAATATACAACTTCATTTGTCTATCTACAACATTAACATATCAAACTGTAAATACCTATATAAGCAATGCTTCAGTTTTCTTTTTTGTTTTTTTCTTTTTGTGCCAATTTATTTGAATGGAGATATCTTGTGAGCCTCGGTTTTACATACTATTGTTACTGTAGGTATGTATATCTTCTTAAATGAAAACCTGATGCATCACATGCGAAGCTACAGTCTGAAACATAGTACAATATATATAAGAAGTTATTTCTATTATATCAGAATCTTTATGACTATCTTTCAAATAAAAAACTATTGTATTCATTTTATAGCAAGCACTTGCAAAAATATGTAACATCTTTGACCTATCAAATTCTTCACAGCTAATGTCTGGTCCCCACTGAGGTGCAAGACTCAACCCATGTTTATATTAGAATGATTTAACCTAAACCATGATGGCCCAGTGCGGTTGGTCAACTTCATATACAACCTTGAATTTTTTTGTAGGTTGACTCAGAATATCAGACTCAAACTCAACCTTGGCTTGACCTTCAAAAAAAGTGTATTCTCATTTATAAAGCCTACAATCCATTAGTAACTTATCTGGTTACTCTCTATGGGCAGTGATATTCATTTACGATCAGATGATGCACTAGCTTGTTTGCATAGGGAGCAAATAATCATAAAAAATACCTTGTAATTAAATTTAAAAATCTAACCCACTACCACATTGAAATAATCTATTTTATTCAGGTAGCTTTTCGTGCAGTGACGTGTAAACTGCTAGCTGACGTTTTCATACTCGTGATATGTGGGGCAACACCAGCATTAACAGAAATAGATGAAATAGTATTGCGATGCTGGGAAGGACACGCACAAGCCATCAAGGAAGCGAAATTGACATATCCAAGAAACTTTCCTATGAGTATTTCCTTTGAAACATGCATATTAGGGTAAGTGGTATTTCCTGTCACACTGATTATGGAATGAGGTCCTTGCTGAGGTATTCAACAGCGAATGCAATATAGGGTTTGCCAAAATGATTTATGCTTAAATAAAAATTTATTATACCCCTAGCACATATAGCCTACACATAGTTGACTGTGACTATTTATCATCAGAGAGGCTGTGTTTTTGCCACCCTTGTTATATAAAAAAGTTGTAATTATCGCACAGAAAATGAAAGTCATAATATTTGACATCAAAGACGAGCATATTTCTAGCACCTGTTCGAAAATCTGAAAATCGTCGAAATCGAAATCTCGTAAGGTCTGAATTTACCGAGATTCTTGCCTGGTTTATGACAATTTTTTTTAAATCCGAGCAATTTGGTCAGACACATAGATACTTTATAATATTCTTAACAATTTAAAAGTAAGGGTAATTTTTAAGAAAATAACAACCGAAACAACCTATATACGATTTACCGAACTGAAATCAATTAGAACACGGAATGGTTAATTATCTATAGGACACCAATCGCACGTCCGTTGCGCACGAACCCGTAGCAAAGAGTGGCGGTCGAGGCGAGCTGTTGTCTGGCGGGGCTTGCGATTGCGCCACCGGTTGTGACGTCACTGAGTAGAGGGGCCGGGCAATGGGAATTCTCTAACACGGCCTCTCCTGACAGCTGAACGTCCTCGTCAGCCAGGTTCTCTCCGGTCTGGGCATCTCTGTTCACCGCAGCCTGGTTCTTCTTTGTTTACCTTTGTAGCCCATCCACTCTAACCAGATCGCAAGCGTATCGGAGCGTAGAACAAGCCGCATTATCGAGGCGCGCGCGCGGGGTTCGCCACAATGTCGGGGCAAAACAATAGTCACGATGTCGGGGCGAAACAATAGCCACAATGTCGGGGCTAAACAATAGCCACAATGTCGGGGCTAACCTAATGGCCACAATGTCGGGGCGAAACAATAGCCACAATGTCGGGGCTAAACAATAGCCACAATGTCGGGGCTAACCTATGGCCACAATGTCGGGGCGAAACAATAGCCACAATGTCGGGGCTAAACAATAGCCACAATGTCGGGGCTAACCTATGGCCACAATGTCGGGGCGAAACAATAGCCACAATGTCGGGGCTAAACAATAGCCACAATGTCGGGGCTAACCTATGGCCACAATGTCGGGGCGAAACAATAGCCACAATGTCGGGGCTAAACAATAGCCACAATGTCGGGGCTAAACTATGGCCACAATGTCGGGGCGAAACAATAGCCACAATGTCGGGGCTAAACAATAGCCACAATGTCGCCGTCGCAGGCCAGCGCGTGCAGCAGCTGGTCGCGCTGCGCGGCCACGTTGTTGCGCCAGCACGAAGCGCCAGTGCCGCACGCCGCCGCGCCTCTGAATCATATGTTCTGCGGCCGTTTGCGTCAACAACTATAAGAACATGGCGGTAGCCATTCGATTCCGGCAATGGACCCAAAACATCCATATGAGGGGTATCAAACGGTGCATCAGTTAGGGCCTTTACTTTAGCATGGCTCGGTCTAACCTGACCTTCGCTAATGCTTCTGCCAAGGTATTCAATTTTCGTACACAGAAAAGCACACCTTTTTAAATTAATCGAAAAGCCCACAATTCAATTGATAGCGTCACGTATGCTTTCAAGTTCCTGACTACCCAAGCCCTTAAGTACGCGGAAAGCAGGTTTACGTACACAATTGAAATGCCTAAGTAAATTAGACGAAATAAGCGATATGGTCGAGCCACTATCGATTAAAACATCAACAGGTACCCCCTGTATAACGGCTACAACTCCATCACTACTGAGGGTAGATTCATTTTCGCGACAAAAATTCACGTTATTTTTATTATGGACCTCAGATCAGATCAGAGATTTTTGTTTAGCAAAACATGTGTCAACTTTGTGACCAATCTTTTTGCAAAAAGAACAAGATTCAGACTTAGTCGGCAAAAAGACAAGTTTGGAATTTGAACTGGCACTAGTATTGGCGGTAGTTTCATTCGCTACTCTCTTAGTACAATTAGCTTGCCTATGCCCCGATAACCCACACGTAAAACACTTGCCGTCCTCAAACTTACCTTTTCTCGGAGTAAAATTAGAAATCGACTTACTCTTCGAATAATGAGTTAGGTGAGCATTAGTACGCAGTACACTTTTATTTGCGTTCGGCTCCACGCAAACAGAGAAATCTCGACCAAGTCATTGGGCAAAAGCCCAGCGTCCGCAGCCGACGCCCGTATTTGGGGGTCTGCCACACCACGCACCACTATCGCTGAAATCAATTCATCAGAAAGACCCCGCACCACATGCAATCGCAGCAGCGAGCGACGAGCACAATCGGCATAAGCAGGGCAACTGTCCGAGCCTGCACCCACCACCTCGAACAAAATGTTAGCGATATCCGGAGTCCGGGACACAAAGGCTTGAACTCTCTTTTAAAGCCGGTCCAAGTGCGCTCGCTCGCCACCCACTCGCTCAACCACGTACGTGCATCGCCCCCAAACAGTTACCCATACGAGACAGACACTCGCAGGGGCGGCGTGCCGCAACCCGACCGGCCGCGCACAGGCGACGGGGACCTGACCGGCGATCGCGACGCAGCGCGCTCAGACGAAGCATGTCCCCCGCCTGGCGCGCCGCGCCACGCGGCCGCCACGCGCCCGTCCTCCGAGCCTCCAATACTCTGAGGCGGGCGAGCATCGCGTCCATCCCGCACCGCAGCCGACCGTCGAGGATCGGGGTGCGGTTACGGCGCGAAACGTGACGCGGCTTGCGACCCCTGCTACGAGCAGTCTCACGTCTCTCACCATCCACCATTTCTGCAATAAAATTCAACCAACACCAAAAACCAGATAGAATCACGCAGATCCTATCCCACTTCTGATCTTAACAATTTAAAAGTAAGGGTAATTTTTAAGAAAATAACAACCGAAACAACCTATATACGATTTACCGAACTGAAATCAATTAGAACACGGAATGGTTAATTATCTATAGGACACCAATCGCACGTCCGTTGCGCACGAACCCGTAGCAAAGAGTGGCGGTCGAGGCGAGCTGTTGTCTGGCGGGGCTTGCGATTGCGCCACCGGTTGTGACGTCACTGAGTAGAGGGGCCGGGCAATGGAGAATTCTCTAACAATATTTTAATTTTATTATAAGATTTTTTCATAAATACAGTTTTGATTGTAGTCATGAATTTTTTAAATAAAGCTCCTGAATGTTACTTGGGATTTTCTTTTAGAAACGTATACAAAGATCTGTTAAAGAATTATTTATTTTTTTAAGTGTAGTATTTGATAAAGCTAACACGTTTTTGCCTACCGTTAACTAAGTGAATATCATTGTTTTTACAATACATGTATATTTGTACGAATCTATACAAAGTTTTATAAATATATTGTGAGTCAACTGTCATAATATAAATTTAATATTTTTTTTCTATGATATAAGTATTTTATAATCATCGTCGTCATTTCGGCCTATCGATGCCCACTGTTGGACATAGGTCTCCCCAAAGGCTCTTCATAACTATTGATTCTGCGCTGCTAATATCCAGGGTCTAGCTGTCTTCACCACATCGTCGATCCACCATGGGCCTACCGATTTCCGCGTAATGTCATGTAATCCGAGTATAGGTCTTCCACTCAAGGACCATTCCGCCCCAATGGCCATCAGTCCTAAACGTAATATGCCCTGTCATTTAAGGTTCCCAATTAACTTAATTATTTTCGTAATGTGACATTTTATTCATTTTAGAATCCTAGTTGTGAATATAAGTAAAAGAAGATGTGTGTATTCACGTCACTTGATTGTTTCGAGTCAAAAAACTCGCAGCATGTCTGGATCGCACCGAACCGATATCCTCAGAACATTTTATGTTACAGCGGCGAGGTACTTAGTGTCAGAACTCAAAGTTGTTGATGGGGCAAACAAAGGTAAATAAAATTTCTAGAGTACGAGTAACTATACAATTATGTTAACGCTGTGATAAGAAACACGATGATATTTATAATGAAAAGCCTTAATATATAATATTTTTAGATACAATATGTAGGACTTTAATATGCTTTAACATACTAGGTTCTATCGCGGTCTTTTCCGCTTATGCTTATTTTCGTTTGCTCTATATATGCTATATAGCGCTCGATATCGCTGTAAATTATAATATATAGTATAGCCCTGCCCAAATGTAGTGAATAAAAAAACTTTGAATTAAAGGTCGTTTTGGTGCCACCGATTTAAACAATAATAAATAGCCTGTAGTAACATCTTATTACAAGCAATAGTTTCATAACCAATGGATAATGCTTCATAAAAGTTTCATGATGAACCTAACTAAAATTTTCTGATAAATGGCACAGACTGGTAACAGTCTGTGCCTTTTGTTAGAAAATTTCGTTCGTCAGAATAATACGAATTGATAAATAAGCTCAAGTGTTAATAATTTCAATCTACGTTTAATGTAAAGCAATAAATTCGTATTTGATCTCAATCTCAATTAAAATAAATAAAATTATTGGCATAATACAATAGAAATTCATAATGCTATTTATTGTTTTAAAGCATATAATAATATTTCATTCGTAAAACAATGTGTTTGTAATTCATAGTGTAAGTAAACAGATTTTAGATTAAGTAAAATATGTGTATTGTACCTAATCTATGGAAATTTACACTCACTGTTTTTAGTCTACAAAAACAGAATTGAATTGTGGGTTGAATTTAAGTAGAAACATAACGCCATCTATGAACAGGCTTGAAAAACTCATTATTAATATGTCATTTGGAGAATCGCTCATTCTCCAAAACAAAATAATAATAAAATGGGCGTGACCAGATTCTTAATTAAATTTAATAATTATTTATTTCGGGCCTATACCCAAATTAAACTAATAAGGTTTGTAACACAAAACTGGCACGATTTTCAATTAATAAATCCGTTTATTAATATAGATAATATGTTTTAAGTGTCGATAATTTGTTTTAAGTGGTTAGTCAAAAATCTCCGCGATAGTACATTAAAGTCACTCGTGAGATTTTACGATGTAAAGTAGCTAAGTGTTAACTACAATATTTAATTATTTACACAATGCTATATACTCAAAGGTTGTCTGGATGAGATCGCTCTTCGCTGTAAGACTTACTTTGATCACATTGTTACTGTGTTAACGTTCTGCTTTATACATTAATTATTACAAATTGTATCTATCGTTTATAGATCTGTGGGCAGACAATGTTAATGAAACATATTGGAATTCAGAATATCACAAATGCCATGCTCAAAGATCAGGAAATATACTTTGCTGTGTCCTCTACACGGCAACGATCCCCGTCCACACCATGAGGTGACTATTTACTTGAAAATACCTATCTTTTATAATTTCTACAGATCATTTCGTAATTATCTTTATCTACTATCATGCTGTTAATCCTCTATAAAAGAACCTATGACAATAGGGTACTTCCCTCTATATTAGAAAAGATCTAAAAGCATATAACTATAATAGCTTATGCATTAAATAGTCGGAATGTTTAAGTACATAAAATAACAAAAATAATATAAAAATTAGTTTCAAAGTATTCACTTTTTTAATCTATACGTAAAACAAGAGCGAAACATAGGCCGCCTTATGAATCATAGTACGTGCTAAGCCGCAAAACAATAAAAAAAGAAGTTTGTAGGTTGCTTTTTTAATGTAAGAGAACGTTATAAATACGTAAGTTAAATTAAAATCGCACGTGAATCACACTATGGAAAGCAGTTTTGTAAAAGGAGATAGTACGAATTTACCAAAAATAAATGCATTAATGGTCGGAAAATTCTTTGCTGCAAATCCCGAAATTGTTTTGCCGAGTTACAGAGTATTAAAACATCGATGTCAGTATTACTCTTTTATTATTATTCCTTTATTAGTTGTTTATATATAAAAGATAATAACTCATTTTTAAATTATGAATATAATAATACATAGCATCAAACATAGAGCTTTGTTTATTATTTACATGCCGTATTGACGTCATCTCTACAGAGTAACAACTCGTGCGGCGCCTTCGTCTAATTACGCGCGAAATTTGAAAATATTAAATTTTAATGCAATTTTTATAGTACTTAACGAGTGTATAAAATTTTTATATTTTTACTATATGGTTTACTGACACGCAAGAATCAAATTAAAATTCTTTTCAAAAAAGAGATTAATTCCCTATTCTGTTGGTGGCAAACGATCAAACGGCCCATGCAGTATGCTCTTTATTTCGTACCGTATTTTCGGAACTTATGTACCGTAATATATGTACCTTATATCCAAATTTCAACATTTCAAATGGCTTATGTGACACAATAATGAATTTCATAATTTCAGGTTCATTACTTCTAGGATTATTCAAGACTTAAACACAAGTAAAGAAGTGTTCTGGTAATAAATAAATCTGGATAATTTTATATCAACAATATTCCGTCCTTATTTGTAAATAAATAGTAAATAAACATTAACTGAATTGTTGTATTACTTATTTCAATATTTCTATTTTTCAATACATTGTAGGCTTGTATTTGACCACTATCTTTTTGTCAGTGAAGTACTATTTTCTCGTCTTGGCAAAATTTTACATGAAATTGTTTAGTGTTTAGTTAGCAAAGTAAGTTTCATAACTTATTTCACAATAAATAAAAAATATCTGAGGCATTTTCTGTCAATCAGGACCTGCTTAGAAGTATCTTTCGACTTGAAAAAAATTGCTTTTTGGTAGCGGCTTTATTGATGTATCTACCAAAAACGATATTGGAAAAGGATTTACACCCACACTCTTCGCTTAATGACACGTAAATAGTTCGGAAGTCCGAATCAGATGAAAGGTCTCCGTTTTACCGAGCAGTCGCCGTATAGTCGATCTGGAGACGAATTTTTGAAACAATAGAAAACCAATTCGCATTCGAAATCGTGAGATTCGTATAAGAATTAACTATTTCTGAACTTTCATTTCGTGCGTTGTTCAACGAGTGGTTCAACCCACTCGTTTTTGATTTCTACTAGTACAATATCCAACGCTGACGTGACCTTGACAGTGATCTGCTTCACGTGTCATCGCCGGTTTTTTGTTTTTGTTGTTGTGATTTTGAATTTTTCTGCGTGAAATGGAATTTAATTAAGAATTTGTTTTTAATGACAACACTGAATTCGAGTGATTCAAAAATCTATAAAATTGTAAGCAGTAGAAAATAATTTCGCGCACGATTTGTATTCGTATCGAATTCCAAATTCACGTCTAATGATTCAAAAATACGTCTCCTGCCCAGTATTCGATGACTCCCCGTCGGAAGAGTAGATATCTGGGTCCCACGTTTTTTTTCCTTTCCGCAACTTATTTCTACTGCATATCAATGATCTACTCTCTACACCCGGTATCCTTACAGTAGTCCCGGAAAAATACTTATCAGATGCGAAGTCTAGTCGGGATACTACTAGAGAGGGATGCCTCCTAAGACTAATGCGGGAATGAACTTTACGTGGCAACCCTATCAAAAGCATTCCAAGTATCGAAGGAAACGGCAACAGCTACTCCCTTCTTAAGTGAGGCGTACACAAGCGGGTCTCCAATGTCGTAGGTATAGAGATGAAGTTTCGCAGTGGCTTGTAATTTGTTCAATACACTGTCCACATCATTTCATAGTAAAGGAGTGATTACGATATTATTATATATTGCTTGAGAATATTAATTACAATACAAGGCGACAATCCCAAAGGCGGCTGGCGACCAACGGATTAAACTCACCCACACTATCACAACAGGATTAAGTAAAATGAAACGACATATATTTTTGATAATTTTTAATACTATTCAAAAATCTCTTAAATAAATCAATTGATTTTTGATCACTGAAAAAGGCAAATCACTCTTTACCTACACTGTATACCATAACTCTGTCACATTATCAAAATATATGATCACCTTGACTATTTGACAATAGGTTGCATTAATATACTACTGAGGTTGTATTTGGTGTTTATGTGTACAATGCCAATCGAAATCAACAATTAAACTATTTTTGTACAATTTGTAGTCGGCTCCCTTAATTGTCACATAACGATTCAAAATAATTGCGACAAATACAAAATGTATTTTAGGCAATTGTTAAAGCATATTGTTTGCTCACTACAACTAGCTAGTTACAATACAAATGAGCTTACATTGAAATTGTATAAATATGTTAAGCGTTCATCGCAGATCAAAGAAAAAAAAATTAAATATATTTTTTAGATAATTCAAACTGATTAAAAATGATTTTAATGATGATGTTATAACAATCACACAATTCTTTGTTGCTTAATTGTAAAAATTAAAAGCATATTTCGAGTGCGAGTTCGCGACGACATCCAAAAAATAAGATATGATAGCATTTGACATCGACATTTTGATTATTAGAAAAAGCGCCAAAGCGGCCTATTCAAATCGAAAATAGACAAAAAATATTTTTTTATATTTTCATTACCATAAATAAAATTGAGGATCTCTTGTCAATTTAAATAAAAAAATAATACTTCTAAACTCAATAAACACTCATTTGAAAAGCTAACACAAAATTATATAAATAGGCCACGATCAATAAATAATATCAGACAGATTAAAAAAACTTGAAATGCAACACATACATAAATTTCTGGGTCCCTATTATGCATGCATATCACAGTTGCAACGCAATTGAACGGAAAATAGGGTCGACCAACGTGAAATAGGATCATTCAACCAATCAGAACTTACAACTGGTTGAACGCAATAGTTCCGCTACGTTTCAACTAATTTATGAGTTGAGCCCCTTAGTTTTTACCACATTAAACATCTAAGGGCCGATTCACTGCTCTAGTATATGGTAAATCAAGAACAACAATAAATATTTTTAAACGCACAAAATGTTACACATTTAATTTTATTTAAATAAATCTAAGGTCAACCTTATATTAAATTTAATGTTCGCCAGATTGTTATTCAAACAAATATTCAGTGATATTGATAATGAAATATATCGATTCTGGCACCTATATCTCGAAAGTATTAAATATCATTGTGAAAAAATAAATGCCGCCATAATTATCTTTGCCTGTGTGTTATTTCATATGATTTTCGTGTCCCTTAACTATATCATTCTAACACAACGAAACAAACGTCTAATAATTAGCTAAAGCCTGACTTACTCATTTGAGACCATGCAACCTCACAAATATGACACAAACAGAATATGACGAAATAAATATTTCGTAAGTTAATTTAAATGCAATTATGACTGAAATAGCTTTCCTTCCAAGCTGAGACAAGATATTTAATATGTTTATTTTAACAAGAATATACGATACTTTTAATTTTCTATGCGTTGATGTATACTTATAAAATACCATCACCCGATTTACTGACTGCTTCATCATCGCCATGCGTAACACGGGTAACATATTTACGAGTCATGACGCGCCGGAAGCGTATAGGTTTTACATACACACATTTAATTTGGTAAGCGATATATTTGCATATCGAATCGTGTCGCAAAGCGTTCTGTCGTGGCGCCGACTGCTCGCTACTGGAGACGTATTTTTGAATTATTACACGTGAATTTGGAATTCGAATATGAATACAAGTCGTGCGCGAAATTATTTTCTACTGCTTACAATTTTATAGATTTTTGAATCGCTCGAATTCAGTGTTGTCATTAAAAACAAATTCTTAATTAAATTCCGTTTCACGCAGAAAAATTTAAAATCACAACAACAAAAACAAAAAACCGGCGATGACCCACACGTGAAACGGATCACTGTCAAGGTCACTTCAGCGTTGGATATTCTTCTAGTAGAAATCAAAAACGAGTGGGTTGAACCACTCGTTGCACAATGCACGAAATGAAAGTTCAGAAATAGTGAATTCGGTAATTCGTATACGAATCTCAAGATTTCGAATGCGAATTGGTTATCTATTGTTTCAAAAATTTGCGGTGAAGCGGTGGGCTTATGACGCAATACGACACAACAGGCAAATGTGTTTCTATATACTTGTGAGCGGGTCGTGACGCGAATAAAGAGAACACTTTTTGTTTAATTTATTTGCAGCAAAATGACACAATCTTATTGAACTTGTACGTCAACGAAAAGTTGTCTACGCCTAAGTTTCTCTTCATCATTCTAATTGTTTACCAAGACAATTTAATTCACCTTGGTCTTTTCTCTCTCTGTTTCTAGGGTGAACCCAGTATCTTTTTGCCCTCAAGAAGTTTCATCCCTAACAGAAATATAAGGTCTTCATCAAATTGATTATTCGAATCAGAAGAAAACTGTATATTTGAACGCTGCAAAGGTTTGTTAAGTACTGTTCAGAAACAACGGCAGAGTTCGCCACGACAGTAAATAGACAAGCATCACGAGGCGTAAATATGTTTCCCCCTTAAGTGTGAAACTAGACCCATGATCGTTGAGTCAGTAAGATATTTTCTTAAGTAGACGCCACAAAATGAAACATTTTCAGGAAATTCTTCTAAATGGATGTTTGTATGCATGTTAGAAAGGTGAAACTATTTTTGAGCTACTGTATAAAAATGAGTAAATGCGACTGTCAGCCTTTGTGAAAATTCTAACACTAATAGATATTAAGTAGATTTACACTTAATTAGTCTGAAAAGCCATCATTTTTTAACAAATATGAGCCTGGAAGAAATCGAATTGATGTTGTAGTGGACCGGAATCATTTCAGTACTGTGTTCAGTCATTATAGAACCACCAATCACAAGTCAGTAAGCCAAGCAACATCACTATATAGATTCTGTTCGGTTTGTGTGATTTTTTCAATATCCATTTGTTTTCTGGGGACGTCGTTTTTGTAATGGTTGATTATCGTAAAAAGAGTTGTGTAATAAAGTACATTTGTGTAATAAAAAACACCTTGCATGGATAAGTTATTTGAAAAAATTAAGTGCTTGGGTTTCTAATTCAAAAAGTATGAAATGACAGCTCAATCTAATGAGAATATTAATAAAATTCGCATAATCATCCTAGAAGATTGAAGCTCGACTCAACATTTTCGAGTCAAGAGGTTGACTTGGAGTGCAATTTAATTTTTAAAGTATGTAGCATTACAAACGCTGCCTACCGTAACATCAAATCGGATTCGTTAAAGTCGAAAATCTGGTACTTTTATAAATCAAAATTGTTACTCAATATTATTTGATATTACAATTCCGTCTCAATCCAACCCACACTATAATCATACACAGTCAATAAATCACGTCCGGAACTCTATAAAACTGGAAAAGGCCACCGTTTTCATATACACCAAACACTCGTATATCCACTTATAAACGCATATTAGAGCACACACAGCACTACTTAAAGCTACTTAATATTCTACACTGAGGCTGTTTAAGTTTGAACTTCAATTGCTTCAACTGTTGTATGAGATCGAAAATTTTCAACGATGGACCCACTTTCATTTCGAGCAGTTCAATTATTTCGTCTTTGGACAGCTGCAGCATCATAGGTCCAGTGATGTGATTGAAATTTATGCAGTACGGTTGGCAGTCGTTGACAGTGAGAAACCTTGCTACATCAGTCGTAGTCCAGCTCGCTGGCTCTACAGTATTCATAATTTCCGATGATATCGTTGTGTTGACTAGTCTGGGTATCACCTTGTCACTGGTCTCTTCTTCCACATCTGCGGTCTCCGATGCGTTCTGGATTGAATCTTGCGACGTATCAGTAGGTGTTGTCTGCAAAATAAGTAGCTGTGTTAACAAATAGTGGTCATTATTTCAATAACAGATAATAAAATGAATTATTTTCCCGTAATGAATAACACGTTATTTAACAACGGCTTATACTGTTATCCTGCTGTTGCTGTTGACAAAATTATCGCCTAGTCGCATTGTTGTTGTTGCCACTTGCGTGTGTGCGGCACGGAGCGAGCGAGTACGACTGTGCTACAAGCTACAAGTGCGAGCGAGAGAAAGCTAACCGTTGTGTAGGCGTAGGCGCTCGCTCTGTTGCCTGATTGCTTATTCTTATAATATTAACCTTTCTCACAAGGAAATAAAGATCCTATTTGTTTATTTCTTATAGTAATTTTACTAATCCCAAATTCACAATTTTGTACCTTTGCTTGTATGACAATTAGACTCATTTTGATTTCCAGTGTGATTGGAAATAACAATTAGGTAAAGTGTTGCTGGCTTGCTGGTGCCAAAGCTGTTGTAATTTTTTTAGTCACGCGTTATTTGCTGTTGTGCGAGCGCGCGTATGCAAATTAAATTATTCGTTGCAATAAGTAAATAAAGTAAACATTGAATGTAACTAATGTAAATATTAAATATAAATAACAAGTTATGTACAGATCAATTAACTTTTAAATACGCAAGAAAATTATATTGATTAGGTAATTACATACATACATACATTTATGTCACGCCTTGCTCCCAATGGGGTAGGCAGAGACCACCTCTTTCCACTTGCCACGATCCTGGCACACTTCTCTTGCTTCCTCTTTTATTTGTTTTAAATTATTTAAATTACTGCCTAATATTCTGACAGTCCTAAGCCATACCATTGTTAAGAATAACTAAGCTAGCTATAATAACAATAACAATCGTACTCAACAACATTTGTCAAAACAGCAATATAACAGGATAACAGACAACAGTTTACGATAACAGTTATAGGAAAATAACATAACAGTGTTATTCATTATTACAAAACAGTCGTTATTGCCATCACTGGTATTAACATATAAAATGATACAACAATGCAGGACAAACTGACAGGAATTAACAACTATTCAAATTGTTACTCTTGCCTCATAATCGGGGAGGATATCTGACAACCTCTCGTCAGTCGCTTCGTGGCTATTCTTTGAGTCCGTGTCCACATCCATCTTAGCGTTGGCCGGCTCAGTTTCCGTACGGCCGTCGGCAGATATTTCGGAAACGCTCGTCGGTGGCGAGAGGCTCTTATTATCGCCCATGTCAGAGTTTTGTGAGCTGTCCTCGGTCGTATTTGGCGGTTGAGTTACTACCGGCTTTGGAGCTGAAATGGATTAAAATTCACCCCTTTACAAAAAGATCAATCGCTTACGTAGTTTTTATTTAAACCCTATAAATAGAAATATGCCCATACAAGTCTGTAAGCTTTTGTTTAATATTAACTAGGTTAAGTTTTTAAGTCCATTTAATACTCTATACATGCAATAAAATAGTAACTAAATTCATTGGTTTAGTTTGATATAACAGCTAACGGTCTCCTGTTGAGGGCGAATAAGTCTCATGCTGGATGTTGATGTAGGATATGGTTTCGACTTTTACTACTGACGTTTTAAGAACCGCGGGAAAATATTGCGAGTATTCAAAATATTGATTTTGAATTGAGAATTATATTGGATCTATAACTATAGACGCGAGGAGTCAATGCCTGAATATACTTTCCGTAAGATTTATTTCGTTCACCAATAATATCGTAAAAAATTAGAAGACATGTATGATAAACATGCAATGTCGGTCAGTTTTAAATATCACGTTTTATAGATATGCCTCATCTACAGTAAAATATTACAATATTACTAAAATATACAAATTGCAATGAAATTTTGACGAGCTTCGAAGCCGAGCGGTTAGTACACCAGTTTCAAGAGGTCGACATCTCTCGAGGTACAGGTTTCGAATCGCGGTACCTTAATCAAGGTTGTTAATATACATTTTTATCAAAAATATATATGTATGTCTATCATTTACCCTAGATTACACACAAGCCTTACAGAGCTTACTTAGGCCTAGTCTAATTTGTGTAAGAGTAAGAAATATTTATTTCATATATTCAAAAATACTCAAAACTTGCATAGACTATTGAAGGACGAGTCGCAGGTGAGGAGTTAGCCGAGGCAATGCTATGAGAAAACCCAAATCTCATTGGTTTTTCCAAACAAGAACAAACCCAAACAAAAGCTGCTGAATCTCACAAGGCGGAAAGTAAGATCCGCTAGAGTATTGTGTATCGGAATCTGTAATCGGAAGACTGTGATAATACGATGGTCCCAAAATCCAGTAACCTGTTTTATTTAGTTGCTAACAACGTTGCAACTTCCGATCGGTCTGGAGATCCATGGGGGAAGCTAATGTCGAGCACTTGGCATTTTACTGATGAAATAATGATGATAATATATTTTAGTACCAATAAAAAAAGGATTGAAATTTTTTGTTTCTAAGCGGTTTAAAATTGCTTTAAATAAACCTGGTTCCATAATTACGTTTTGAATCATTTAAGTGTATTGGGTTACATGTATTTATTCCAATTACATCTAAATTGTGACAAATGAGTAATTGTAATATTTAATTACAAAAACTTTAAATTCAACAAAAGCATCTGTTTCGATGTGGCCCATACATCTGCTTGATTTGCGGCATATTTCCGCAACAGTAAAAGAATGCTGTTGCTGTAACCCATGCAAATATAGATTAAAACCTGTAGAATGTTTTACACTTTGATATTTCACTTAATAAACAAACCAAAAATACTGTTAAGTTCTAAAAATAACGTGTATCGATATTAGTAGTAGTTTAGGGGGCATGACTTTTTTACTAAAATATCTTTTTTAAGCCCTAGTGAACATTGTTATTTTGCGTGACAAGATTGTTTTACCGTCGATATGTTTTTCAGTTGAGAAAAATGCAACGGATCAAAAATGATTATTACACACTATTTAGCAGCTTTTGCATCGACTTATTCAGTAAATTTCATCCAATGAAATACAAATCTCCCATTTTAAAGAAAAGTGTTATTCAAGGTCATTTTATTATCTTCAATTGTTTATTATCCTTAAGTAAACAAATAGTGAGAGTGAAGGGTAATACAAAAAAATTGCCGAAATATTTTATAGTTTAAGGACCATTAATACTCACCGTTATTGGCCCGCCGTCTCCTCCTAGGCTGTTTTGAGGACAGTTTCCTAGTAACGCGAGGTGGAGGCTGTAGCGGCCCCTCTAACCGGTGGCCGACAGCGCGGCACCACCCCACCGGATACATATCGGTGCTGTGCGCCCACAGCCACTGGTCATACTCGGCGCCCCACCCGTCAAAGTGTACCTGCCCGGACATGCCAGTGAAAAGTAGCACAATAAACAATAGTTCCTTGAAACACATTTAATAAAGAGCAAGTCGAGTATGATTTTTCCCGTCAATACCGCCATCAGCGAGCCTATCATTAGGCAACAGTCAATATCGGCAGAGGATACGTAGACCGCGACGTGTCCTCAGCGATCCCCCCAACCAACTCACGCAGCACCTTCTAGACCTGCAAGCGGCGGCGTCTGAGCCGTCGCCTTGTTTGTCATCCCCTAATCGGCAGCCTTCTGCTTAGCCAAGAGTAAGTTCTCAGTCAACATAGGCCGGTCCCAATTTGGTGTACCGTGCTTCTTATCTTCTAGCGCACATGCCCTCTCCATAGGGCAGCGCTAACCGTGCCTTTCCTGAGGTGCGGCTCTCTATCACTTTAAGCTAGTAGGGTCATTAGGACCAAAGGCTCAGGCTGAGTTTAGTCGCTAGGACTATGGTCGAGCCGCCTCGATTCACCAGGAGACTGACATAATCACCGCATCTCTACTTGCCGTTGCGGTGGTATCCATGAGGATTCTCAGCCTCCTCAAGATTTTGTATATCGAACCGCAGCAATTGCACTTTTGGCCGATATATATGCTCAGTTAACAACTACAACTCCTTGACTGAAATAACTGACTTTGACAGCTGAATATAAGCCTCACCTAAAGATCAACACGCCGATCGGTCTTATGCTGTTAAGGTCCTAGTTCTTTTCTGCAATCTTCACTAAATGATCCAACCACCTTTTGGGAGGCCTACCAATGCTTCGTTTCTAGGCGTATGTATGTCTGCCACTCGAGAACCATGCCGTCCCAACGGCCATCAGTCTCGAGAGCTATATCCTGCCCACTGTCACTTAAGATACGCCATTCTTCTAGCTATGACTGGGACCTTGTTTCTTCTCCGGATTTCAATTCTGATTCGACCACGTAAAGTAACTACAAACATAGCCTTCTCTATTAACCTTTGACTTTAAATCCCCTTATAATGTGCATTGTTAGTGGCCAGGATTCGCAGTTATATGCTAACTCTGACAACACGCACGAATGAGACTCATCTTCAGGCACATTTTAGAAATTGATAACGGTTTGAGGTGTGTTTATAATATTTGGAGCACAAATGTATCTCGCAAGTATCAATATATATTGGCTCATAAGAGCCAATGAACATTCTAAAGGCGATAATCATACAGAAAAATCAATAATCTAGTTTAACTAGTCAATCGTCAAATCATCAAAAACTAGTTTAACTTAATGTACTGTTAACCCATATACAAGTTAAACGCATGCACATTTCAATATTAAAAATTAAATACGAGTTTCGTCCAATATTATAGGGTCCGAAAGTGTCTGCCAAACTACTAATGACATTAATATCCACACACATTACTGTTTATTTCTACAACACCACAATCACTTTGGGCCAACAACAACACCAATTCGGAACGGGTAGCTATTGACGACAAAAAGAACGCGTCCCAAATATGTCAAGTCCAAATGTCGACGCTCCAAGTGAAATTACGAATGCGTTCGATTATGGAAATAGAAAAATGACAGAAACAAATTACAATAATGCGATTCAAATGTAATTATTATTTTGGTTATTTCTGGTTTTAATTTTTTTTTAGAAAAATATGCACTCCAGATATGGCTTAAAATAATAGACTTGAATACCTCGTAGCTAGTAGTACAGTCAATGTGTAGTCTCAGTAGTACAGGTCGTTTCAGTGAAACAATTACCTAACGGCTGATTCTAATTTTTGTGTTGCAAAATGACGTCACAAAGCTACCTTGGCAATGGGCATGTTCAACTCGTAGCAGTATTTTGAAAAACCCAAAAAAATGGTTGCCTGTAAAGTCGGTTTTACGGGCGAAGATTTTACGTGACAACGTCTTTTTCTCGGTAGAATATTTATTGATATGAATATAATTAAATTGCACAATAGGAACAAGGAATTGAATGAAAATAAGAATTGCACAAATTTTAACTATAGAAATATATTTTGTTTACTAAAACATTGTACATGTAAACTTAAACTTAACTAATTTTTGAAATTAATGAAAATTTATAAAAAAATAATTAATTAATTAATTAATTTTAAACTAATAATTTACTTAACACTATCAACATTTATCAATAGTATGACATAACCTATAAACTCAGTTTCTCAACTTTTGTGTCAATCTAACAATTAATCAATCAATCATAGTTTACGATAATGAAATATCAGTGTACAATTATTTACCTTTATTGTTGTAGTTGTTGTAAATGACGAATCTAAGCACTCCACATTTTCACTACAGACACAGCTGACGATACTTTAACCACACGTGTGAACTTGTATTATGACGCTTTCTTGTTTTTCCAACGCCAAGAACGTTCGAGAAAGACAAAGACAGAGACACAAGCATGCGCCGATTCAATGCGCCTAATTCTCTAGTGCTGCGCGCGCGGCAGACCGATCATAGTTGAGTGGGAGAGAGACGCAAGGCATTCGGCGGGCCTCTCTCTCGTTCGGTGACTCATCGTAACGTTACCGAGCGTTACACTTTTTCATAAGTGACTCCCAGCCGCAACCTAATTTAAGACGTTGTCACGTCAAAAAACGTCAAATAAAATTTGTCCTATATCTGGAAATGTTTTAGAAACAAGAAAGTATTAAACCGACTATCACTAGAGAGTAACCGAGGTGTAAAGATAAATGCCGGCCGCCATGTAGTCAGTCATTGTTTGGCGCCTCTTGTGGTAACACGTACAAAGTTATAAGTGTGACGAACTATAGCGTATAAGTGTGGATAATTTCTAATAAAGGTGTTTATAGAATACACCGTGTTTTTAATAGTTTAAACCAAGTTCTTATACTAATAGCAGGTATAACACTGACCTTAAGCAAATCAGCCACAACCCTCGCGATGGTGGCGACACAGACCAGCCGCGGGTCCATAAGGTCCGCACACTCCAGCCGCATGCCCGCTACGAAGCCGTGCGACACCACGTGGCCGCGCGCCGCAAACAGTGTCCTACTGGCCGGCATACTACCACTCAACGGTAAATATTGCTCCCAGTTGAAACCTTCCACTGAGAATCTGCGGAAACCCGCACCATTTCAAAGATATTTATATGGCTAACTAACTAAGGGGTTGCCCATTAATCACGTGACACTTGAAAGGGGGGGAGGGGTTTGATAAAAATCACGAAAATAACAGAAGGAAGAAGGAAATAAGAGGGTGTGTGTAGTAAGATATCACGTGTATTTATTTTTTCGTCAAACGCGCGATGTTAGTGTTGAGTAGATTTTAGTGTTATATCTTGACTTGCCACGATGACGATGACGGTAAAACATTTTTTTAATAATTTTTCTTTTTTAACATTGTTTTGGCAATAGGAATCCACGCATACCGAGCTTAATTTATGTACTATTTATTTAAATTAATATTTTTATCATGGTCCTTAATTTCAGAATAAAATAAAATTATAGTTTATATAAAATCTTGCTTAGCTTACTTGAGATAATTTAGTAAATATTTTTGTAAAGTCAAATTGAATATTCAGATAAAATTCGTATAACTTTATTAAAACATTTAAGACTATTTTTCATTATCAATTTTACTTAAAATTGTCAAAAATTAGCAAAAGCATATTTGAAACTAAGCCATAACTGCACAAGTTGTATTCGTACTGCACCTACTAACTATCAACAATTTTTTTAATTGCACAAAATTGAGAAACGTTATCGTCAAGAGTTCAAAGTTCCTAATGAGGGATTCTCACAGTAACAGATTTTCCGAGTTCATAGATGGCAAATGACAACAGATGATAACAGATTAACAAATCTCTTTAAATGAACAGCTTCCACCTTTAAAAATGTCTTTGAATATAAATATAAAATGTATAAAAATATAACTTCTATGAGCTATCATCACACGAAGAGCAAGTAGACTTCACATCATGATTTATCATTTGAATAATCTCATGAATGACAGACCCTTTAATAAGAATATTTTAATGGATACTGGAACTTTTTTATAGATAATTCTATAACAAACTAGTAATTAATTTGTTTTATCTACTATCATGCTATT
Source organism: Scirpophaga incertulas (assembly GCA_036419045.1). Lineage (NCBI taxonomy): Eukaryota > Metazoa > Arthropoda > Insecta > Lepidoptera > Crambidae > Scirpophaga > Scirpophaga incertulas. The sequence goes on along the minus strand of CM071627.1, from coordinate 10,179,267 downwards.
AATCCTCTATAAAAATAACCTATAACAATTAGCTTATTGCCAACATAAAAACAGTCAATGATATTATGATCATTATATCATCCAAACGCGTGAATTTCAAAACAAGAACATTCTCATGCAATGACATTTTCACCACCAGATCACTAACATTTTGAAAAAGAACAATAAATTAATCATAAACATGCTTCGCAATTAGACTTTTCTTGAATTTACATAGTTCTTACAACTGTACAACACCCTATGGTATGAGAATCTTTTATAGAGGACTCACATCATGATTGTAGATAAAGTCTTGTATGCAACTGTTATAATTAGGTATTAAAACACTCATGTGATACTATTATCACACTCGGCTACATCTACGCCTCGTAGTACCCCTGATTATACAACAGTTGCATAAATAAGTATTGTGCCTTACCCAACAAATGATGCAGAAAAATAAATATAAAGCAACTACCTACTTAATATACCATTTTTCAACTATATTTTCACGACAATGATTTCCGACAAATGGAATTTCATGTATTATTTTAAATAAATAATAAGACCACACATTTAATAATAAATACAGCACTTACCCAGCTGGAGGCACCAAAGGTATATTATTTGCTAACGCGAACCCAACAGGAAAAATGCACGGAGACCTTTGATGGTAACAAAACCAATCTGCTCCGGATGCATCGGCTGGGTAGCAATCTATTCTGATCATCATGTATCCCTCGTTTAATATTTGCATGACTGTTGCAGCGCAGACCGCCGACAGATTCAGTGGATCTATCGCCTCGAGTTTCATTCCAGCCGCAAATAGGGGTGGTTCATTCGCTGGGTACTTGTGGAACATGTCTGGAGTTGTATCGGTTGGCGTGAAACGACCCGCCGCAACTCTTTGGCAGTAGTTCTGCGGCGCGTCTAGTGGATGCCCCACACGAAACGCCCAGCCAACTGGATGTATCAAAGGAGAGTCTTCATGACACCAAAACCCGTTGTCCTCCGGCGAGCTATCGTAATACTTTACATGCAGTCTTTTTCCAATTATTTCACAAACACTTGCCACCTAAAATCAGTATTCCCAGAGTAAACAAAAAAAAAATTATAGAATAGGGCAGCAAACGAGCAAACGGTTCACCGCAACACCAGAGGAGGCAAAGATGCGTTGCCGGCCTTTTAAAAGGGAATAAGGGGAGAAGGGGGGGTTGGGCCTCCGGTACCCTCACTCCCTCGGCGAAACACAGCGCAAGCGCTATTTTACGCCGGTTTTCTGTGAAGCCGTGGTATCACTCTATATAATAATAATTAAATTATATCACATCACAATATATAATAATAATTAAATTATACAATTGATATTCTTAAATTTAAGTGTTTCAATATATATGTATAAATAGAGAAATCTCCTGACAATACGTGCTGTGTCGAGAATCACTGCTTTTTGTATCCGGCACTTGATCCATCCGTCAAGCGAGAGCCTCTTAAGATGTTGATCGAGACTCTTCGCTATCAAGCGATTCGCAGACCCAACTATCGGAACAATGATCGTCGAATCAACATCCCACATGGCGGTTACCTCGTATGTCAAGTCAAGGTACTTACTGGCTTCTCCTTCTCGGCTTTTACAAGGTTCTCATCATGAGGGATGGTAATATTGACAAGTATTGCACGGCGTTGAGGGCTGTTCAAGTATTACGTAAGCACTATTGGGGGGCGGAGTCTTTCTTTTGCTTATTTTGGATGACATGGGCGTTAGGGGAGTCTAGATGATGATTACGTAATCGGTAGTTATTTACTTTTTTACACGAATCGCAACCCTCACATTATCTATGCTTGAAAACGAAACGCATTTTCGAGGATTCCCGCAAGTAATGCATACATATCAGAACCGATTAGGGGAATTACCACAGACCATGGATTAGTAAAACCAGTGGTAATCATGACGGTTGATGGAGGGCCAGATGAAAATCCGCGTTAGCAAAAATTCATAGGGTTTGCTATACAACCCTTTAAGCGACATGATCTCGATGCATTTTTTTTAGCTACCAATGCTCCTGGAATAAATGCGTATAACAGAGTAGAGCGCAGAATGGCTCCTCTTACTCGGAAACTGGCTGGTTTAATATTGCCTCAAAACTATTTTGGGTCTCATTTGGATGAACTTGGTTTTACAATTGATGAACACTTATAAAGATCTAATTTCGAATTTGCAGGAAATGTATTAGCTGAAATATGGAGTTTAATGATAATTGATGGCTATAATGTTACTGCAAAATATGTTGAGGCTGGTGAAAAAGATGTTCCAGATTTTCCAGACATTAAATGGTATTCAGAAGCGTGAAAGCCAATACTTGCTTCAAATTGTAAAATGTAGAGATACAGAATACTGTCGTCCAATAAGTGGCCTATTCAGATTACTAGACAACAGGTTTCTTCCACCACCTGTAAAAGTAGAACAAACAGTTGATGACTTGGTTTTGGATGAAGGAGGGCAATTTCTTGATATTCCACTCAATTCAGCTTTAGCTTAAGTGCTTCACTCAAAGATTTCCTGCAAATGCCCTACGATTATTTTTGTCCGACGGTAAAATTGAGGCTATCAAGTCGAACATGCAAAACGTGTTGTCTTTATCATGCTTCGTCGTTAAGTCACTAAATCGTCACATCAAGAAGATCCATAAAAAAATAAACACGGACACTGATAAGAAAATTACACCTGTAAGAGTAGCTGCTCGTCGTGCTAATTAACTGATGTGCATTGTTCAAAATTTAGATCACCATGATGTTGAATGGCTCGATGAGAACGAAGTAGACATTCCAAAATCGGATGAAAGTGAGCAAATTTCCAACACTGAGCAGCAATCTAATGTTATCGAAAACTTAGAATCGTGGATTCGGGTTTCATGAACTGAAGACTATTAATTTGAATTTAATATGTGTACAAAAAAATTAAAATAAGTTTATTATGTTCATAAGATTTATAATATGTTTGTCCCTTACACTATGTTGAATACTGTATCAGTAAAATCTAATCTCTATCATAAATCTATTTTCTTATTTTTAAAATTAAAAATATAACATTATAATTATAAATAAAAAAGATACATTTATAATTGAAAAATGTTTACTTCAGCATAGAGAGGGGTTAAGAGCTTTGCTTACTTTTGCTGACAAGGGGGATGGGGGGGGGGTAAATAATTGTAATAAATCTGCTTACGTAATATTTGAACGGCCCCTTGGGAACGGTCGACCACCACGATATCAGGTTTATTACACGCAATAGTCCTGTCCGTGATCCGCGAGCGATCCCACTAGAGCAACGCACAGCTATTTTCAAGAACTGGCGCTAGTGCATACTTATAGTACGGTGTCTCATACGCAACAAGGCCGTATTGAAGGGCAGGCTGTTCATGGATAATCCTGGCTACTAGATTGCTCTGTGCAAATACTCGCCGCTTGCAAGATGAGAACAACAAAAGATAATATGCCATTAAACAACATGAGACACAGACTCAAAAAAAGCAAACTTACACATACACTTTGAAATCTGTTTGTTCTTTTTTTTGCACTGTTGCTTATCTATTTTGACGGATAATAGAACCATTTATATATTAGGCATGTATTATTTATTTCTTACGCTATAGAAGATTATATGTTTATTTTGGTTACATACCTTTACTTGAGATATTCTATTTTTATCCACAACCTCCATTATAGAGCCAATAGAGAACCTTGAAGCAAGGCTATCATGCAATTTGCTATAAAAATTTGCTGGTAAAGTTCTTGCACCTGTCAGCTGTTTCACTAAGAACCTAAAAAGATGAAAGAAACGGAATAATATTCTAAATATTAATAATAATACGAACAAGTGAAACAGCCCATTGAAAGCACGTAAAGAGAAAAACAGCTCAGAGTGGTATATGCAAACGCAACTTTCAATTAACATCGAAATGTCAACTTTATTACTTCGATTATAGAATCCCGTGCAATCCTTGGAATATAGCTACACAAACTGGAATATATAATTTTATTATTATAACAAATCTTCATAATCCTAATTACCAGTTTGAAGTGTAACTATGGATAAACATAGCAAGTTCCAATAGTAATTCTTTGCATCACAAGTCTTAAGCTGTAGTCACAGGAGTAGTCAAAGTTTCTATTTCTTTATATTAATAATAAATGTTACATAAATAATAATGAAAAATTAATAAGATTTATTTATAGAGCGAAAAAGATAATTATAAATAATTACACTGGACATCTATTGAAATTGAAAATAAAATTTTAATTTATGAAGATAATCAAAAGGAAATTATACTTCAAATATCAAATTGTGAGTACTTCCAGCCTCTCTAGACACTTAATATTTTTTTCAACTAGCGACCGAATACTTACTTCTTCCAGTCAGTATATTTATCTTCTATACTACGGGGCGGTATAAGTGGTTTGCCGCGTGTTGCGCACCAGCCAACTGGATGCACCTCAGAACAACACAAATTCACCCAAAAATCTTTCGAGTCATCACTGCCAAAGCCTTCATACCTCAATAGTCCCATGTAGCCTTTCACCTAGAAATACACATTTTATATTATGTAAAATGATTAAATAAAAAAATTACTTTCATATAAATATAGTTCATCTTAGTTTCAAAGGATTTTTGTGATTTGAGTCTTATAGACTTATTATTTGAGTATCACTAACGGAATTATTTGGGTGTTTACGAAATGAATTCAAAAATATATAACAAAATATATTCAGTAATTGGAAGATTATTCACGAGAAAGACTTAGAACCTCGGAAATCAAAATATCTTTGTTAATATTATTACATAGATACTAACGTAGTAGGGTCGCCGGCGGATACGGCGACCCGGGAGGGACCACGCCCCTTCATAGTCATTTCATCACTTAGTAATCATATATGGTTTTATATATTAGAGATGGTGTACCTGCTATTTGCAGGATCAAGTTATGTCACCATGCCTGAATATACTAGTTGCTTGTACGATGTTCATAAACAACAGGAGGTATTATTTGATATTATGCATATATACATGTATATTGAATATGTTGCATAGCATATTAATCTTAACGTTAAGGTATGTCAGGGCAATATTACTCCTTAGAGCAGGGGTGGCCAACCGGTCAATCGCGACTATTAGTCCAGTCGATCTCGACTAGGCAAAAAATATTAATACGTAGAACAGACTGCACAATATAATTACTCCTAATCACCAACTGCTGCACGCATCATCTTGTATTGTATCATTGTATTGTCAATCGCCGCTCCGTCAAGTAAATTATATCCTCTATTCTACGCAGTATAGCTAGCTCATTTGTTTTCGGCAAGCATGAACAATAAGCGGCACGGAAAGCGTGTGGGACGCGGGGGCGCATAGTAGTATCAACAAGATGGAATTCAAATTTGCAGATACATTTCAAATGGACCACATTATACTTCAAAACGAAATTATTACTCTGCGCGGCGACATATTTCTAAAAGCAATGTCATTCTCAGGTCTTGATTTCTGGGCATTGGTTTCCTATGAGAAATATCCAAATTTGAAGAAATGTGTTGAACAACTGCATTCGTGTGTTGGGTTCAACATATTAGTGAGTCGGCATTTTCCTACTTAAAACAAACAAAAAATAAACACCGTTTATTTTTTGTTTGTTTTTAGTAGGAAACACTACATACCTGATTTTGCTAATCTAGCGGAAGATACTCAAGCGCAATGCTCACACTAATATAAATAACTAATTAAAAATAATTATTTTATGTATTTTCTGTTAACAAAATATAAACTACTACATTATTTTTGTAATTTAAACTATGCAGTTCCATTTAAGTTTTCAATTATGTAATTGGTAGATCTCACAGGGTTTCGAAAGATAACAGTAGAACTCGGCTCTGATCAAGTTGGCCACCCCTACCTTAGAGCACCATTTTCTATTAAAATAATTGTATTATAATATACATAAACACCTTACCTTTAAGACAGTTGCAACCCAAAAATAATCACTAAGTTTTTCAGAATTATTCTCGCAATCATTATTCTTTACTTCTACTTTCATGCCTTCAAAAGTACTATCCCACATCTCATGTAAGGGAGCATGCTTGAAGAGGCTTACTGGTGCTGCAAGAAAGTCACAGCCAAAGAGTTCATCTTTCCATTCATAGCTATTAGCCACCAGCGATGCAGACTGTTTTATGGGTCCAGCCTAAAATAAAATACAACAAATACCATTAAACTATAGTTTTCTTATAGGATATTTCCACAAATAAACTATACTAATATTTTAAAGAAGAAAGTTTTAATTAGCTTATATTCAATAGGCAGCAAAAACTACTGAACTGATATTGATGAAAGTTAAACATAGTTCGGGACCCGAGAAAGTTCCAAATATACTCAACCGATTTTGTTGAAATTTGGTCTGAAATCTGAACAGGAAGATAGGATTTACCTTGAGAATATATTTTTTTATTAAAACAGCTCAAAGTATTAGTTGATTCGGGATCGGGAAGAGGACATTAGATAATTTTCACCGCGGGAAACTTATATTTCTACGGGAAATTCCAATATAATGTTGGCGAAACTGCGGTCAGCAAGCATAAATTCCAGCCCCAGAAGTAACTTAAGCCTGGTGAGGTTAGGTACTATTTGTGTGCATAGCTGACTTCTAAGAGCCTCTTTATCAATTAGGTCTACTAAAGAAGTCTGATATATACGAAGCGATAGAATTACTAGACGTCAACCCTCTTCCCAGGGTTAATGAAAGAAAGACAAAATACTAAGCTCTAGATCGAATCATGAGGACAGAAGATCGGCAACGTCAACCTTTAGACCAAAATGGATAGAATTTTGAAAATGGATGCGTAGCCCAGTAGCCATATATTAAATCCTACTGCAAAGAAGACAACAGATCTAATCCCACATCAAACTAAAAGAAAATGCTGTATTTTTTGAATAATGATAGTAAGAGATAACAATAGCCTGCATGAGCAATGTTTAGGGAATCCTACTTACTTTGGCGAAAAAAAAACTTTGGTATGAACACACACAAGACTATTAGAAACCTAAATTAACCTCGAAACTAATAAAACATAATCGTAAATATTTAAATAAAAATGATCAAACTAACCTGTAAGTCATTTAGTGTAGCTTGCCATTGCTGAATTTGTGGTAATGGTTCCATGGGGATTAGCCCTTCCATATGATCTGTACTTTCCATGACTTTAAATCTCCAACTCATATGCTTACGCCGAGTAGCACTTGTACAACATCTCAAAGAACAAAATTTATTGTTACGAAAATAAAAATGTTCACGACGACCAACAGATCCACACAACTCGCATATTGCTGAAAAGATTTAGAAAATGTATTGTAGACAACTTTTGAAAAACATAGATTTGATAAACATCCTATCCACAAATACATCATAGGAATGTACAGCTTAATTCCAGTAAGTATTTGTATTCACCAAACTTTACATAGTGATATCATTGGTTGATTGATTGAATTTACCTTAAGTGAACTTAGGGTAGACGACTACAACTGATTAGGGCCGTTTTTATACTTTAATTATCTGAATTGAGCAATTTATATCTAATGAAATTATGTCAATATAGAAATTTTAGTATAATTATTAATTTATATTGTTTTTAGATTTCTAAAAAATGAGCAAGTATTATTTACGTAATTCTAATGAAACGAACACATTTCTAGCATTCTCACATTAAATGTATCATTTTTTTATATAGAAAGTATACCTATACACGTACAAATAACAGTTATTTTAAAATTTATTTATACGCTCATACAAATTAGGCGAGTTTAGTTATGACGTCACGATTGCAGTGTTTTGGTTGACATTCACTTAAGGTAAGTTCAATCACCCACTAATTACACTTCGAATCTGCATCCTATGGGATTTATAATAACCAGGTACATAGATGTTTAGCGCTGTCTGAGGACACAAGAGTAAAAATTAATAATAAATAATTTAATCTAGTTAGTTCAAATATCCAATCGCTCCATGAATTTGTCAAATAACGAAAACATAATATGGACTCAATTGTTATGTATGATTAAATTACGCTTTGGAAATACAGACTGCGTCTTGTTTACTATTTGTTAAAAGTCCATCCGGCGGTCTTCATAAAAGAGATACCGGCTCCTCGTCAGCAAACGTGAACGCATGGCGAGTGCTATACACCATGAACACAATTTATGAAATGATTTAATTGTATTATTATTATTTCTTACTGTCTCTAATATATTAACATAAGAAGCCAATGTTCTTGCTGAACCAACACAAGATTTTGTTTAAAGAAAGGAATAATCTCGTGTTACGCCTAGAGAGTTTTAAGTCATATCACTAAAAATTATGTACATAAATACCTTTATCTGAATTGCGGAGTCACCAGTTTTTTCAATTTAAATATTTATACTTGAAGTTATTTGGGAATTGATCTGATAAGAATGCGAGTACTATACTTGGACATTGTTTGATATCTAGGAAGTTTGGATTTGATTTTAAATATTTTTTTTATAAATCTACTAATTGTGACAAGTGATTAAATTGACCGATAATTGACCGATTGCCGATTTAATAGTAATTAAGGTTTTGTGTCATTTTTTTTTTAATTTTAGGTTTTTTTTTAATAAGGCTTCCCGGAGAAAGTTGCGCACGCCAAGGTAAGACTGGACAATAGCGGGTAGCTCCTCTGAAAGTAATCCTCCAAACTCTCCAAAGCAATACTAACAACTCTGTCCTCATTTTGGATTGTCAAAATATACTTCAAAACATATGAAGCACAAACTGGGTAACTATTCAATGGATTAAAAGGACAGCAATTCACTAGTTAACAATGCAGCAGATGAACTGGCCAGGAAGGAAAAGCACAGGACGCACAATGGCCCAATTGTGATACTAGTTGCAGATAAAAATCCCAGCCAAAATAACTAATAAAATGAAAGAAGCTTAGAGAGAAGATTCACAGTAAATTACATTGGAGTTAACTGGGGTACCTTAGCTGACAAGGCTAATATTGCAGAACTATTATTCCACGTGCCTTGTCATTGATTAATTTTTCAACACAGGGGAATACAGAGATAGTGCAAAAAAAAAATTGTTATATCTAATAGTATATGAATCGATTTGAAATGCTTCTGGGTCTCGTTGCAGGATACAAATATGTATATGACATTTTTTATTTATATGGTAAGCAAATTAGTATAGAATATGGAATCAATATTTATGAAACGTGAGGCTTTTCCTGCTTCAACATTACCACAATAGTTTATAAAAAATACAAAAATAAATAAACCACTACCAGATACTACAAATTAATTAAGGTGGGGAAATTATACTCCACCCATCCTATTTATATATGGCCATAATATTGATATCAAGAATTTTAAATATGAAATAGAGTGAAGATTTATATTGATCCTCATTTTTGCATCATAAATGTTAAAATCACTTGAGAAGAGCTAGATATTTCAATTTGTCAAAACCTTTTGTATATAGCCAGTCATCTGAAACAGCTGGGCAAGCTGTTAATTTAGTTACGAAAAAAGCAAGCTAATTGTTAATTAATTTATTTAATAATAAGTACAAAACAGGTTACAGCCAATTTAAGCCAAAATAATTTAATACCAAACCCTAAAACCTAGATTGAAACCCAATGTAATATGTAGATTCTAACTTATTAATACTTTCATACTGCATGTTTGTTTATCATGTCATATATTTTATTCATATGCATACAACCATATTATTACTTTCTTACTGAGTATGTTGTTTGTCATGTTATATATTTTATTAGCGTTGATCAGGTGATAATGCGAATGTTTCAACTTAATGAGTTTAACTGTATCCCAAAAAATTTGCCCATTGTACTGGTTTTTTTTTATTAATATTATTTTCCTCTACGTCTCATAGTCTGTGTATGAGTGTGATAACAACCAGAGGATGCCCACAGGGTGGGGCACTCTCCCCTACACTCTGGTGTCTAGTGGTTGACCCATTGATCGAGCAATTGAATGAGGGACCACTGAACACAGTTGGTTATGCGGATGATCTAGTCATACTGATAAACGGTAAAGTGCCGAGTGTCGTAGCTGATCTGATGCAAGATGCTTTACATAAGGTCGAGCGATGGTGTAATGAGACTCGTCTCAATATCAGCCCAGCGAAGACAGTGATTGTACCGTTCACACGCAGGAGGAAGCTCGATGGAATGGGTAACCTCAAGTTGCGTGGAGCGGAGATACCATGGTCCACGGAAGTAAAATATCTAGGTGTAACTCTAGATAAAGAACTAACGTGGAAGGAACATGTGACGCTTACTATCGAGAAGGCCACAAGGGCCTTTAACATGTGTCGCCACACATTCGGTAAAACCTGGGGACTTAAACCAAAGATCCTCTACTGGATTTACAACATAATGATACTACCTATAATTGCATATGGCAGTATTGCCTGGTGGCCAAGAACGAACCTAACCACATGCAGAGGAGTATTAGGAAAACTACAAAGGCTGGCCTGCATGGCCATAACAGGGGCCTTTAAAACTACTCCTACAGCAGCAATGGAACGGTTCCTGAACCTTGAGCCTCTACACATTTACATACAAAGGATGGCAATAAAGGCGTTGTACAGACTCAGTATGATGGGTATGTGGAACGCCGACGGGCCATGCACAGGTCACGTGGACATGAAGCATGACAATGGAATTCTGTCGCTAGCTATGACCAGTGATAAAATGACGCCTAAATACGTATTCAGGCGCCAATTCGAGGTCCACATCCCATCAAGAGAAGAGTGGAACAGAGGATTGGTATCCCCACGGGTTAACACCCTCTTCTGGTACACAGACGGATCGAAAATGATGTCTGGAACGGGGGCAGGCATATACTGCAACAAGATTGAGAAATCCATCAGCATGGGCAAACTGGCAACTGTGTTTCAAGCTGAAACCTACGCCATTATAGCCTGTGTGCAGGAGAATCTGGATAGAGGCTGTAAAGGTCAAACCATCTATATCCTCAGCGATAGCCAAGCAACCCTGAAAGCGTTGTCTAGCTATAAGGTGGAATCCAAACTGGTAATGAACGCAATCGAAGTGCTTAATAAGCTTGCAAAGACCAACACTGTACGCCTAGTTTGGATACCAGGACACAACGGTTTCCCTGGAAACGAAAAGGCTGATTACCTGGCAAGGAAGGGTTCGGAAACGCCCATGGTGGGACCTGAACCCTTTGTCGGCATCACGTCAAAGACAATTGGAACACATATAAGAATGCAATCGCATGCGAGGCATACAGAGGAATGGAATAACCTACAGGGAATAACGCACGCCAAGCTCTTTATGGGCTCAGAAAACTGGCTGAGATTCACACTGAGCTCAAGTAGGCTCCACACCCGCCTGGTGCTTGGTGCCCTTACAGGACACTTTGGTACTAGAACTATGCTGCACAAGATGGGCCTCACTGAGACCAATCTATGCAGGGCCTGCAAGACCGAGGAGGAGAGCATGACACATCTATTGTGCAACTGCGATGCTCTGGCCGGCAGTAGGCAAAGGTTGATAGGGATTGGATACCCAAAACCCAACGACTTTAGGGTAATGCCACCAAGGGACATAATCAGGCTCTTGAGCACGATTGATTGGACTGACGGTGGTCAAGTAACTGTCTAACGACATTAAGAAGTAGGCACTAATGGGGTAGCACAAAAGACCCATAATGGGTCGAAGTGCGTTGGCACCTCACGGTAGCCACCCCGGCCCCTAAGATAGATAGATAGATCATAGTCTGTGAATTTATTTGCATGTCCACATTGAGATCATTATCTAATCTATGTGTATATAGTAGTAAGCGTCGCCACTACTCCACACCTATACTCAATACAATAACAAGTTACGCAGTACTATACATACATAAATAAATTATGACCTAAATTGCAAGTGTCTGAAATCACCATTTTATTATATATTGTTTTATTTTCCTAAATTGTCTGCATTTAATACGTATATTCACCAGCCAAATACCAACAATCAAAATAATAAAAATAAGTTCCTTAATTCTACAAAACCATCAGGATGGTATTTCCGTTTGAACACAAATTGTATGCCAATTAATTAGGTTAATTAATTTTGAAACTGATTCTTGGCAATTGCTATTAATACATTTATTACACACAACAGTTATTAATACATAAGATATCATCAAGATACTCTACTAATTTATGTTGAACATTCCTTCAATATATTAAAATAGGCTACATTAGTTTTAAAAAAAATTATGGAGTGGAATATAAATCAATGAAAAGCAAGTAAATTCTTACAGGTTTTAGAATCTGAAATGTAAATATTTACCCATAGAAAAGGTGAATACAGTAGAACGCTGATTATCGGAACGGCAATTAACCGAATCGCCTTTATCCAAATCGGTCCTAAGCTTAATATAGTATCTCTATTGTCATTGTGAATTTTTACACTTGGTATTTTTAATAAGGCCTGATGGGGTTGCAACTTTATCTGATCAAGATATTCAAGTGAGTGTTATTGTAGAACTGTGTTTTGTTAAACTTAATAAAGTTTATTCGATGTGTGACAGTTCATTTTTCTTTATTACCAGTCTATGTCCGATTATCGAAATTTTCGATTATCCGAATAGACCCCGGTCCCAAATTATTTGGATAATCGGCGTTCTACTGTATTTAGAAAATAATAATATGCCCAAGGAAAAAAAAAATAAACATGATACATACTTTTACTAATGGTAATAAGTTTATATTTATATTCAAATGTATAACCACATATTTTATAATCAGAAAAATGTTATAATGAAATTATTAGCTAATATTATTGAAAACCTAGGTTATTGAATTGCACATTACATATTCTCTCCAATAGAAGATAATGTTTTGCTTAAAAATCGCAATTGTTTTGCACAATAACAAAAAATAAAAGCAACAGCCGTAAAACTTACCAAAACTATCTCTTTCCAAGGGGACAATAGATAAATTGTCTATTTGAGAATCATCGGTCGAATTCACAGTATTTGAAGAAATTCCATCATTGCCGATAGTGTAACAAGCCATTTTTTGGCAGAAAGCACGTAAACTATGATATCTTTAGAACGAAATTTCGCAAACCTCATGTCTAAATGTTTGTTTTACCAAAACATTAGAGGTAATTCCTAACTCACAGAAACTGCCCAACATCAATTACAAAACAATGATGAGGTCGATGACTTGGAAATTAAAATTGTAGTTTATAGAGAAATTATAATTGTACATGAATTACCAGATAATACCCCAAAATAATAGGCACTATTGACGTTACCAATATCCAATTATTTTATTCAGCTACATAGCAGTTCTGCTTAAAGTAAAATAAAGCCCAGAATTGTACATAATAAGTACAAATAATAACTAGGTACATGATAAATTTTATGGTGAACTAAAATTATCTATGTCCGCCATAGATGTTGTTTTGGCATTACAGTCTATGCTATCTCCAAAGACTACGACAGATTAAGAATTCGAAAAAATATATTACTATTGAGGCCTCATGCCAGTTTCGAATTTCAGGAACATCCATCTTTATGCTATTGTACTTTATGTTTGAATTTGAACATGAAATATTTGTATATATGTGTAATTGCTATTAATAAACAACATTACAATTACATACAAATTTGTATGATGTAAAACCTCAAAGTAACCAAGACAGGAGATGGCATTGTCTAACATTCCCCTCTGCCAAAGCATAAGACTCGGAATCTTGTACGTTATATAAAACTAGTTGAGCTGCCTTATGGGCTGTCACACAACATTGTGCATGTCGCGGCGAACAGAGCTCCCACTAAAATGCCTATTTGTGCTGTTTTTTCGTGTAAAAAGAAGTCTAACACGTCAAGTATGCAAAAAGATGGTGTCACCTTTCATTTGCAAGTATTATTTTTAAGATTTATTGATTATTTAATTCATAATTTCATGTTTTAGAATTCTGCAAATTCAAATTTAACGTCATATAGTCTCGTGAGGAGTGCGGTCTGACGTCATATAGTCTCGTGGGGAGTGCGTGAGCTAGGGTTGAACATTATCATATTTCAATTAATTATGACATTTGACATATAGAATTTGTATAGTTCATATAACAATTTTCTAATCTGGTAGGTATTAATTTAATCAGTAACAGCATCATTTGGTACTCTGCTGTTTTAAATTGCCGATGCCTTGTTACAATAATACACAATTTTACTATTTTTTGATACTTTAACAGTTCTATACATAACGATGTACTAGCAATTATACCATTTAAATTAAATATTTTTATAAGTATTTATATGGTGCATTATTTAAAACAATCAATAATGTAAAAATGAACTAAACTCAAACTTCCCTTCAAATCAAGTATAGATGATAAATCAAGTAGCACACTGCTGTTATTCTATCGAGACATACACTTTTTGTACAACACCAAATGGTGAAGGTGCCTTGATAGAATAACAGTTAAGTAACAAGTTTAGTTTCTATTAGCGGTTTCTATATATAGAAATCAAAAAGATGTATGAGGAGGACATTTGCAATCGTTTTTTTTTATCTATCGCGAATTACTCAATCTGTCACTGTTAATCTCATTGTATGTTATTTTTGTTTATAAAAATAGCAGTAATAAAATATTAACACTTACTTTGTGAGTGTAATTTTGTTAAAGGAAATATAAGAGCCATGCTTAAAAGGTAAGCATCTGTAAACTAGCGCCAACATCATCTCTAAGAAACTTAAAAATTTTAGTTAAAAAATATTATCTTTTTTAATCAGCAGCCCTAATTGATTTTCACACTTGAAATAGGGATGCAACTATATCAATATTTTGGTTTTACGAGTAAATAGGAATGAATGAATGAATGGAATAATTGACATTAATTAAAAATATTATGCTTAAATCTTATTGAATAATAAAATATAATTGACAAACAAAGTAAGTAAACAGAAAATAAGTACGCTTTATTTAATATTGTTTAATAATGACGTCTCGGATTATAATACACTAAAAGGTGCAGTCGAAAAATTAACTAATGATGTAATATTAATTACATCAGTGACCGGAGCATGGGAGTTCACAAAATATTATAACCCAATATAAATCTGCAAAAAAAATTACTCAAAATTATTGCTAACATATTAAGGATAAAAATCAAAAAATTTCGTTTAAGAGATATTGTTGATTGTTAAAGTATTTTTAAGATCAGTATTTTATCTGATATTTAGTTGTATTTAATATGATTAAACTAATTTAATTATTATAATAACATACATGGGAATAATAGAACTAACTGTCAATCCCGTGTCAAAAAACTCAATTATTTTTATGTGTGTATCAAAACGTGTTTTTCAATAAAATATTTCTTTTAGAAAACGCATTTTTAATGTTATTATAACAATGTCGGTGTTGCAGTATCTAATTTTGATGTAAAAATACAATTTTTGTTGTATCCGCAACTTGGTGTCAATAAAACTTATTTTATTTTCCGGTTTAATAGGACTTCTGTAGCTTCTCATGCAACAAAATTCGTATTTTTACCTTAATATCATAACAAATATGCAGTTAAAAAGACACAAAAATTAGGTAAAATTATTAGATGTTATAATTTACTATAATAAACTACTGAGTATAAGTTTGCATTTTATTAACCTTCGATATCTGTCAATTTTATATTGACTACATACTAAATGTCGAAGCATGATATTTTAATTATGTTGAAATATTAACGCCAAGTTAACATTCATTCATTGAACGAAAGCGATTTATCGATATCATTCTTTTGGGTGATGTCTCGTTACTTCCCACACTTTTACATTTTTGTGTTCGAATAGAACGTCACGTTCTTTTTTAAGGTTTGTTTGCGTGAATTTCAAAATTGTGTGTCATGTGTCCATGTGTGCATTTGTAAAAACGTTAAAATTTTCTGTTTATGTGTGCTGGTTTAGAGTGTAGTAGTAACCTTGCCCCCCGCAAGATATGACAGAAAAATTTGTTCGAGAAATTTGACTGATGCCTACTCCAGTTCTATTTACTCAGAGTGTAAAACATGGATACATTGCGAAGTGAACCGATTAGGAGCAAGTAAAGTGGACCTAATACTAACTCATCTGTGAAGTGTGTTGTAGGGGATCAAATTTCCATACACTTTGTTCTTCATCATATATCTATTTAAATATACAACATAAAAACTTAAACATAAAACATTACAAAAACCCTCGCTCTACAATTTCAAAATCAACAATCAAAAACTCAATGCCAAACACCTTTGCTTTTTTACAACCTACCAGAGACAAAATTTCAACCTCTTCAACATCCCCTCTAAATTTTGTATTTAATTATAGACATATCAAATCCATCCCCAAAAATTAACTTCAACATTAATACACAGCAACAAATTAAATCTTCATATCAACTACATTCTAAGTTCGACTACATAAAAAATCTTTGAATAACGTTATTCACTTAAATCTATGCTACTTATAATAATAAAACATAAAATAACTTTCAAGTTAAAAAACTAATAATTAAAACTAAATTAAAAACTACTTAACCACAAAGAGTCCACAGCTTAATCACTGATCACTCACAATACACTTCCTTAAGCGCAAAAACTTAGTTCTGTCCAATCCTTTAGTTAAAATGTCTGCAAAATTATTGTTTGTTTGGCAATAGTAAATTTCGATTAAGTTTTGCTCTATCTTTTCTTTAATAAAATGAAAAGACAATGCCAAGATTTCTATGGCGCCATGCCCCACCAAATTTTTTCCAGTTACAAACATAATTTATATATGAAATGATAGCTAAACATCTGCACTTTTGAAATAATAAAAGATAAATTATATTAAAGCAGAGGATCGGTAGTTATGATGGTATAAACAATATGATTTTTTTTCACAAATATTAAGTTTATCTTAGACTTTTTTATAAGATGCAATTTTTAGTAGCCATCTACTATATCCTAAAAACAATAATAACAACAACTAACTGTTCTAACTATAAAAAAACAATTTTAAATCCAGTTCAAGTAACGCTCATACTTTATTAGAACACACGATTGAGGCTATATATCAAAGTCATCTTTATTTACGGATTCGTAAATAAAGATGACTTTATATACCTAATATTACATTTCTATTTACAGTGCACTTCTTGATATATGTAAATACATGTTATTATCTAACGTAATATTTTTATTTTATTTTGCATCAGAAGTAAAATGCGTTTATTCCTAAAAGCCTTTTATTGAGAACTCATTCTTACTAAAATTAATGATTAAATAACACTATTGAACATAAAAAATTAACAGAACAACAATTAAAGAAAAAAACTATTACCTATACTAAAAAGCATTCGACTTAGGTCCAATAGGTTTATGTTGGCTAAAAGGACTTGTATCCAGTGGCCAATAAAATTCTTTAAAAATATAAGCTTTAAATTCTCCGACTTGGAAAAGGCATAGAATTCCATTAACAACTATTAAATGTAGTTTTTTTTCCCCAGCTTTTTAGATTTTTTATATTCGTTGTTAGGATCTATAATTTAATTAAATATTTTTCATAAATGTGTAATTACTGTAACTTAAATTAATCCTTGGGGCAGATCTTGGCATTCTCTTTTGACATCTATATGTTTGCTTCTTCTATTCAAAATTCCGTTCTTAATTAGTACAATGGCCGACTGATTATCAACAAATAGTTCTGTTTTTGGAATTGTACCGGTAATTTCCTTCAGTAAACTCTGTACATACAACAAGTCTTTGATGCATTCAGCAGCCGAGATGTACTCTGCCTCAGTACTCGATAAAGCAGTGACAGATTGCTTCCGTGAACACCAATGGATAGGTCCACCGCCATACAAAATGACAAAGCCAGTCGTACTCTTTCGACAATCAGGGTCACCTGCGAAATCTGCATCACAATATGCTGTCAAAATATTGTCATTATTCCTACAATATTGTATGCCAGACGTTGTTGAACTTTTTAAATACCGAAAAATATTTTTAACATTATTAAAATCGTTAATATTAGGACATTCTTGATGTCTGCTACAATAACCAACATGAAAAGATACATCTAGTCTAGTTTTATTCACCAAAAACAATAATGAACCAATTAACTGTCTATACCGATGTACATCATCATTATTCCCTTTCCCCTCTTGATGTACATCAATTAAGATATCTGGATACACACACTGTTTTAAATTGTTATACCCTAACTTTTCTAATAATTGTTTAATATATGATTCTTGATAAATTTTTATCATATTTTCATTAACCACAATGTCAAAACCAATAAATTTTTCTATTTTGTCAAACCTTCTCATCTCAAACTCTTTTTCTAAATTTATAAGTATTGAATTTAATTCCAATTCATTATTCCCTATTTTTATCTTGTGTATTTAAATAGATATATATTGAAGATTAAAATGTGTATGGTAATTTGATCCCCTACAACAGATCTAATTTTTGTAACTATTGTTTCTAATTTACTTATATCTTGCATAACATCCGAATTTAAAAATTTATAGTTGTAAAAATCTTCTAGTAAACTACATAATTGTGTGTCTTCATTGCCTAAGAATATTTTATCGAACTTTTCTATCATCTCCTTTGCAGTTTCGCAATTTATAACATGGTTAATATATTTTTCGCCAACAGAACATATAATCATGTATTTGGCCTTAGCATCTTTTTTATCGAAATCTTTGAAATTTTTATCATTTCCTTCTAACACACAATTCAAATCCTTTGCCGATAATAATAATTTAATTTTCTTTTTCCACATACCGTAATCTGATTCATTATTTAATTTTGAAAAATCCATATTTGTCAATTCATCACACATTTTGCAAATTTTGAGACTGTAGGTTAAAATCGAACTTTATAGGTACTTACTTACTGCATTTCTGCCTTAAACATCTAAATTACAATTTCGTCGAAGGGCCCATAACCTGTTGTAGGGGATCAAATTTCCATACACTTTGTTCTTCATCATATATCTATTTAAATATACAACATAAAAACTTAAACATAAAAGATTGACGGTGTTTTAAGTATTTTAATAAAGTTTCTCGCGGAGTTGGCGTTTTTTTCGGCAGCGGCTTTGCGACGTTCCCGAAACCACCTCGCTCGCTCGGCGCCGGACATTGGGGTACCTGTGTGTGGCCCATAGCCCCCTCTTTCTAATGATAGCCGTGATTTATATTTCTGGCTGGCTCTTGCACGAGCTGAGGCCGACATAGCAAATGTTTATATATTTACGATCACTTTTTGGTTATTTTAAATATAAATACTGTCCAAATTACACAAATTTTTGGATAAATCAATCAGTTTAAATAAACTTAACAAACACACGAAAGAATCACCGCGCTATAAAGTCGGAGTAACGAGTAACACTGAATAGAAACAAGCGAGAGCGCCGGTTTCGCAAAGTTAACGCGGTATCCCTCCCCCGCCGCCCCGCTCGACCCCTACACGAATTCAATGTCAAAACAGCGAGCTGACTATATAAGTGAAATATTCACACCACATTTTTGTTTCTAAGACTAATAGTTTTTTTATTATTAAGGTACGATGATATAGACCTTTTCGTTACGGTCCACTTTTTAAACCTGGTACCCATATGTTTCGGCGCGATTTTAAAGACGTTTCACGTCAAAACATTACAAAAACCCTCGCTCTACAATTTCAAAATCAACAATCAAAAACTCAATGCCAAACACCTTTGCTTTTTTACAACCTACCAGAGACAAAATTTCAACCTCTTCAACAAAGTGGACAGTGCTAATCGTGCCTTCTCCGGCCAAACCACCCCGCTCGGTATGGATTTTTGACTATTTTTGATCTCCGTGTCATTTGCGTGGTTGCGGAAATATCCAGAGCACGTTTCGTGCAAGTTTCGTCACAAGATTATTATTTTATTATCTTGCATCTGTTGGAATTAAGTGCTCCTACTGATATAATATTTTTCGCTATATCTGTATCATACACCTGTAATATAACATGAACTAGTCAGTGTATGACTAGTTGAATGAATAACATGAACTAGTCATACACTGACTAATCACAATTGCTCTGACTGAACTCTTATTTGCTCCGAAAATGAGTGTGCTAAGTGGGTTAAGATTATAGAGAGCATTATTGTTTTACATATAACATATGGGAATTATCTTTGGAGTCTTAAACGGCATTAGAAGTATTTAATTTAAAAAAAATAGTATTTTGCTATATCTTTCGTGGTTGCTGCTCATGTTTGACCATGACCATGACTATGCGTAATCAAATGCAAAGTTATTTCATCAAGTCAAGAAACATAATTACTCTCTATGGATATTTTTTTTCGTCTTATTTCCTATTTTATAGTCTGCGTAAGTACCTTTACAGACCATAAAAAGCATTATACCCTCTTTGAAAATGTTAAGATAAGACCTTTTTTCAATAAAAGCTCTATATATGAATATATGTCAAACTGTTTATATTTGAAGTGTACATTTGAAATTTACTTGAAATAAAGCACCAGTCACGGAAACATACGTTTTACTTATTTATATCATAAGTGGTTATGGGCTATAAAAGTAAACGGTTAATTTAGTAAAATACGTGATTCGGGATTTTTTTTAGGTAGAATGGATTCGAATAAAGTTGTTTTGAATGGCCAAAATTGGTCAGTTTTTAAGTTCTCTACCATTATCAAGCTCAAAGCTAAGGGTGTCTTTTCGGTGGTTCAAAATACTAAGCCAGTGAAATGCGAAGATGAAAAAGCATGGGAAGAACAAGACTGCAAAGCGCAGGAGATTATCGTGAGCAGGTTAGATCAAAAACAAATATCACATATTCTTACTTGTGAGACTGCTTACGAAATTTGGCAAAAGCTTAGATCGATTTATGAACCTCTCACTGAAACACATAAGCATGTTTTACTCGAAAAAATTTTCTCGCTGAAATTTTCTAACAATGTTGTGTCGTTTCTTTCGGAGATAGAAGAGCTTGCAATGCTTCTTAAAAATGCCGGAGAGAAAATTTCGGAAACAATGGTAGTTACCAAAATACTCATGTCTTTGCCCGAGACGTACAGACACTTTGTAACGTCTTTTGAATCTTCGTTAAATCAGAGTCTCGCAGAGCTGACGTCAAGGCTCACAATCGAAGAAGGGAGACTCTCACGCAGGGAACAACCGGAAGCTTTACAAGCTCGAGGTGTTCCAGAATATAGCAGTACACATTCAAACTGCAGATACTGTCACGGCCAGCACCACATCCGCGATTGTGCAGAGAGACAGAAACTTGTATGCGAATATTGTAAGAAGACCGGACATGTTATGTCAAGATGTTGGTTTCGAAAGAATAAAGCTAACAAGAAGATTTCGAAAATGACAGCAGTTGCAAATGCTTTTGTGTCTGGTACTCTAGAAAACTGGATTGTAGATAGCGGCGCCAGTGACCACATGTGTTGGGACCGTAGTCTGTTTACCGCCATGGAAGCAACTCAATGTCGGGGAGTCAAAATCGGCAACGGTGCTGAACTAAGTGTTCAAGGTTGTGGTACTGTCGAACTTGAGGTATGGAACGGTGATGTTTTTATGAAGACCGTATTGTCGAATGTATTGTTTGTTCCAGAACTTAAGGTAAATTTATTCTCCATAAGTAAAGTTTTAGATAAAGGATTTTTCCTTAAGTCGCGTAAAAACTACAGTAAATTTTAGATAGCGATAACAATGTATGCGTTTTAGCCGAAAGAAGCGGTAATCTATTTAAACTTTTGATAAAACCTACAATCAAAAACTTTGACCGTAATGAATGTCATGTCATACTTTCTTTGGCAGATTGGCATAAATGTTTCGCACATCAAAACATTGAGCATGTCAGAAGTTTTTTGAAAGATTTACATGTTTCGTTTACAAATAATGTTGATAAAAAATGCCGTGACTGTATAATTAACAAACAACACAAAATCTCGTTTCCACCAAGCTCAAGTAGAGCTTGTAATCGATGCGAACTTATTCATTCAGATTTGTGTGGTCCTTTTGAAACTGAATCACTAGGAGGAGCTAAATATTTCTTATTATTTAAAGATGACTACTCCGGTTACAGGTATGTTTTTTTCTTAACACACAAGAATGAAGTTGTTAATTATTTGACCAAATTTATTATCCATGTAAATAATGTCATTGGCATAAACATTGAAACATTAATAACAGACTGTTGTAGGGGATCAAATTACCATACACATTTTAATCTTCTATATATATATCTATTTAAATATACCAGATAAAAAACTTAAACATAAAACATTACAAAAACCCTCGCACTACAATTTCAAATTCAACAATCAAAAAACTCAATGCCAAACACATTTGCTTTTTTACTACCTACCAGAGACAAAATTTCAACCTCTTCAACACAGACAATGGTCTGGAATTTGTAAATAGTCGTGTTAGTGAACTTCTTTGTAAATATGGCATTCGACATCAAAAATCTGTAGTATATACTCCTGAACAGAATGGAAGGGCTGAACGAGAGATGAGAACTTTGACTGAAGCAGCGCGAACGATGATTAATAGTACGAACTTAGGTAAGGAATTTTGGGCTGAGGCAGTAAATACTGCTGTCTATGTAATAAATAGGACTGGACCGACAAGATTTCCAAATAAAACTCCAGCTCAACTGTGGTTCAATAATAGTGACTCTTTTGATATTAAGACTCTTAAGGAATTTGGTATCAATGTAGCTACTTTGATACCAAAACAAAAGAGGCAAACGCTAGACCCAAAAAGTAAGGTTGGAATTTTTGTTGGTTACGGGGAAGAAACAAAAGGATATCGCGTTTTCTTTAAAGACACCAACAAGGTTGAAGTGTTATGTAATATTTTACCAATTCCAGATAACAGTTCTATTGACGAATCGACGTATAAGATGAACGAAGTTCCGCTGACAACTGATAGTTATGATGTTAATAATGATGAGTGTCATGATAATGACTCAGTAACTAATAGTCACATTCCAAATGCTGCATCGAATGAACAGGTGTGTGATTCCTTAAATAATGTGCAGGAAAGCTCTGACATTCAAATCGAAACAGGTAATGATGACGTAACACCACCCTCAGAACCTAGTGTTTGGTCTAATAGGTTAAGATCTAGAACTAATAGGCCGTATTACTTAAACGATTATGAATGCTATTTTGGAGAAGAGGATCTCATCGAACCTCGCACATACAATGAAGCCATTTCTTGTGAACAGGCTAGCGAGTGGCTTGAGGCAATGAGAGCTGAAATTGATGTACTTGAGGCAAACAATACTTGGGTAGTTGTAGATAAACCTAAAGACAAGGAAATAATTAATAGTAAATAGGTGTTTAAAATAAAGAGGGATGAGTATGGGAATGTCAAAACATTTAAGGCGAGATTGGTAGCTCGAGGATTTTTGCAAAAAGATATGATCTTTAAAGAGATTTATAGTCCTGTTGCTCGTCTCACTACTATTAGAATATTTTTGGCAGTAAGTTTGAAATACGATGTCAATATTTATCAAATGGATGTGTGTAATGCTTTTCTGAATGGTGAAGTTCAAGAAGATATTTACATGTCTTTACCAAAAGGTTTTGAAGTAGAACATAATAAAGTCTGTAAATTACAAATATCACTCTATGGCTTGAAGTGTGCTCCAAAGTGTTGGAATATGAAATTTCATGAATTCATGTTGAAATTAGATTTTAAAAACTGCGAGTATGATTCGTCTCTATGTTAAAAATTCTGATGATTATTTGATATTTCTAATAATTTTTGTTGATGATCTTCTTTTATTTGGAAAGCCGCAGTATAAAGTTGTTGAGTTTAAAAACACTCTAGGAAATAATTTTAAGATGCGTGATTTAGGAATCGTTCATCATTATTTAGGCATTGTGTTTAATAAGAATAAGGACTGCATCACTCTTGATCAATGTAAATATCTTGAAAATGTTCTCAAAAAGTTTGATATGTATGAATGTAATGCTGTGTGTACACCACTCGAAAATAATTTTGATCATAAAGTTTTGATTCGAGAGTATTCTGAAAACGAACAAATAGAAAATAAGTGTAGACAAGCTATTGGTTGTCTTACTTATGTAATGTTGTGTACACGACCAGACTTATGCGTTGCAATTAATATTGTTAGTAGATATCAGTCATGTGCTAGTTACAAATTATGGGATGCAATCAAAAGAATATTTAGGTACGTGAAAGGCACAATAAAATATAAACTGACATATAATTGTCAGAATGATTGTCTATGTGGCTATGTAGATGCCGATTGGGCGGGAGATTTAATTGATCGCAAGTCGACATCTGGCTATGTATTTTTCCTGTTTGGTTGTCCTGTATCATGGATATAAAAAAAAACAAACTTGCGTGGCTAAATCTAGTACTGAAGCCGAATATTTAGCTCTAAGTTTAGCTACTAGTGAGGCCTTATGGTTGCGTTTCATATGTTTGCATTTATATATAAATATTCCAAATGTAATACTTTATGAAGACAACAAGTCTGCAATTTCAGTTTGTAATAATGAGTGGAAACACGGTAGGCTGAAACATGTAGACATACATTATCACTTCATACGTGAGAAAATTAAAATGAATGTGATCAAATTAGAATATGTCAGGTCATCTGACCAAATTGCCGATGTATGTACAAAGCCTTTAGGAGCTGTGCTATTTAAGAAATTTATAGATAGGTTATGTCTTAAGGCTTAAGTAATGTGATTCTTTTATACAAGCTTTTATTGAGGGGGCTGTGTTACGATAAGACCTTTTTTCAATAAAAGCTCTATATATGTCAAACTGTTTATATTTGAAGTGTACATTTGAAATTTACTTGAAATAAAGCACCAGTCACGGAAACATACGTTTTACTTATTTATATCATAAGTGAAAAAATAATATTCTAATTAATAAGTTACAGCTATTGACGTGAAGCAACTTCTATGTCATAAAATTTCCATACAAACAAACCAGACAAATGACTAGAATTTAATATATTGACATACTTAAAACCTACTCATCCTAACATAGGTTAAGGTGCAGTGACCACTGCTATGTCTACTGTATTATAGCTCTGGATTTCAAATAGCACAATATAAAATGTGCAGTTGGCTGAAACAAATGAACAGTAATTTACAATGTTTAGATGACATGTGAATACTCAAATTTTAACGATTAACGATGTTTCGATTCTAAATTCAATTATTCTTTGAATCGATTAATCTCAGTATTGATTTCTAGAAACTCCAACCCTAAGCTACAAATGTCAAAATGAATACAAATACAATAATGTAATTTAAAATAATGATGTGTTGGCTGCATGGAATTGTAATCCAAGGCCGTTAAACTTTAATAATAATAATAAAAAAAATACAATAATATATTTTGCTAGGTACGTGTTTGTTACCTATAAATAGGGATGTTTCGATACCCCCAAAGTATCGATACCTACTCATATGAACAGTACTTAAATCGTTTTTCGATACTACTCTTATGAGTAGCCCTGAAGTATCGATACTTACTCATATCGATAATAATTTATTTAATTAATTTTTAATTTTATTTTGTATAATACATTCTGTTTTTATACCATTTATTCCGTTTTTACACAATATTTCCGTGAGTAGCGGCATGCTTAAACAAGTTTGACATAATCCCACAATACTTTAATGATTTAAAACATTGCTTGCATTTTGCAGAAACTTCGTCTGTTTTCGTAAAATATGTCCATATTTTTGATTTTGGAGGCGCCATAGTAAATGTGAACACAAATAGTTATCCACTTTTACTTAAACAATTAAAACGCACGCAGTAATATGTTATATTTTGATATTTCGACGGAAATTCAACACAACATCCAAACAAAACACCCACTGTCAAACAAACTCACACGCAAAAACAAAATGGCAGCGTGGCAGCCGACGGACCGACAGAATAGGCAATAGGCGTGCATGCCATGTGTGCGTGCGAGCGAGAGAACGAGTGTCGTTCACGAGTGCACTGCATTCATTCAGTCAGTTTAGTTCAGTACGATCTGATTCGATCCGATACTAAGTACCTCTTTTTGATACCGAGTAAGTATCGCAAGATTGATTCGATACTAAAAGTACTTGGTATCGAAACAAAAGTATCGAGTATTTACTCGTATTTACTTGTATCAAAATATCCCTACCTACAACTGTGTTTTAAATAGGTATTTCTGACCAGAGAGTATATGTTAATTGTTTGATAAAGTAAATAAATACAATTTCCTTTTTAATTTTTACTGGGTGGAGGTGGTGCTCTGCTGCGCATAGCCGTCTGTTCCGAGTTTGAGTAAGTTTGAAATTTGTCGTAATAAAAATACGCATGTGCAAGTGCTAAATTGTATTGATTTCTGCTATTTGTTCGGTCTTTTTCTCGTCACCTCTCCAGTAGCAGCTACGGTTCAACACTTTTGTTCTTAGATATGTAAGTAGTTACCTTATACAATTTTAGAATAGGAACCAAATAATTGAATTGAGAGGCTGGAACGAAGTTTTTGTTCTATTTATTCTTATTTTGTTTCACTCATTAAACCCAATTTACATATTTACAACACACTTAGCACCGTCTTTCAACATTTACTACTCAATTTCTACCTTTAATATGCAATAGTTGTCTGTTTAGAGAAACGCCATTTTGTAATTTTGAAATTAATGTAAGATTGTACATTTAACAATTGTGTAGGATATAATTGTATCTGTGACTGGATATTTCCATTTTCATACATTAAAAGTATTATATGAAACTAAAGGACCAATTACATACCTACCTACAAACAACTTACGATTGCACCATATTTCACTGTTATAAATAAGATTTAGCTTTCTCTTCTGCTTTAATAACTGTAGTAATATAAAGAGAACAAGCACATTATTTTACCAATTTTATAATTATCACCAACTATTTTAATGCTTAAAATGTGTTAAAAACTGATTAAGATTATTATTAATTATTCAATTAGTATTTACATGATCACTTTTGAATGTCCAAAGAGGCTGCACTGTTGGTTTGGGCATTTTTTTTCACTTCCTGTTTAATTATTAGTTAAGAGTTTAAATGAAAGCTTCAAATTAACTTCTATTAGCAAATTAAGTAATTATCAGATCAAATTATATATTTCATAGAAAGATTTTCTTCACCTATGTTGTCCTCATAATATCAATAATTTAATACTAAGATAAAATATTAAAATGTTCCAAACTACTAACAGTATTTGGTACTCTTGGTAATCATAATAATTTTTTCCACATGCTTGCATTTGAAAGGTAAACTAATAAATTGACCACAATAGTCAGATAGACATTATTATAAATATTGTTTATCGGTGTAGCAGACAATTGTTTTGTAGATTCCAAAATAATTTTGTACAGCTGAAATAAATTTTTGATTCTCAAAGTTTACATCTTCTCAAAACTTGGTATTGAATTGACCATAGGCTATTTTATGAGTATTTTTAATGAGATTAATGACTATTGTCTTGACTGAATGAAGTGCCAATAAAGTGGCTAATTAACTTATAATATATGTATAATAACAAAATAGGATTAGATAAGTAGTATACTGTTTATATATATAGTATGTTACTATTGTAATTGTATATATTCATGATTATTTCTAGTATATTGGTAAGTTTAAACAATTTTTTATGACTCACATGAATGACCTGGCGGACCCTGCGAGAACACTCACCCAGGCATCCCAATTTTTAACTATTGCAAATGATACTGCTCACCAATTCCCAAATGTAGTGACTATAGGAAACAATTACACTGGTGTTATCACTGTTTTCTTTTTGAGAAATAGACTGCTCTGAATTGCAGTTGAGTATCCATAAACTTTTTATCCATAAACTTTTTTACAGAGGTTCTGTTAGAACCTCTGTAAAAACGTTTGCAAGCATTACAACAAAAAAAAAAGGAAACACTAAAGTCCTTCGATGAATTTGACTGTCAATGTCATTATACTGCTCCCTAATAATTTATTTATTGAATAACAACATTCTCACTTAATGACTCCAAATAGTAACCAAAGTAATTCAAAGATGGATACATATAATATACCTGTAGCATGAACTTCACTTAACATTCACATCCATCTTCACATATTGTTCACATACAGAAAATTTAAACTCAGCGAAATGAAAATTGTTTTATGGGTGAATATTTGAAAACATACATATTTGATGTCTTGCTGTGAATAACACATTAAACCTAAATCGAATTTGATCATTTATTATGTTTTTATAAAAAAAATTGTTCCCAAAACCATTTTATTAAAAAAATAACCCTAAACCTCATTACCATTCGTGTCCCTTTTCCCAATTTTCAACAATTACGATAAGAAAAATTAAAACATTTGAGGAAAAATTTTTTTCTTATTATGTAGTAAATATAATAGTTAATGTATAAACTGAAATAAAATATATGATATAAAGAACAGTTTCTGTTAATGTTATATCAATTCAAAAATTGTGCCACCCTTCATACTACTTACCGTTTTCGAATACTGACAGTGAAATAGAATTGTACCTAATGGTAAATGTCATCCTCACAACTCCACACCACGACTTCAGTACCCACTAATGATAAGAGCAGATCACCCGTGTTAAAGAACTATTTTGCGGCAAAGAAAAATTAATAAGAACAAAAAATCGTCCAAGTCAAAATAAAATCTTCTTACCATTTATGTCTTCTAAAGGTAGGTTATTTGTTCAGATTAATTTAATTAATGGTCTAAATATTTGCCATAAGATTATTTCTCATCTGATAACATAATCTAATAAATAATGCAACATACACAAATGTTTTCCAAATATCTACTTACCATTTTACTATTTACCATTTTTCCTGTTCACATTTTACTCGAATGGTAAGGAGCAAGCTGGAATGGTAAGTAGGTATTTTTTCAATTTAAATGTAATATTGTTTCAATACATTCTATATTTAAACTGCTGGTTTGGGATTGGTTGAAATGGTTTCTATCTATACTTATTCAATAAATAGGTATATGTATAGGTATGAGATGTTAGCTCCAAAACTGTAATCCACACAGGTTGGTCAATACTGTTTGGTGCATGTCACATGTCCTTGAATGAATAGTTCTAGGATATGCTGGTTACCTCACGATGTTTGTTAAGCCCCCAGTACACAATTGGCCTGTGATGGGCCACGCTTTGCAATGGACAATTGTAGGCCACAAATCAAAATCAAATCAAAAATTTATTCTTCAAATAGGATTTTACAATCACTTTTGAATGTGAAAGATGCTACGCCATTGGTTCACAAGTTTACGGCGGGAGATTTTGCTGGTTCTTTCCAGTACAATGGAAAGAACCAGCAAGAAAACCAGCAAGGGCAATTTTTTTTTCTCCCTGTGTCGTCATTCATTACAGAGTCGTCAGTTGGAATCCGGCTTCAGATACACAGTCTGAACCCAATCTCCGATACAAGTTAAAACAACTAACAAATATATATTTCGCATTAAACAAATCTGATATGTATATGTCCGGTACAAAACAAAAATATTATTTAGGTATTATAGAATTATTAAAATTATATATCGCAAAATTTACATCCAAGCATGTTTAATCATTCAGGAAATTAAATATCCTAAAAATTACATCCAAGCATTTTTATCATTCGAGAAATCATTGACCTTGTACCCTTTTTTCATTAGAGTATTTTTAATATGTGCTTTAAATTCATGAAACGGTAAACCAGTAATATTTTCTGGAAGTGTTTTATAAAAAGTTACACATTTCCCTAAGAACGAACCTCTAGTTTTTTGAAGCTTGTATGTTGGAACGGCAAGTTTATTTTTATTTCTTGTGTTTAAATGATGAATTTGAAAATTTGTATTAAATGTATCGTAGTTCTTATAAACATATATTAAATTTTCATAAATATATTGACACGCTAATGTCATTATATCCTTAAACAAATCTCTGAGTGATTCTCTCTGTTTTATATTATAGATAGCGCGACTTGCTCTTTTTTGGAGCACGAAAATACTTTCAATATTCGCCCCAGATCCCCACAACAGTATGCCAAATGTCATGACACTATGACAATAACTGAAATATACCAATCTTGCCGTTTCAACATTAGTCAGTTATCGTACCACGATCACTTGGGTGTTACCCCAATTTTCAACAGTACAGATTTTTTGGAAATTGCAGCTGTACTACTCTTCAGGCATAATTTGCACTGTATCACTTTTATGTAAGATATACTGGTTTATGTTGTCATATATATATTTTTTATTCCATACAGTGGCAGACGAGCAAATGGCCCACCTGATGGTAAGTGGTAACCATCGCTCATGGACATCTGCAGTGCCAGGGGCACAGCTGAGCCGCTGCCTACCTTTAGAGAAATACTTTTTTTAAGCCTCGTTTGAAGTTAGACATATCGTAGCGCACAGGAAACATCGCAGCTGGGAGTTCATTCTAGAGTTTGCATGTACGCGGAAGGAATGAACGCTGAAACCGAACTGTACTAGACAAGATCGGTTCCATGTGATATGGATGAACTCTACTGCGGTGGCGGGTGGTGCGATAGTAAAAAGGTGACGAAGGCACCAAACCACGAAGGTTCCTCCGAGTCCTCTCCGTTAAAGAGCCTATAAAGAACACACAGAGCCAAAGTCTCCGCTGCTCCAAGGTCTCTGTTGAGGCCGTAATATTGGGATCACCGATGATACGGAAAGCACGCCTTTGCAGGGAGTCAAAAGGGTCGAGTTGATATTTGGGGGCTCCAGCCCAGAGATGTGAGCAGTACTCCATATGCGGCCGTATTTGAGCTTTATAAAGCATCAGACGCTGACTGGGCGTGAAGTAACGCTTCGCTCTGTTGAGAACACCCAATTTTTTACTTGCCATTTTGACTTTCTCCTCCAAATGACTCCCGAACTGCACTGTGGCTGAAATTTTCACACCTAGAATCCCATTAGACTCGGACATATGAAGAGCGACTCCCTGAAACTGAGGCACTACGATAAATGGGTCTTTCTTAGCAGTGAACGCGCACAATTGTCTTCGTGGGGTTGAACTTGACTAAGTTCTTTGCACCCCATTCCGAGACTCGCCCTAGAGAGTCCTCGACTTCAGACACAAGTTGCAACCGTCTTTCATGTAGCGACATCCGGGGGACGTTCTGATGGTTGGTATACCGCACATCACCCGTGCTGTCACCTGCATAACAATGTATGTTTTCAATGGACAACATCGTTGATGTGCAGAATGAACAGTGTCGGGGAGAGCACCGAACCTTTTGGAACGCCAGCGTTTATGGGCATGGTTTTCGAGCAGCAGCCATCAACGACGACTTTAATGCTCCTACCATCCAGGAAGCTGGCTATCCATTTGCACAGTCCCTCGGGGATTCCATATGATGGTAGCTTCGCCAGAAGACCTCTATGCCAGACACCTTCAACACCTTCGCGATATCCAGTCCAACGGCGAGAGCCTCGCCTTTGCCCTCCAAAGTTTCTGCCCAATGGTGCGTTAGGTAAACTAAAAGATCACCAGCTGAGCGCCCGTGACGGAAGCCGTATTGCCGGTCGCTAATCAGCTGGTGCTCTTCTAGATACCGTAGAAGGCAGGTGTTGATGACCTTCTCCATAATTTTGGAGAGTAAGGACGTTATCGCGATTGGCCTGTAAATTGACGGGTCGGATCGGTCACCCTTTTTGGGGATTGGGTGGACGTGGGCGATCTTCCACGAAGATGGAACCCTTTTCTGCTGATAAGAAAGACGGTAAAGTCGCGTTAATGCGGGGGTCAATTCAGGGGCACACGTCTTTAGCACCACTGCAGGGATGCCATCCGGCCCACTCGACCTATGTACATTCAGGAGCTTGAGTTCCCGCCTGACCGCGCGCTGTGTAATGCGGATTTCCGGCAATAAACTTTCACACCGAGGGATGGTAGGTGGTGTGGCTCCTTCATCATCCATAGTCGAGTTAGAGGCAAAGAGTTCGACCAAGAGATTGGCCTTCTCTCTTGCGCTGTGGGCAAGACTGTTATCGGCTGCTCGCAGTGGTCGGAGACTGGACTGGCAGAAGTTCTGTTGCGCTGCTTTGGCGAGCGACCAGAAAGCACGGCTCCCACTGGGATAGCTTCCTAATCGCTCGCCAATCCTGGTTACGTGTTCCGCCTTGGCTCCAGCAATAGCTTTCCTGTTGGATCTGGATGCGGCATTGTACTGTCGCTTTTTCTCCGGCAAGTCTGGATCCCGACTTTTTCTGGCGTTGTCCCAGGCGTTGAAAGCAGATTGCTTGCGGTATGCAGTCCTCCTGCTGGCATTATTATACCAGGGACGACTGCAACCCCCAACAGAAACAGTGGCGCTGGGAATGAATTCTTTCATTCCCATCAACACCGTCTCCGTGACGCAATCTGCGCAAATATCGGGATCTGCGGATGAAAAGCATAGCCGCTTCCAGGGATAAGATCCGAAGAATTCCCGGAGTCCATCCCAGTCTGCTGACTTATACCGCCAGACTGTACGACTGTTAGTCGTAGATACGCGATGGGGTTGCGCAAATCTGGCGGAGCTACGAACAAGGCAGTGATCGGATGATCCGAGAGGAGCCTCGACCACAACCTTGTATCCGCTAGGTTGTGTAGTCAGCAGTAGATCCAACAGGGAAGCTTGATGGCTCTCTATGTCTGGTATACGGGTGGGCTGTACAACCAGTTGAGAGAGACCATAGGCCGAAGCCATGTTGAAGACAGTTCTACCCGGGAGGTCAGTGGTTCTGGACTTCAACCACTCTTTATGATGAGCATTAAAGTCACCAAGAACCACCACCTCCGCAGATGGATACTGCTCCAAGGCTCGGTCAATCCCCTCTTGGACGTGCTCAAAAAGCTGAACTGACCCTATTTCACTGGCATGGGATCTGTAAAGGCACGCGTAGATTCGGGTAAGACCCCCATGGTCCACGCGTAGCCAGAGTAACGACAGATCCCGATGCTCGAGGCCCGAAGGCGGCGACAGCAAATATCGCCCCGGACGTATACGCACACTCCGGTTTTACGTAGGTAAGTGTGTTCCAGTTCGTAGCCCGGGTATTTTAAGTACGAAACATCGTCCGTTGCGTCATATTTGCGTCTCCGTTAAGAAGCCGAGCCGTCTCGAGATGGTGGTGGACGGCATCAAGATTACTGTGTAGGCCCCTGATGATGCAGAAATCCATTTTAATTGTGGATTGGGTGTCCGCCGTAAAAACTTGCTTCTTCTTATTGGCCTTGGAAAAGGTCAAATGTGGGGAGGCTCCGGGCGGTAGACAAAGAAAGGGCAGATTACAGTACACAGTGAGAGAGTGGGTTGTATGAGGAGCTGACACGCGACACGGAAGGGCCCCCGGTGCCCCCCCGTATGCTGTCGACGGGATCCACTTCGGTCTCCTACTCCGGCACGACGACCGCATGACGGGATTTTCGCCGGTTGTGTGGGACAGCCTCCCAGGTAGGATATTCCTGGGTTCGGGTCCCCTACTGACCGGCAGGTGGCCGACGGTAACCATTTCCACCAGGTCTCCCTGTATCGCGTGTCAACCCGTCACGCCCAACAAACTCACTGAGACCAAACACTCCGCCGGCCTCGAATACCACCGAGGTTCCTCACCACAAGAGGTATAGGAGGGGCGCATGAAGGAGCGGCTGTTTCTACCTTGTAATCGAAACGCGTGATTGCTTCACGACCGAAATGGGCAGAATGGTGGTACCAACCCGTACAGACCCGGAAATTATAAGGCTATCCTTATTAGAGCCGAGCCTTATCACAACTGTAATAGGAGAGGAGGAGGAAGGAGAGGACATCGATGCCACGGAGGTTAGGGGCAAATGGCATCGAAGGCTCGAGAAGTCGGGATCACGTACCCGAGCTGTCTATAGAGCAACCGGACAATTACACAACCTCTCTGAGTAAAATTATTAAAGTAGTGAATTTGTTTATTATTATATTTCTAAACTAGCGACCCGCCCCGGCTTCGCACGGGTGCAGTGAAAAAATGGTTATGGTGGGTTATCCCTAAGAGATAGACATATACCATCGCGGACTTTTTTGTGGATTTTTGTAAGTTGTACAATACTGTAGTACATTATTTTGGTCTATCTCGTAGGGTTCAGCCAGCGTTTGCAATATAAGCGCAAAAAAACGTGCTTATTTACGACATCACATTAGAAACCTTTAAATTTATCAGTGTTTCTCTACTATATTATGCATTTATTATACATACAAACCTTCCTTAAGAATCACTCTATCTATTAAAAAAACCGCGTCAAAATCCGTTGCGTAGTTTTAAAGATCTAAGCATACATACGGACATACAGCGAAAGCGACTTTGTTTTATACTATGTATTGATAATGCTAAAGATTTAGTATACTTAATATAGTATTTAATTACACTAACCCGTTTTTAAAATTCACATAAATGTTATTGATTATGAGTACGGCATTACATCATAAAATATTGAAAATAATAAAATCATTTTTAACAATAAATATGTAAATAAAATTAATTTATTTTCAATTGAATTAAAATAAATTCATAAATGTCTGAATTATTAGTTAAACAAATTATTACAGACCGCTATTTACTTTTTAATAGTAAATTTTAGTTGTAGCACGCAACACAAAAGTGTACTATCCTGATCAGCGGCCGGTGACGAACTAAACAATGGCCGATTGTGTAAACACCACAGGCCACCCCACGCCACGATTCCTTTGAAGTGTGCCCAAAAAATCGACAACTCCCCGATTGCACGCCACGATTGACAATATACCATTACCCCCTGTACACAATGGCTATGGCCTGTAGTGGGCTCGCATGGGCCATTGTGTACTAGGGACTTTACGATTACAAATTACCATTTGTTTGATTTCTCATTACTGTTTGCACAATAATTTCAGATCCAAATTGTGACTTCTATAAAAGCTTATTTTGCTAAGCTTTGCTATGAATATCTAAAGAACAGTTTTGTAAAAATTATTTTTTCATTCTTTAAATTTGTCTAATATGTTCAAAATACTTGCAAATACTCACCCTTATTCATCCTGTTACTTTTTGATATTTTCAAAAAGAAATAATAAGAATATTATTAATGGTTCCAAGCTTACGTTTATATAATTTAGTTAATATTATGTATTAATCTTGGTTTGTGAACTGTAATTGTGTCTAAATAAATAAATAAAAATAAAATAATAGAAGTCTAAAAAAAATTGGTAGAAATATTTATATGTATTTCTTTTACAAAGTTTGAAGACGCTTTTTTTTATAATGCAAATCATTATAAAAAAAAGCGTCTTCTAGTATCATATAAATATAAAGTTATGAGCATGTATACACACATTTCATCAGTACATTTTATAATTATAAATATTTATGCCTGAAGCTTTGACACGTCAGTTTTTAATTACTATACATTTCACGTGGAATTTTGAGAATCATATCGAAATCAATCCCTTGTTCTTTTACTACCCCGTTTCTGTGTACTATATACCAATGCTGTGTAAAATTTATATCTTTTTTCTTTTCAGATCGATATATCTGAAATTATACCAAGATGGGTCGAGGTAAGATTCACACAGTAATGCATCAAACTTTACAATGTTAACCTTGTGAAAGCTCTTACGTTGCTCATAGGAGTGATGTTTTCCATTAGTGTAACTGTAAAGCTTAATGATTTACTAACTGTACCTTAACTATAGACTATAAAAAAAACATTTTTGCTATTCAACAATTTCATATTTAACAAATAAAAAATGTATCATTTCTTAGTATACCTAAGTAACAGATCTAATAGGCTTTTTGACAATGCGAAAAATAAAGTGTCAATTACTGTTAACAGGATAAATTAAGAGTTAAAAAATGATTATTTATTAACGTAAGTTGAAAATAATGATTAATTTATTTTAAAATCCGTAAATAAAAATTGCATTTTTTAAACGTTTGTCACGTGACA
This sequence comes from Scirpophaga incertulas, assembly GCA_036419045.1. Taxonomy (NCBI): domain Eukaryota; kingdom Metazoa; phylum Arthropoda; class Insecta; order Lepidoptera; family Crambidae; genus Scirpophaga; species Scirpophaga incertulas. Next base: position 10,143,200 of record CM071627.1, on the reverse strand, counting down.
CAAAACGCTCCTGATTGGTCGAGTTTATCATGACGTCACTTGCTTGTAAACTTCGTTTGCCTACTTGTGTTGCGCCTAGTTGTGGTAGATTATCTCAGTTATATTAAGATTTCTTTATTATGCATTGTTTTTTTTTTTGTTTATTTGCACTATTTTACAAGTACTTTCAACCATGGACAACGATTTTGTAAAAGCAGACAGCAGAAACCATGCAGAAATCATTGTCGGATTATTTTTCAAAAATAAGTCTGACTTTTATGCTTCGGAGCTAAAAAATGTAAAAACAGCAAAGTATAATTACACTTTATTGGTAACTTAAATTATATCACAAGAAAGTGAAATAATTATGAACTTCCACAAGAACTTATATAGGTTATAAATAATTAAGTTTGTTTGGCACAATTTCGTGAACATAAACGATAATTTGTTCACGGTACGTCGGTTATTGAATGTCTTCACATTGTTTAACAAGTTCCATTCTTTGCCGTTTGACAAATGCAGATCGGGAAGTACCAGCATCACACTTTCTTTTAATGCGATCTGGCTGGCAATGAAATTTAAAAGGCAGAACTTTATCTTTTAAAATTATTTTCTGACTGAAACCCATTTTGTACTGATAGTAATTTGCCATGTCATTTTCCATCTGTAACGAACAAACAAGTTTTAGTCGGGATCTTTCCTACTTCTTATTGAACTCATAGGACTCTGTAGTTACAAATTTTAACAAATATTATGGAAAACAGCGGAGTTTTTAACGACGTATTTGTACATTTTGGAACTGCACACCATTTGTAACTCATTTTGTTACATAAATCACTGATAAAAAGTAAATCCAATCGCACTTTCATTTTTTGTTTACAACAAACAAATATATATGCCAGTTATCACAGATCAGAATACAGGCAAGTGACGTCACCGACCTCAATGCAGCGCCATATTGTCAAAGTAGCGTTTTGGCACACTATTTAAATATTGAATTTTTAATTCGTTGTTTTTCAGCTAATATATACCAGAATTAAAAATAACAACTTTTACTGGGTTCCTTAGACTCTACTACATAATATAAAATGGATTTTAAAAACCTGTCAAATAGCCTATTGGGGTAACAACTAAGTTTTTGTATGTAATGCCAATTTTCGTGTAAAATCTGCTCTGCATTTGAAGTACAATAATATTAATGATAAGACTATTGTTTATACTTGCATTAATAATATATATCAATAAATTGTATAAATTATTGCAGGAAAAAAAAAAGGTAAACAAGATGATAACACAGGATTAGGTGTCGTTACAAAGTCGTTAGAAACAACAAAAATAGCAGAAAAAGCTGAAGATATCGAAGCAGCATCAACTTCACAACCGTCTGGTGGTCCAAGTACTTCCGCAGAAGCAAACCCAACAGATGAACCAGTTAAGGAAGGTGGTCTTGGCCTTGGAGGGACTTCCCGTAAAAAGCGTCCCAAAAAAAAGAAGGAGGCTGTACTTACCTCAACAGATCCAGCTCGTCAAACTTACACTGGCGTTACTGCAGTTGGTTGTGCTGCTAGTGTAACAGCCATATCTACTGTCCAGTCAGCACCAATGTCCACAGCTGCTCAATTTTCTGAGGGTGGGGTTAAATCTGCCTCAATGCAGGCCATGACATCTGGCCCACCAGTGTCTTTTCCTTCTCAAGGAATGGGTGGAGGAAGAGGATGGGGTAGGCAGCAGCCACACCAACCCATGAGCCATGGGCATTCACCTGCAACTGCAGTTGTTCAACCTCCTGAGGGTGTGGTTAAATCTGCCTCAATGCAGGCCATGACATCTGGCCCACCAGCGTCTTTTCCTTCTCAAGGAATGGGTGGAGGAAGAGGATGGGCTAGGCAGCAGCCACACCAACCCATGAGCCATGGGCATTCACCTGCAACTGCAGTTGTTCAACCTCCTGAGGGTGTGGTTAAATCTGCCTCAATGCAGGCCATGACATCTGGCCCACCAGCGTCTTTTCCTTCTAAAGAAACGGGAAGAGGATGGGCTGGGCGGCAGCCACACCAACCCATGAGGCCTGAGCATTCTGTTGTTGAAACTCAAACTTTCACTGAGCAAAGGAGTAGTGGGATGGTGAGTTCGTCGCATTCTGCCCCACAACCGACACCAATGTCTACACCGTCAAATGCTGCTAAGATATGTGTTGAACCGAAATCGTCAAGTGAACAAACTAAAACATTATGCAGATTCCAAATTCCCAAAAAAATTATTGGCAGAATATCTCCAGCAGACAGACAAATTACTGTGTTAGTCAACTATTTACCAATGACGATAAAAGCATCCCAAATAGTGAGTAGATATATAAAATAAATAAACTATATATAAGTTAATGTTATATGTATTTTAATTATATCACTTTTTATTCAGAATGCACTTAGCATTAGAATGCATTCATTCACTTTATTTATGTAAAAACTTATTACTAATTATAATTAATTATTGCACCCCTTTTTTCAGTATCGTTATGACATATCTTTTAAGCCGGACAGACCGAAGAAATTTATACCAAAAGCATTTTATGCATCAAAAAATATGTACTTCAAGAATATTGATATAGCTTTCGACCAAAAGAAAAATGGATATTCTCTAAAAAAATTGCCTAATGTGCCCGAAAATGATCGATTTTTAACGAATGTGAGTATAAACCCGCTATAGTTCTCGGTTGTCATTTGTGTTCGTATGTATGTTACCTTTCAAAAACATCTGTTGAACATCATTGTCAAAAAACTGGCCAACAATGGCACACATTCTACAAATAAATAAAATGCTATACTGCAACATCCAGGACCTTAGTGCAGTCAAGTGACTATAGTAATTTGATCGTCATATGTTACATATGACGTCATGATATACTGCACTGTCCTACAAATTCCTTAAACTGGGAAGTCGGTGGTATGAGGTTGCCACCAAATTATGAAGCATTACAGATATTTTGTTGATTATAAATCAGAAACTAAATTATACTGAATTAAACATTGGGGTAATTTAGTTATCTTTACGTTTAGATTTGTTATATGTCCATAATAATTTGGATATTTTAAATCTTTTGAAGACTAAATGAGACGTTTGACAGTAACTTTCATGTTTCTTCAGTCTAAAGCGTAATATTAAAATTAAGTTATAGTCATTTTGGTTACCATATTTCTTTCATAATCTTCCATAGCCTTTTCTTTAATCAGGTTTATTACAGCTGTACTTAAACCATGCGGGGTTTCTATATTTATCATCAAAATCAAAATCAAAAATCAAAATAATATTTATTCAACATAGACCTTTACAGGCACTTATTGACGTCAACAAACAAAACAAATTAGATGAACTTGTTTTCTGAGGTTCATATTTGTGAGATACCCAATTATATATCACTAACTATAAAGATAGATTGAATACTAAATGCATATCACCTGTTTGACCCTATTACTATATTAACCTGTGCATGACCCTAACGTAAAATTTACAAAATCCTAAATAAAAGTAAAGACACAGTGAGCTCCGTTTGGACCAAGTATACATGAGTACATAAATAAAATTATAGCACTTAAATATTAATTTGGATTTAAATTTTCCATCATTCTCAACATCTTCCTCCAGAAGTTCCTGTATAGTCTGCTATACAAGGGTTTTCAAGGATTATAGAAATGGGAATATACATTATGGTTCTTAAAAGAATTGTAGGTTTGCTGCGAATCGCACATGAACCACATGTATACAATAGTTAAACTACTAAGTCTAAGCATCAAGTGGTTGGTCTGCTAAGTATGTTTGTCAATGTAATACTATAAAAAATCCGTCATCAAAATAACATGTAAGAGAATTCAAAATGTTGTTGATTTCATATGTAGAATGTCTCACATGGTCAGTAGTCCTCTGTTATTGACTGTAAAACTATTAAATATTTAAATTGTCTTGTTGTTTTTCCCTTTATAAGTGTTATTACGTTTCAGGTGGAATTTGAAGATGACAATAACAAGAAAATTTCATTTGAGGTTTCATACAAGTTTACAGGAGTGGTCGATCTGGGCACTATTATAAGGTTAGAATTTCGTTATATGATTTAGAGTTTATTTGTAGTATTCATTTATTGTAGGTATATACTTCAATAAATTTTATTTGCGTATTAAACACATAGTATTTACAATGTTATAAACCAATTTCAGATACATGCAAACTGGCGGTACCACACTCAACCAGCCCACGGAGGCTATTCAATGTGTTGATGTCATATTAAGGCAAGGGACTTTAGAGTCCTATATTAAGGTATCAAGTAAAATAACTGCTTTATGCTTACCATCTTTAAATTGCTGTAGTATCTATAGAAGAAATGTTACTTGTTTATAATTAAGTAATATCCATGCGAGCCGAAATATTACAATACTATTAGTTCTATTTCAAATTAGCTGAGGTTTTGATATGTTTTCTTCATCTTATAGAAATATTTATTGGCAATTTATTTAAAATATGTTTATTTGTTTCTTCTGACAATGTCGTCTTGACCATCTACAGTTTGAAACATTACTTACCTAATTTTCAAAATGTTCAGTAGTTGATATTATAGACGGTCATATAATAAAATGTAATTTATATATCTGCTACTGCCAATTTATGTTATGGTAGATAACATATCAAGTGTAAATTTTATTCTTCCATATTAATATTCGTGATGGTTGGTGGTTACCGGTTATGTGATGGAACAACTTAAATACAGACTTGGTGGAGAAAATCGCGTTAGTCATATAATTTTTATTGATAAGAGAGCTTATCATATATGTAATAATTAATCTTTACAATATGTAACGTTAGAGCAAAGGGCCCCAAAAGAAATGCTATATTCACTTGACAATGCTTTAATACCAAACCATCAAATACATTAGTTCTTAGTTTTAATGTATAAATTCGAAGATCATGAATTTAATAACACAAACTCTTTGGTTAAATATTTAATGGAGTCATTAGGTACAGTACTGTGCCAATATAAACATAGATTTTTGTGTGATTTTGAAAAAATTACAACTTTATTTTATGGGAAAATTTGTTACTGATACTGAATCTCTTTTGTCCAATTGACTCTTATTTCAGTTTAAACTCGTAAAGCTGTCTTATCATAATTCCATTGTTTTTGTTGTATTTAATATGAACGGTTGTCTTTTCTTTGTTATATCAGGCGGGGCGCCAGTTTTTCCAGCGTCCAAGAGAGGCTATTAATCTCGGCGAAGGCTTAGAAATGTGGACTGGATTGTACCAGTCCGCAATATTCACATCGAGACCTTTCATTAATATCGATGGTAAGCAGCTTTTACGCTATAAACATGAATGCTCTTGTACATACATCATATATATCAGAACTGTTACAATTAGTAGATTTTATTGTTGTAATATAGTAATTATTAAATAATAATAGTCCAGTTCGTTAAGGTTTTGCGTGTGTGTTTCCTCAAAATATTCCTGTACAATTATTCTGTATCATCATATTATGATTTTTTTGAATTAGCGAAATTTTCTACTTTTATATAACATTACCTTAGTTAATTTTATAAAACACAACTTTGTAACACCATTCGTTACATTTGTTGTAGAGGAAGGGAGCGTCGTGACGAATATAATCGCTTAAATAAGTCCTAACATAACGCTGTTGTAAATTAGAGTGAAAATGTTTAAGTTGAATTTAGAAAATTATATTTAACTTGTAAAATCAGACCTGAGTTTTATTAATATCGTGATAATCATATTTGTCGTCGTGTCACTTTTTGTAAATTTTTGCTTGCACAAAATCAATACATAGTATAAAACAAAGTCGCTTTCGCTGTATGTCCGTATGTATGCTTAGATCTTTAAAACTACGCAACGGATTTTGACGCGGTTTTTTTTAATAGATAGAGTGATTCTTAAGGAAGGTTTGTATGTATAATAAATGCATAATATAGTAGAGAAACACTGATAAATTTAAAGGTTTCTAATGTGATGTCGTAAATAAGCACGTTTTTTTGCGCTTATATTGCAAACGCTGGCTGAACCTACGAGATAGACCAAAATAATGTACTACAGTATTATACAACTTACAAAAATCCACAAAAAAGTCCGCGATGGTATATGTCTATCTCTTAGGGATAACCACCATAACCATTTTTCACTGCACCCGTGCGAAGCCGGGGCGGGTCGCTAGTATTTATTATTCGAAAAAGTTAATTTTAGTTTTTTTTTACATTTTCAAAAGTTTCATCTAGCGATATTGATAAAAGGATATTGATCAAAGTAACGTTTGTCAATATCGACAGTATCTATGCTTTTGTCAATATCGACAGCGACATTACGCGAAAGCGTAGTTTTCTTACAAAGCGGCGTTTTGCGGCGTAGTCAATCTGTGAAAAAGTAATATTATAGTATAATATATGTTTTGCGGCGTAGTCAATCTGTGAAAAAGTAATATTATAGTATAATATATGTTTCATTGCAGTTGCACATAAGGGTTTTCCCATTCATCAGCCATTACTGCAGGCCATGTCTGATTTCAAACTTGTGCTTAATACGCCAATTAGTAGCCAAATCGGATATAATCGGGAAAAATTCACAACATTCTTAAAAGGCTTACGTGTGAGTATTACACCTCCTTAACATTACATTGCAAAAATATGTTAATTCTGCAGACAAGATTTCATTATTCTTCTCAATGTGAAACGACGCTATGACGCATTTTTGCTATACTTCGCCATACTGAGACGCTGTTACTACACTATTTGGATCATCATCACAGCTCATAAACATCTCCACCGAGGGACACGAGCCTACTCGAACTATGCTGGAGTGATTAGGGATATAGATAAACACCCCAACCCTTGGAATTTCTTTGCAGCTGTGCAAATGTACATATGAAATTCGAAAAACGAAAGACAATAGTATTTACTCCAGCTGATTCAAAAGCCGCCGTCTAATCTAATTAGTTCAGCGCTCACCACCGCAGCGTTAGGGGCGTTTTGTTTTCAATATGGCGTCAACTAGACGTGGTTTGTTACACGTGTTATTAAAGACACAGGAATTATGAGGTCACTTACGAGTGATACGAGTGAATCAAAATTTAAATAAATATTCGAGGAGAAATTACGGGATTATGAAATGATTCCTGCTTCGTAAATTTTTGGACTTTGTAATTTTTTGCTTGGTGCAATAAACAATATTATTGTTAATAATTTGTTTTTTATATTACTTATTTCATCAAACTTTTGGTCACCTCTTAAACTTAATTCAAGAATAACCTTCCAAGAAATTACAAAAAGTCTTCCTATTCTCTCAAATTAAGTACTAAACTAATGGGCACCTTAGTTAATTTGCCATTTAACCAGTTGGCTAAGCGTCGTCTAGCTGTAATGTTGAACGTTGCAATCAACAAGTCGGCTAAATGACGTATAGCTGTGTGATTGAATGGCGTTGTTCAGTCAAAGGGCTAGCTGTTTGATTGAACGGCTATTTTAACCAATTGGCTGCGACATATACACGAGCGCAGTGCATATTGATACAAAGTTTCATTTTCTTTACCAGCGTCAGATAAATGTACGTTGCGGGTTTGAGCTAGGCCCAGGAGACGAATTTTTGAAACAATAGAAAACCAAATCGCATTCGAAATCGTGAGATTCGTATACGAATTACCGAATTCACTATTTCTGAACTTTCATTTCGTGCGTTGTGCAACGAGTGGTTCAACCCACTCGTTTTTAATTTCTACTAGTAGAATATCCAACACTGAAGTGACCTTGATAGTGATCCGTTTCACGTGTGGATCATCGCCGGTTTTTTGTTTTTGTTGTTGTGATTTTGTATTTGTCTGTGTGAATCGGAATTTAATTAAGAATTTGTTTTTAATGACAATATTGAATTCGAGTGATTCAAAAATCTAATAAATTGAAAGCAGTAGAAAATAATATCGCGCGCGATTTGTATTCGTATTTGAATTCCAAATTCACGTCTAATGATTCAAAAATACGTCTCCTGTGCTTTCCTATTAGAAAGCCAGTGCTGAGAACAAAAGTCACCTATTTTATACCCTTGATTTTTAATTTTTATTTTTTTCAGGTAATCGCTTCAATCGGCGGCGACACAAGCCGCACAGGCATTAAGCGAGAATTTATTTGCAATCAATTAATGAGACCATCGAACCAAGAAAAATTCATATTTAATAAACCTGATGGGCGTACAGAATCTATGACTGTGGAACAATATTTTGTTAGAGAAAAGAATATAAGGTACGATAATAACGATATTATTGGAGGGAGGAGATATATTTATTTTAACCGCCTAATAGCAGCATAGCTGTTGTGCGGTGTGAAAGTTAGAACATAAAAGCAGTGGAAGTAGTAAGTGGGCGTGACTGCCGGCAATAGTAACTGCAGTCAACTGCAGTAACCGATCAACATTCTTCAGTGCATTACTTGACGTCGTTTAGATGATACTTTGTATAATATCATTAAAATGACTTATTTCGCTGTACTAGAGTGTACAAATCATAGTAGAAACAAAAATGTGTCACATTGAGTTTCTAATTTATTTCATTAAATTAATAAAATAACGGAAGTGTTTCGGATTTCTAATGAGAAGGGTATGCCCATAGATGATACATACATCTGTACAACTTCCTATAATTAAGTTTGATAACGAGTTAAGACTATTACAAAAAGTAATCGCTTATTTTTATTATAACAATTAAGGTGCAGCATAACTTTTTAGATATCTTATGTTCTTCTCCGGGACTCCCACCATCCCTAAATCAAAGTGCATCAACCAGCCAACTGTTTTATCAGGTTTTACCGCAGGAAAAAAATACTTCCGACGTACGACTTTTAATTATCAAACCATCCATACATCAACTTTCATCAAAATTGGTTTAGTAGTACGTATGGAAACATACAAACTTGCGCCCCCTGTTTCAATTCCTTACAGTCCTTTTTCAAGCTTGTCCCTTCTTCGCTTTAAAAAGTAGCCTATACAATTTCTCAAGCGTATATGATCGTCTAACTAACTTACTAACATTCCCAGATACTTTTACTGGGCAAATTCGATAAACGTGAAATCGGAATACATTTTATTTATATAAATAATACAATTAAATCCAGTCAGGTAAAATTTTAGCATGTTACATAAAAAATATTTGCTTAGTTATTTTGTTTACTATGTACATTAACAAACAGTATAAAAAATATAAAGTAGTAGTGTATTGAAAAAAAGAATCATATACTTTTTATAGCCTTATTGACAAAATAAGCAAGCCTACTTGATGGTGAGTGGTTACCTAAATAGTTCATGTGGTTCCTGTGAGATTTACAGCAATTCTGCAACCCTCATAAGCACCATACTGTACCCTTTTATCCATTAGATACTGTAGTGCCTAATTGATAAAAGGGAGGAAGGGCGTGGAGGGGCCCTGTGCTACATAATGGCAATTGAAAATGATGTATTGGTAAAGGTTAACTTTCAAGAAGTCTTGATTTTGTAACAAAAAAAGTTACAAGAGTTAATATTTAAGCTTATTGTATGATTTTTTTAAATGCATATATATTGATTACTTATATTCGTTTCGTTGATTCAATATTTTTATGGAATAATGTGAGATATACCTATGTAGTAAAAAACGTCGTAATTATGAATAAAGTGTTGTGTTAGCGAGACGAGCATTGCCTAGGGGCCGCGATATGCATAAGCCGGCCCAGGAGGTGTACTCGTGTCATATACTACTCTTATAGTCAGAATTTTAATTCGATTCCATATTTGACATTAGCTACTGTCATTTTGTGAAATAATAATACCACATATAATAGTGTAGTGATGAACACAAAAATCGATAAACAATCAGTGTGTGTGTGCCATCAGTGTGCCAATTAAAGACTAAATTATTGATTTTTATTTAAATAAATACATAATTATTCATAACAAGTATTTATTAATTAAACCTTCAAATTGACAGACGTGAGAAATTTATTTCAGGAAGACATTCAATAAATTACGGCTACCGAATGGTCTAAATGCGTATCCCATGTTGTCAAAGAAGAGGAAAAAATGAGTAGGCTAGATATGTTAATTGACAATATCACAGACACATTTATAATAAATGTTACAGAAAGTGACAGCGATAGCGATAGCGATGACAGCGACAATTTATAAAAAAAAATATTACCATAATACATCTATCTGTTTTATTTGTCATGTTCCTTCATGATCACACTTTTTTATTTATTTCACACACAATTATAAAAGAAAAGTCTCAGTTCGTTAACTAATCGTCAAAACTAAATGTCGGTTTACGAATGTTTACGAGAGTAAAATTATAAACGAGAAGAATCGATCCGGAAATATTCCATTTCCATATCGAATAATTTCGCAACGTCACTATTTAGTGCTTGTCATAACGTTGCAACACTGAAATTGACAAATCTGGAATCGAATTAAAATTCAGACTTTAGTTACTATCGTTTAAAACATTTCAACGGACGATTGAACGGACGAGCGAAAAGTAATACGATAAGGTTTGAGGTGTCGTTGTAATCATCGTAAATTTGACGTTTATTTTGCGAATGTTCGTCTGTCAAATTCAATTCATCGTTGTCATTTGACGCTTTCTTATGTCAAAATTAATATCGTTCGTTCGATCGTTCGGTGGAATGCTTTAAGCGATAGTAATTATACTCTGTCCATTATGTTATTTTCTTTTTGACAGATCGCGCGTATGAAATATTGTTTCTATTTTCAAATTATAGTACTACAGTAATAATATACTTTCTAGACGGGTAACGCCCACATAGTGAAGTGCTCTGTGCATAACAAACTACCACAGACAATAAGCAGTTCTTGAAATCAGATAAATCGATAAATTGTCTTCAAATCAAATATTTGTAAATTTATTTATTTCCTTCTCGACAGCTACCTTACATTATTTATAGGTATGTGAATTTTAATATTAAAACACATATGTAGTTAATAACATCTACGTCAAGTTTAAATCAAGAATTATGATCAAGAATACTTAGAAAATCACATACATACCATTTTTTTAACAAACTAGCTAGGTAATTGGTAATTCGCCAAAAATATAAAATTTTGCCTAATTTACTTGGCATGTGTAAAACTTTATTTTTTCCTATATTTCTGATCCATTTAAGAGAGAAAAAGGAAAACTTTCTTAAATGGATCAGAAATATACGAAAAAATAAAGTTTTACACATGCCAAGGAAATTAGGCAAAATTTTATATATTTGGCGAATTACCCAATTGAGTAATTCGCCAAATATATAATATAAAAATTAAACAAGTAAATTTATTTACATTATTTATTACATAGATTCATCAGATTCTTCTTCGTAAATTACACTAGACTCGTCAGTTGAGTCCTCTGTTACATAAATAACCAATTCTTGTGCCATCATGTTATCAATTGCAACATCTCGATCCCAATCAGACATTATTAATTTATTTCATGTATTTGAAAAAACCAGATAAACGAATTTAATATTTATAATAAAAATAATATCGCTGCATTAATCGATTAAAAGTTCTTCTTAAATAAAATCGATATTCTGTTTTAATCGAATCGGTAACTTGCGAGTTCATCACTGATTTCAAAATATCTTAAACTGTCAAAAAGAAAATAATATAATGGACAGAGTATAAGAGTAGGATATGACACGACGAAGTCCACGATATATCGAATATCGTTTTTAAGAGTACGCCCCCTGATTGCCACGGTAACAAAGCAAGGTATTAATTTCATCGAACTTCAACCTGACACAGCTATGCAACTATTGCTGCTTTGTGGTGTACATAGGGAAGGCAATGTATCCAAGGAAAAATCACTGGTACTGAGTCTTTCTGCTTTCATCTTATTTTGTTAACTAACTGTAGTAAAATGTCTCTGATTTAATTCGTGAAATCAATATTAAATATAATTTCAGACTTAAATATCCTCATCTCGAATGCGTTTGGGTTGGATCTAGAGATAAGACTATATACTACCCGATCGAACTGTTGACCGTAGCATACGGGCAGGTAAATAATTAATTATTTATATTAACTATAATTCTAATTGAGTTTTAGTGTGATTTTGAGATAGCACTATGTCTGCATTTTTTAACTTCTCAATCACATTTAGTTGTAAGACTGTACAATTGACCTGTGTAGAATTGGTTGTTGATTGAATGTGATAAACCCACATTCGTGTTTTAATACCCCTGATTATACAATAGTCGCAAAAATATATATTTTTTTATAACTTATATACAAGCTTTGGCGGAAAATTGAAATAATGTTAAGTGTAGTGTATCTATAAGAAGTGGAGATTCTGTATACTAGTACAATATTACGAGTATGAATTCTTCATTTGTTTTCAGTACAAACTTCAAACAGGTTTCTTTTTGTAAATCGATTCGAAATTTCTATAAAATCACTAGACGTCGGTTGCTTGCCACGGGGGTGTCCATTCTGGCTATTTTTCCAAAAAAAGGGTGGTCTGTCGAAAATTGGTGAAAAAAGTCTCCTATTTTGTCAAAAAGTAGTAACTTATATACAAAATTATCTACGTGTGAAAATACACTAAGGAAGTCATGGCGCTTGTGGTCGCGTGTGTGCCGCGAGGTGCACGAACCTCGCGGGTGGTGTGGTCTATCCCGCCACTGAAAAAAATATTGGTGGTCGGTCAAAAATTGGTAAATAATTGTTTCCGTTTATGTCGCAAGAAACTAAAAAACTGTGTGCGGTTGCAAGAACACTAAGAAACTTACAGCGAGCCTGGTCGCGTGAGTGCCGCGAGGTGGTATGGTCTATTCCAGTATTGTAAAATAATAATTTGGCAGTCGGACGAAATTTGGTGAAAAATTGTATCCATGTATGTCATAAGAAACTAAAAAACTGTGTACAGTTGTAAATACACTACGAAACTTACGGCGCTGCTGGTCGCGTGAGTGCCGCGAGGTGGCGTTGCTCACTATTGCGTTTTTCAAATAGAATCTTGTACAGTTGCGAAGCGGCACAAAAGCATATCGAGGTTAGTAAAAAAAAAGTTGTCATTTTACTATAAATCACATTAGGTTCCGTGGTACTCTTAAAATGCTTTCAATTGCCACTCATATAGCGAAAATCGCAAAAAATGTCAGTCGCCATGTTGGATCGGCGGCCATATTGAAATGTTAGAAATGTCACTTATGTCGTCGTGTTCTACTCGTCAAGACCTTTCATTTGATACCCATAAAGCCTGGGTTGGCAAACAAAAGCGGCCCGCCATTTTGAGAGCGGCGGCCATTTTGAAATTTTTTCAATGACTTTGATGTAGCTGTATGAGACACTCAAAACCTTTTCATTTGATACCCATAAAGCCTGTGTTGGAAAACAAAAGCGGTCCGCCATATTGAGAGCGGCGGCCATGCTGAATTTTTTTCAATGTCTCTAACGTGGCTGTATTAGACACTTAAAGCCCTTTCATTTGATACCCATATTGTAGGGATTCCAGTACAAATGTTATTTGGCTGTTTTGGACCGGCGGCCATATTGGTTTTTTAACGTTGCCACTAATAGGCTTCGAAAGCGCTGAAAAAATCCTTTCATTCGATACCCATATCACTGTATTGGGATTGAAAACCGCGAGAATATACAAAAAAAAAATATTTACCATTACAAAATGGCCGCCAGCGCCAGCGCCATCTCGAAAGTGTGAAATGTCAAATTTTTCCAGTGTAGTTGACTAAACTGTTCACCGATTGGCAGTAACTACAGGCGCGCAACTGTCACCGGTTCGCGTCAAAAAATTCACCGCCGAAAGCAAAATCTGCCAGTGTTGCCATATATCTGGCCCAAAAAAGGGGTAGAAATGATCAGCGACGCCCGATCGACCCCGCCATGTTAAAAAAAAATCGAAAATATAAAATATTGATAAGAAAATAATATATGTATGCTTAAATTTCCAAGCTCAAATTTCCATTTTAATTTAGAGAAATGCACTATTTCTCAAAAAAATGCAAGGAAATAAAAAATGATTATTATAAGTAATAATATTTGACAAATATTGTAAGTAACAAATGTCATGTTAAGGCAATTTCTAAAAGAGAATGTTATTGTTTTGACAGGAATAATCTATACAAAGATGAATTACCAGAGTGCTGTATTCGCTGGGTGCGAAGTACTAGGTGGGGGTAACATAATCTATCGCAGCGCTCATGGTGGTCAAAAATAGAATTAATGTGGGCTCTGTCATCATATGTATCTGTCAATGGCAAAGCGATTCTGCATAATATATTTTTAATTATTAATTAAATTATGTATTTAGGTTATTTAAATTATGTATAGAATTTTATGGGTAAAACTTAACTGTACTTACTGTTATGCGACGATGTTATTCGACTTATCTAAATTATTCTAAGCTTTCGCAAGCTGATCTATTGACCCACTATAAAGTTTTTGGCTTAACAGAATATAAACATATTTTTCTAAAAGACAAGAATTTTCTTTCGTCTTTTATCTTTACCAAAATGCTAACTTCTTCTGACAATAAGATTATCAATCAACTTGCTGCTAAGCCAAGTTTTATCTTCTGCAAATTAATGATGATCAGATAGACATTGCCCAAATTATATTATAAGATTTGTCATGCTTAGTCGATAATAATAAATTATTACTTACTGTTTAATTGCGCCGTGACTGATTAATCATCAATTCTAATTCGTGAGAATCAGCTTTCCTAATTTGGGAATTAAAAGTATTTTAATTTGTTGTAAACTAATTTAGTTAAATATATTTTTAATTAAATATCTGATTTGGATAAACTAGTTTTATATTATATATGAGGGATTTGTTATGTAAGAATGAATTTTGTCAGCGAATTGTATACGAGAAAGACGAATGAACGTGACGTCGCGTCGTCCATTGTGTTTGGTAAATATTCATAGTTGATGTAATTTATTTCATTGGAATATAATTAATTTAAAGCTTGTTTTTATTATAAAGTCAGTGTCAGTAACTTCCGGTGTAGATAAACAGCATCCTCACACATTACGCGGTTTTAGGAAAGTAATGAAAACAGCTTAATCTGATATTACTTAAAATTTATTTTAAATGCGCGGTAACACGTTTCATACATTGATAATTTACATTAATCTCACATCTTACAACATTAACAGTTACATCAAAAACAATCAAATCGACCTATGATATATCCAGCCAATACCAAAAACTTTCCTTTAAATACGGTTTGTGGTTGGAATTTGATATTGTGAGAAACACTCACAAATCCGGTCCTCAAAACAATACTCATTTCGATCTGAAAACGATATTTAATTTATTACTAGCGATACAGGAACATTTAAATATATTTACTGTGATATAATGAAACCATTAAAGTAGCTTTTTCTTTTTGTTTTACTGTAAAACTACAACTATAAATGAAGTAAACACACCCTGACACAATCGAAATTAAACACACTTTTTGAACTTACCTCATTTGATTTGAATGACCAAAATGATTACAAAACCTTTTTTACACCCAAATCGTGGTATCACAACAATTTATTAGTCGGAAAATATTGGTTATTTTTTCATTTCGATATTTTTTCAAAAATATACGACCTAAATGTCATTGTGACAGAGCCCACAAAGTTGTGGACGCTAGTTGGCGTTGTAATCGTGCACGGAGCCAATATACAGCACTCTGGGAATTCATCTTTGTATAGATTTCACATTTCGTATCGATTTTTTTTATAAAATGTTTCGCTTTTGAATAGATATACATATTTTTTTACATATTTAATTATTATTTCGATTTTCTGAAATCCGCTAATAATATGTTTATGAACTTATTATAACTATATCTTTATTAAACACATTGTCCAATATTATAAAAATCGGATAAGAAATACGGGATAGCAAAACGTTTTCTCCGTTTGTACTATTTCTTCACTTGGTTAGTAGGTCTTCTGTGAGGCGGTTCAAATGACCATGGCGGGCGCTAAAACGCTATGCCGTATTTCTCTTGAATCAATATTTTTCTGAAACGGTATCAATTTTAAATGTACAGGTCAGAAATCGTCAGTTGAGTGAACAACAAACTGCGACAATGGTGCGACTAGCGGCTACACCACCTGATCATAGGAAACGTAAAATACAAGAGGTCATCGGAAACGTGAGTAATCAAATCAAGTCTGTATGTAAAATCTGTTTTTTTTTTTTATCTAATTGACCCAAAATTTTGTATGGAGAATTTAAAATAAAAAATACAATTTCGAAATTTTATTGACTGTTTTCGGTACTTTGGTTGACTTCTGTTACTTATTACAGTCTAGGACCTTCTAGTACTTCAGACCATTAACTACATCTAATTGTAACGTCGTCGAAATAAATAAATAAATTACATTTTACTGTGCGATTCAACATATTTTCACAAAAAATCCGTAACAAGTCTAGTCCATTGTTAGCAGAATATGCGTTTGTGTGTATGACACATTATTATTATTATTATATATATATATATATATATATATATATATATATATTATGTGATTAACTAAGGCGTAGTAAGCTTTGCATCAAGTTGGACTGTTTACGTAACTTTCATAGTGCAAATATAAGTTTTTTGTGGCACCGAGTTTGAATTTGAATTACAATTTGAATTTTCTCTAGTTTTTCATGATTACTTATTTAATTCAATACTATATACTATATTCATAGAGCCATGTTTGGTAACAACATTATTTATAATATTGTATTATTTTTATATGTGTATGTAAACATACATACGACTGTAATCGTATTAGGTATGATTAATTCTATATTATTATAATTATTAAAATTGAAACGAGGAGATAAAAAATAGACCCTCACAGTTTCTTGCCTGTTCTTCTCGAGAAGGCTCTCCCAATTTCCGAACAGGTGTAGAGTCAATATTTTTTTTCCTTGTTCGTACGTACAGACAAGGTTTTTGTATTTTTAAGTTTTCTTTTTTGTTTTGTTTGTTTTGACGTCAATAAGTGCCTGTAAAGGTCTATGTTGAATAAACATTATTTTGATTTTGATTTTATATAATTGAATAGCTAAATTTAATTATAAGAAACTTAAATCGCCTCATAATAAAGTGTCTCGAAAATATTTGTGTTGCATCTGTAAACATTTTATTTCTTATATTATACTTCTTTAACAGATTATTATAACAATTTTTTGTATACATTTTCGTATCTATACTCGTGAGCAAAGCTATGGAATTACTTAGGTGCGATTTGCTACGAGTAATCCTAAAAACTAAATTACGAATGAAGATTAATTGTAATTCTATTAAAAAACATTTTGTTTATCGTGTTAATATAAAGTGTACAAAACAACTTCGAATGATATTATTTTGTTGTTTAGCTCTTAAAATGGCACATAGGCGATTCCATGCTTTTACTCGTGAGTGTACTGAACAACGGGCGATACCGTGTTATAGGTAGCTTAATACGCACTTACTTACTGACGATCCGCCGGCTGGGTTTAGAAATAGCGCCTCACAAAACCGAGGCGCTATGGTTCCACGGCCTTCCGAGGCGCCGGGAACCACCCAGCTGCCGGATCCGGGTGGGTGACGCGGTGGTCCCGGTGGGGCCGTACATCAAGTACCTGGGCCTCACCCTGGACCGCCGCTGGAGCTTCGAGGAGCATTTCGTGCGGTAGGTCCCCCGAGCCAAAAGGGTGGCGGGCGCATTGCATCGCCTGCTGCCGAATCTCGGGGGACCGAGGGATGGAGTTCGCCGCCTGTACGAGGGCGTCGTGCGATCCGTGGCCATGTATGGGGCTCCCGTGTGGTCGCAAGACTGCGCGAGCTCCCCCCGCTGCAGAGCTCTGCTACGGAGCCTGCAGCGGATAATGGCCATACGGATCGTACGAGGCTACCGTACCATCTCGTACGAGGCGGCGACGGTTCTGGGACGCTCCCCCCCATTCGACATCCTGGCCGACATGTACGCGGCGACGTATGCGTCGCGGCGTGTCTACGGGGGAGCGATGGGGGGAGCGCCCTGGAACCCGCGCACGAAGTGCCTAGGCGGGAGTGGCACCGACGGGTTGTGGCGGCCTGGCGTGCGCAGCTCGAATTACGGATCTGCGCGCGCCACAGCCGGGGTATGCAACTTAATGCATTTTCCTCAGGGGAACGAAAAAAAAAAGGCACTTACTTACTAATTCTTGTTTCCTTTTAGATAAAATATTCAAACAATGCATTATTCAAACGTTTCGGCTTAGAAATTTCGAATGATTTTTACCCCGTCAAAGCCAGAGTGTTGCAACCTCCGAAGTTGGCAGTTGGCAAGGATTATTCTGGGAGGGATTTTGTGATTGAACCCCGGTAAGTAAGTTAATAACCAAACAGCAAAAGTATCAACTTATACCTGTTCAACATATATACTGCATGTTTCATGTTCCGTTATCGGTTTGTTTTATTTTTTTAATTTTACTTACATTATAAGTTATGTGAATCGCAAATCCTTAATGTTGAGAATATAATAACTCAGTTACGATTTTAATATAAGCAAAAATTCAAATGTACAAACCTTAGTTTGTTTGTGAACACAATACTATTAACTCTTAGCATACATATCTTAGTTTCAAAAAGGTCGTGAAAATTTAATTTATGTTCATATAAACTCTAATGTAATGTGATAAAAAGTTGAAAAATCATAAATTCATTTCATGACAAATTAATATATACAAAAAATAAGCTTGCCATTCATTGGAATGCAACACAGGCGGTAAAAAAACTATAGGCTTTTTTAAAGAGAAATGCATTAAATGTAGATTTATTTAAGTGTTACCAATTTGCTTATTCATAGATTTAAATAAAGATACGAGGGTGGATTGATATTGATAAGTCCGGTAAAAATGAAACAAAGAGTTACTTTTTCGAAATGACGTCTTTCATTTTTCAACGTAATCCCTTTTAGAGCTACAGACTTGGTATAACGATGCTGGAGTTTTTTGATCCCCTCTTTGTAGTAGTCTTTTCCGAGGTCTTAAAAATAGGCCTTAGTTTCGTAGATAACTTCCAAATCAGTTTCAAATCGTCGTCCCCCAAGCCATTTTTTCATGTTTGGACAAAGAAAGTAATCGCTGGGTGCCAGGTCAGGAGAGAGTACGGTGGTGGTAGGGTAACTCCACCAACTTGGCAATGTTTTATAAACACTCGACATTCACTTTTTTCCATTTTCACAGCGAAACCGACTTATCCGATGTAAATGACTGACAAAGCAATACTAACTCAAATATCATTATGAAATTTTGTGTATGTATCCACAAAACAATGACCTGTCCAAACGTGTTATAACTTGTATACGTTCAACGTATACAAGTTATAACACGTAATACGTTATAACGTATTACGTTGAGCCAAATAAGGGAACGAATGTTTACCAACAAAGTGTTGCCTAGCAACCACTGACAGGAATATATTAATAACATTTTTCTATCATAATACAGAGTTATTGCTTTCGAATTTGTGATACCTGTTTAATATTATAGCGTAGTAATATTTTACAATTTATTTCCGACTGACTGTCGCAGTCAGACTGTTTAATAATCCCTAATAAAATTATAAATGCGAAAGTCTGTTTTTATGTCTGTTACCTTTTCACGCTGAACCAATTTGGATAAAATTTGGTTCAGAGGTACGTATTGTGAGACCTGGGAAAAGACATTCTACTTTTTACCATGGGAAAAATAAAATGCAGTATATCTATAATAATATTATACCGAGGAAATATTTGTATTTTTGTAATTAATAAACTCAAAAACTACTAAGTCGATTTCAAGAATTCTTTCACCATTGGAAAGCTACATTCAAGCTGGGTAATATAGGGGATCCTATTCATATGTATTGCAGCCAGATACAATAATGTAATTTAAGAACATTCCAATATAATATGAGTTTTACCACGGGAAAACATCACAGGCATTTAGGAATAAGGTCAGGTCTCACCAGGCTAGAGGGCCTTGATAGTTCTTACCCCGTAGAGTGCATTTATAATTTGAACATATTCATCTTGGTAATATTTGTGTATGTACAAGGAAAATTACTATAACAGAATAAGATACTAACTGAATAAATAATTAGTAACAATAACAAAAACTGAGGAAACACAGGGGATAACACACGACAGTACTCGAAAGCAGGTTGGTTATGACCACTAATTATGACGGCCATATTGCAAACATAATACGACCAAATAGTGTTTCTACGTTCCGTTATTCCGTTCAGTAATTCATTCCTCTATAAAGTGAGACATAATTATAATAATTTTATTTAAATAATGTAGTAAACTAGTAATTTTTACTTAATAACATAAATATCAATTATATAGTTGCCACAGAAACATTAGTAAAAAAGTGAAAACAAAAATGATTTGTGTTTATGATTTGCAACAAACGGAACATAGAACTTTCGATAATGGTAATTAAAATGCAAATATATGCTACCGATTTAAAAAGGTAACTAAGTTGAAGCGAATACGTAAGAAAATGTGGTCTATTTCAGTTGATAGATTAGTATAAAAGTGCCGACTATAACCGAAAATGTTTATTACATCTGAATTTTACCCATGTCCTCGTGATTATAGGGTTATCAAGTGAAATTAATTATGTTTTTATTTTATAAATTAATTTATGTGGAGTATGTGGTAGAAAAAAAATATAATGGATCAGTCAGATGAAAAACATTTTACAAATACAAGATAACGACAAGATAATTGTCATTTTTTTGAATTGAGTTGTGATAACCCTAAAACTGGTTTGTTTACATTTATTCGTTTCATTAAATAAACGAAATGTAGTATTATCGCTTCATTTATTTTTACCTAAGTTATCAATCGGCCTTCGTACTTCTAAGGAATGCCTAATATCCCATCATTATCAGAGAACTATTGATTGATTGGTTGCAGACGAGGTGTATGGAACGCTAAAGGATTTTATCAGCCTGAAGCTCTCCAAGCCTGGGGATGCATTGCAATTGAATGTGATAGATCTTGCAATATTCAAAATTTCACATCTCTGGTAAGTTTTGTGAAGAAATAATCTTTACTAATATTATAAATCGGAAAGTGAGTTTGTTTGTTTGTTCCGCTTTCACGCCGTAACTACTGAACCGATTGCTTTGAAATTTTGCGGATGTAAGGTAAAAGTCCGGATTAAATAATAGGCTACTTTTTATCCCGGAATAATCATCAGATCCCACGGGATGCGCAATAAAGGCTTCGCTCAAAAACTAGTGCACAGATTTTCATGCGGTTTTCATCAATAGATAGAGTGATTCTTGAGCAAGGTTTTGCGGTATTTTTTATCTCGGAAAAACGGATAGTCCCACGGGAAGCGCGATAAAACCTTCGCGCCATAATCCGACTTTCGCGCATATGTAGCCGTAGGCATTAGCTGTGCCACTTATGGCCGTTTTCACCAACCTTGTCTTAGCTTAGGCGACTCCTAAGTGACATGCTGTCACTTTTTGTATTAACTGAAAAGAGTGAGACAGCATGTCTCTTAGGAGTCGCCTAAGCTAAGACAAAGTTGGTGAAAGCGGCCATTAACCCTCTATAGACCCAATCCCGAAATCCACGCGGGCGAAGCCGCGGGCAAAAAGCTAGTGATATATAATTAAATCAAGATTTTTCTCTTGAGCAGTGCATTGCTATTATGCATTTTAATGTAACGAATGTGCGTCATAATAGTAAAACTAAACATATTACTAAAAGTTACAATAATGGCATATAGATATAAATAAAAGATAGGAAATAGTTTTATGGATGAGTTACATTATAATCTCTGGTATTCACTAGGTAACACATATTTGTTATGCATCGAAATAAAACCAGGTTCGTGCTACTAGTATTAATAAATTAATACTAGATTTAATAATTAAAATCGGGTTGGGAGACATATTGTGATTCTTTAATACGCAAGATATGGTATTAATTTTTGGTGTTGAAATTTGGAGTTGGCCATTTTAGGTATCCAATCAAGGTATCGATATGCCAAAGCATATTAGGGCTGTTGCTGCTATAAAACATTTATTTTCTGTTTAAATTTCATATTACGCTCGTGTATTTGAAAAGAAATCTCACTCATTCTGTCTCACCGACTTTAAATGTTTTATTTTTCGATAGATCCAAGGGTGTTAATGTGGATTATAATTTTCTTATCTCTATTATGTATATGTTTGTTATTCTTTCATATAAGCTGGGGCCACACTAGCGTTTAACGTCTATGCCTATTATCGCGATAATGAATATTGCAATAATTTTTATTTTTTACCGCATCAATGTGGGTGGCCACACTTCAACGGTCAACATGAATGCTCATTATTGGCGATAAAAACGGCGTTGAATTTCTTTAATTCAACCAAGATGCGTCGAATGAGCTGTATAATTCATGAGTGTAAATTTATATTATTAGACTTTCTTTTTTATATATTTGCAAAATCTCGAGAAAAGTATTAACTTTCTCGTTACTCCACTCTGTTGCCATACTACGTCCGCTCCCGTTGAGGTCTCGACGCACACTGACAATACGTAGTGTGGCCAAGTCATAGCATCAATTCTAACGTTAATCTCTGTGATGTACCGCCACTTGAGCTATCGCCTAACGCCGAACGCCATTGTTAATGCCATTGTCAAATTATCCCGTTAAGTAGTGGCTACACCTATGGTTGACGTCCATTATCGCGATAATGAATGGCATTTCTCGTTAGTGTGGCCCCAGCAATAGAAACTACTGAATAGATTTTAATGAAACTTTACAATAATATTGCATATACGTCGGAATAACACATAGACTACAATTATATAAAAACAAACAAACAAAGATATACCCCACGCTAATATAAGCTACTACCAGCTAAACAATATATTAGTTAAAACACAATTTTGGTTATTGAATTACACGTTGAAATTAAATAAACAAATTACATTCAAAATATGTAATAAAATATCCGAAACTCAGCAGTATTGTAAAAAATATCTCAAAAACAGCTATTAAACAGTATTTGCTTTTCAGGTTATGAGCATCGGTAAGGAAAGTGGAATGAATGCGCACCCACCTAAAATGGTCGTCTCGGATGCCCGGATGCACCAAGTTAAGAAATTGCTACTTGAAGCTGTAGATAAAGGCATCAAATGCCTTTTTGTCATAATGTCCTTCAGAGGGCGCGATTATTATCAAAAAGTAAGTGTTTATATGTTTGTCTACTATCATGCTATTAATCCTCTATAAAAGAACCTATAACAATTAGCTTATTGCCAACATTAAAACACTCAATGATATTATGATCGTTATATCATCCAAACGCGTGATATTATAAATGTCAAAAAAAGAACATTCTCATGCAATGACATTTTCACCACCAGGGGCACGATTCTCATGCAATAGAAAAAAGTTCACATTCGTATAAAAGTTCGAAGTTCGAATTTTTTTCGAATGTAACACAGTTAGTCTATTCTCAGTAGTTCACAATCGAACTATTTCGCATGAACATCATTCGAACAAAACGAGTGATACGGACCAGTAGAAGTGGACATTCGAATACGAATTTAAATCAAAGTTTGATTAGATATACTTTTTGTTTGTGTTGATTTGACTTTACATAGGAAATGGACGAATTTATTGTAGATTTTATTTATAATTTAGTTCAAGAGTTAGAGGCAGCGAATGCAGAACCGCCGCGACGAAGTGTTTCAGCAAATGTACGAGTAGGTCCATTTGATTTGAGCAATGCAGAGTTTATTAAACATTTTCGATTAAATAAGAACCTTACATTAGAACTCGTCCAAATGTTTCAGCCAGTGATTCAACAGCGATCACGCATTGACTTATTAAAACTTTTTAAAAATACACGCTTTTATTAAAAAGACTAAAAACCGATCTAAAAACTTGAAAATAAAAATAAAGTCACGCTTTTAGAAAATTTGGGTACATATCAAGAAAAATTTCTGATGACAAAAAGAAATGTAACTCAAAAATTTGTCTATAAAATTTAGCAAATTAGTCCAAGAACTCAATGACTATAAAAGCGTGGGGTGTAAATGTTAAGACCATTAAATGAGTAATGTTTAATTTTGAACACCCCACGCTTTTTGTGTGTGTGTGTGTAGAAAATATCGGAAATAAATAATTTTTAATTTCTCGTTTGAAAGTTGTTTACTAAAAAACTTAAGAGTTTTAAAATTCAAGTGTCATTGTTTATTAAATAAACCGTGAAACTTGTATTTGCGCTGGTTCAGAACGCGAAAAGAAAACAAAACACTATCGTTCTCATGGCGTCGGTTGAATTGTTTCAAAGTATTGTTCAAATTAAATATAATTGTGATAAATAAACGAAACTAATAACAGATAAAATTTATCCTAAACTCACCCCAGTTTTCTTATAACTTTTCACTGTGCACAATCCGATAATTTTACAATATCATCATTTTTTCTAGCCGGCCAATTTTTAACTTCGCGCGGATCCGCCGTACCCACACCAGAGAGTCCTTTTTTTTCTTTCTTCCTTCACATTACTTATAAAATACCCATAGCGCAAAGAAGTCAAGGGATATAAATACATACATCTATTTTAATTATTTTGTATGAAGTAGTGTATTGACGTATTCATGTTAATGTGCTAAGCTAATACATGTCGCGTTGTTTTTTTTATTTATTAATTTTTTTTTTTTTAGTATGAATATATTAAACATTCCCCCCGCCAGAGAAAGGATTTAAGCCTTTTTCAAAAAAAAAAAAAATTGTTATAAACTCAAACTTGAACATTCTATGATGGTTCAAAACAAAATTAAAACTTCTCAGCATTACTGTAAATGTGCTAACTAAAATAAATTTACGTAAAGAATTAAGAAAACTACTAAAGTAAAACAAACTACACTTAAATGAGTAAAAGTCTAATCAATCTATTGGTAGACGACAAATCTTAACAACAGGTCGGGTTAATGTGCCTGAGGATGTTTTTAAAGATACTACACGAATGATACCATCGCTCCCAGGCAGTAATGCAACAATTCGACCAAGCCGCCATTTCATGGGAGAAACATTATCTTCCTTGATCAAAACTAGTTCTCCAATCTTAGGAGGATTCGTTTGACTAGTCCATTTGTTTCTATTTTGTAGTGTATGAAGGTACTGATCACTCCATTTTCTCCAAAATCGTTGTAATAAGGCTTGAACTAATTTGAAACGACTTAAGCGTGAAATGGGGACATCTTCTAAATTATATTCCGGAACTGGAAGAAGAGATTTACCTATCATTAAATGTGCAGGTGTTAAAATGTCTAATTCTTGGGGATCACTAGATAAAGGACACAGTGGTCTTGAATTTAGCACTGCTTCTATTTTAGCGAACACTGTCGTCAGTTCTTCAAAGGTTAGTACTTGTTCCCCTATAACCCGTTTTAATAAACCTTTAGCTGATTTAACTGCTGCTTCAAAAAGTCCACCAAAGTGTGGTGCTGCTGGTGGATTGAATAACCAAGTCACACTATTCTTAGCTGCCTTTTCTCCAAGCTCCCATTGGACATTTGTATTTTTGAGATAGCGTTGAACATCGTTTAAATGCTTACTCGTTCCAATATAATTTGTTCCACAGTCCGATCTTATGATATGTGGTAAACCTCGACGGGAAACAAACCGAGATAAAGCTGCTAGAAATGCTTCTGTCGACAAATCGCTAACTACCTCTAGATGAACTCCTTTAGTAGCCGAGCAAATAAAAACACACAGATATGCTTTAGTTATAGTAGCCTTCCGTAGGCGTGAAGCTCTTATATAAAAAGGTCCCGCAAAATCAGTTTGTGTCGTATGAAAAGCATTATTAGCTGTAACTCTGTCCTTGGGAAGTGCGGACATAAGTGGTTCTGTAGGTTTTGCCCTAGTTCGAAAACAAAATATACATTTAAATATACGATTTCTAATCGCTTGACGAGCTGATAGAATCCAAAATTCCTTTTGAATAATTGTTTGTAAAGTTGTAGCACCAACGTGGCAATAGATTTTATGCGCATTATCAATGATAAGGTGTGTTAAAGGATGATTTTTAGGCAGAATTACTGGATGTTTACTTTGAAATTTCATGGAAGAATGCTCTAAACGACCCCCCACCCTCATCAATCCAACGTCATCAATAAAAGGTAATAATCTTCTCAACCGTGTAGACAGAATTTTTTTACTAACCAAATGTTTTATATCTGAAACAAACTCTTGAGATTGAACCATTTTAATCATTTTATATAGGGCTGTACGCCGTTCTAGAACCGTAAGTATTCCTGTTATTTTATTTTTAGGATTTTTAGCATTATGTATAAAACGTAAACAATAGGCTACTACAGATTGAAGTTTTATTAATGAACTATACCTATAAAACAAATCAGACTCTGTATTGCCTGTACATAAACTAATACCTAAGCCTGCCTTTCGAATACCTGGTAACGAAGCATTCGAATTTTCCAATATGTTTGGTGGCCACATGTTTGATTCATTTAAAAGCCACTGTGGACCCCACCATAGTTTATGATCAAGTAACTCTGACGCTCGACAACCACGACTTCCAACATCCGCAGGATTCATTTCGGAAGGTAAGTGCCGCCATGTTACTCTTAAGCCGCAATTATTTATTTGAGAGACTCGATTACCTTCAAAGGTTTGTAAATTATGTGGTTCTATTCGCAACCACGTAAGAACAATTGTACTATCTGACCAGCAGAAAATATCCGTAATATTAACAATATCTTGTATGGACATCACTACATATTTTATTAGACGTGTTAACAATGTAGCACCCAGTAGTTCAAGCTTCGGTATAGTGAGTTTCATTTTCGAAGGTGCCACTCTTGACTTTGCCATATAGAGAAAAACCTGAACACCCATCGCCGTTACCGTTCTCAAATAAACAGCTGCACTATAGCCCGTTTCTGATGCGTCAGAAAAACCATGCAAAGTACAAATTTTAATGTCATCAAGAACGCATCTTTTGATCTGAAGTTCTTCAATTTTAGGTAAATCCCGTAAAATAATATTCCATTCTGAGACTACATCCGCAGGCGGAGTTTGATCCCATGGTAAGTTTAGTCTCCAGAGCCTTTGTATAAGAACCTTGCCTTGTAATATTACTGGCGAGATCCATCCTAATGGATCAAACATTCGCGCAATCGCTGACAATATATTTCGCTTTGTACATATGCTACCATCTTTGAGCTTAAAACGATAAGAAAAATAATCAGTATTAGGATTCCACTCTAATCCTAAAATCTTAAAATACTCTACTCCATTCGATTTATCAAAGGTTCTTGGTTTTTCAAGATTTTCTGTGGGAATATCTTCCAATAATTCCGTATTATTAGAAACCCATTTACTTAATTCAAAACCGGCTGAACGCAGTAAATGTGTCAAATCATTTTTCAGCTGCTTAGCTTTTAATGCTGTATCCGCTCCTCCCAAGATATCATCCATGAACACAGATGACTCCAATAGTTTTGATGCTTCAGGATACAAAACCCTATTGTCTTCAGCCAATTGCCTCAAAGTGCGTATAGCAAGAAAAGGACTAGATTTCATTCCATATGTAACCGTATTTAATTCATATAATAATAAAGGATCTTCCGGTGAATTTCTCCAAAATATCACTTGAAATCTTCTATCATCAGGGTGTACAACGATTTGCCGAAACATCATTTTGATATCTGTTGTAAAAACATATTTGAAAAGTCTAAATCGACATATTATTTCCATCACGTCTAACTGCAACTTAGGACCCGCATGTAATACATCGTTAAGCGATTTACCATTATTTGTTACACAGCTAGCGTCAAATACCACACGGATCTTTTCAGATTCCGCCTTAAATATTCCATGGTGTGGTATAATATACGCTTTTCCATTACTATAATCTTCTGGCGTACCATCGATAGCGGACATGTGTCCTAAATCTTTATACATCTGCATAAACTCAATATATTTTTTCCTAAGAGGTTCATTTTGAGATAACCTCTTTTCCAAGAGAAAAAAGCGTCTTTTAGCTATCTCGATAGAATCACCTAATTCAGGGTTTTCTAAAAAAGGCAACCTAACAATATAACGACCCTCATTATTACGTTGATGTGTATTTTTAAAATGGTTATCACAAACAATATCCGATGGGTTTGATATTTTCGGAAGAGGTATATTTTCTAATTCAAAAAAATTCTCTAGAATTTCATCCGTCCGTGCCGAGAAAGTACATACCTTATCCATCAGATTAGAAGAATTCACATATGATATAGGACCCATTAAAACGTGTCCAAAAATAGTATTTATTACAACGGGTAAATTATCCGCTACTTTAATATTGCCGCTTATTATAATATCGCCTAAAATATCTGCACCGATCAAGATATCAATAGGTCTACTTTTATAAAAATATTCATCTGCAAGTTGAAAGTTGTTAAAAAGCAATTTTAAATTTTCTGGTAAATTACAATTTGGTAAGTTTCCGGTAATTTTATGAATAACATTTGCTGTTGTAGCTAAGACTGGATGGTTTGAATGTCGTGGACTAATAGTTAAATTTACTGCTGCACTGTTACCATCTACCGTTACACCACCCAAGCCCATAACTGAAGTAATATTAGATTTAAATCTCCGCAATCCAAATTGTTTAACACAATCATTTGTTATAAATGTACTCTGGCTACCTCCATCTAATAAAGCCCTTACTTCTTTGTAATGTCCATACCTATCCATAATACATACAATAGCTGTAGATAATAACACCGTTTGCCGATGATTATTAATAATATTTGTTTCTGCATTAGAAGTTAAAGCTGATGCTGATTCCCCGTTGGACTCACAATGTGAATTTTCCCTGTCTAGTTCGGGTAACAAGCCATTCAGTTCATTTGAACTAACTTTTTGTGTATCCATCCTAACCCTATCCACAACAGACTCGCCTGCCCCAGCTGTGTTCATAATAGGTGAGTCTACCCTAACTGCATTGGACTTTGATGTGGCAGCAGAGAAAGGTAAATCAAAATGTATTAAATAATGATGCCTATTAGAATTACACTTATAGCATGACCAATTGAATTTACAATCAACTATATTATGCTCATTGAGACACTTAAAACAAAGTTTATTTTCTTTTACATACTGTTTTCTATCTCTTATTTTCATCTCAATGAATTTATCACATTTTGATAGATGATGTTTACCCTTTTGGCACAGCTTACAAACCAATGTATTCTGTGTCGCAGACAAATGAGCACGACTAGTGTGTGGAGTTAGATATTTTACATCACCACTCGACTCTAAAATCCGAACCTCATTTTCTAAGAATTCTATTAAAGCACAAAATGTGGGAAGTTCTTTATTATCAAGTTTTGACTCAAACTGTTTCCTTAATGATAAATCCAATTTCTGAAAATTAATGTAAAATAATAAATATGACCAATGTTCTACTGGAAAGCCCATTTTTTCTAATGCCTTACTGTTTTCAATTAAATTATTCAAAAATGACCTAAGCGAGTTTAAATGTTTAGATACATGACCCATGTTCAAAATATTGCCTAGCAAACGGTCCGCTAAAAGCCTCTTATTATTATATCTTTTATCTAGTAATTCTAATGCAATTGAGTAATTATCCCCAATAATATTTAAGTGTTGTATCAATGTTTTTGGTTCCCCGGAAAGTGTACTTATCAAATAGTATAATTTTTCATTGTCTGAAATTGTTGAATCCGAACCAATTAAAGTTTCAAATAAATTAATAAAAGAACTGTATTCTTCTATTTTGCCAGAAAACGTGGGAAGCTGTATCCTGGGCAGCACAACTCTCTTATGCTTTCGTTCTTCAGGAGAAGCAGTACAATTTGTGGAATTACAAGATTTATAACTATCTTCCGAGAATAATTCCATATATTTATTTTTTATATCATAGTACCTTTTATTATAAATTTTATATTTTTCTAATAACTCCTGGATCATCTGCATACCTACTTCTTCATCAGTATTTATTTCTGATTGCATACTACAATGATGATTCAAAAATTCTTGATAATTACTTTCCAAGTCTGTATATCTAATTTTAAAATCAGCTCGCTGTCTTTCTGTTGTTATTTCTCCCTGGGAGATCTCATGCAGTGAATCAATGTTAAGTAAAGCCAGTTCATACTTAACTTTAAGCAAAGACTGATTTCCCTTTTTGGGAGGCATTTTGAACTATTAAATATTAATTCAGCAACTATTAAATATTAATTCAGCAACTATTAAATATTAATTCGGCAACTATTAAATATTAATTCAGCAAATATATAAATCCACATGCAGAATAACCAACCAGTAGTTTAAAAACATGAATCCTCATATATGCTTAATGCAATGCTTTTAATGCAAATTATATAATAATTTTAATTGTAATGAACCACACAAACATTCAATGACAACAATTACTAAGCCAAACAAAAAAAAATAATAGATTTTTTCCAACAAACTTGACATGCAATATTAGCAAAAACCTGTAGTAAATATTTATGGATTGTAAGTAGTATTGTGAATATGAATAGAATATATAATATAGTGGGCATAAATATAAAGTTATTAAAATTGTATTTTGTTAGCAATTTATGCCTACCAATACCAATGTAAAATGAGTTTAGAATAGTGTAGATCTCGAATTTTAGCTATAAAAGCTAGCTATTTTGCCATAAAATACTTATAAGCCGCCAAAGTATTTCAATATCCGAATTATATTTCTTGTTGTAATGCTATAAACCGCCAAACATTACAAACAATTAGCCATATGTAAAATGTAATTTGTACGACCCACAACAAACGTATAGTGCTTTATTTATAAAAGTATTCGATTGGAAAAGGTTTTTTCCGCCCTTATCCGGCTCGTAGTGACCAAAAATGTTTATTAAATAAACCGTGAAACTTGTATTTGCGCTGGTTCAGAACGCGAAAAGAAAACAAAACACTATCGTTCTCATGGCGTCGGTTGAATTGTTTCAAAGTATTGTTCAAATTAAATATAATTGTGATAAATAAACGAAACTAATAACAGATAAAATTTATCCTAAACTCACCCCAGTTTTCTTATAACTTTTCACTGTGCACAATCCGATAATTTTACAATATCATCATTTTTTCTAGCCGGCCAATTTTTAACTTCGCGCGGATCCGCCGTACCCACACCAGAGAGTCCTTTTTTTTCTTTCTTCCTTCACATTACTTATAAAATACCCATAGCGCAAAGAAGTCAAGGGATATAAATACATACATCTATTTTAATTATTTTGTATGAAGTAGTGTATTGACGTATTCATGTTAATGTGCTAAGCTAATACATGTCGCGTTGTTTTTTTTATTTATTAATTTTTTTTTTTTTAGTATGAATATATTAAACAGTCATATTAATAAAATAAATATATTTTTAAAAGTAATATTTACGTATAAAATCTATTAGTAGATGAAGCAGTAACAGCGTTTTTATAAACGCTTAATAATTACGTAATTTATTATTTAATCTATACCCAACGTACTATTTCGAATAGTAATTGTTCTATGGGTGCTCAGAATACGAGATAAACGAAACATTCGAACTTTTCAGTAGAGCGGAGGAATTCGTATACGAATTTTAATATGGAAAAAATTCGATTGCATGAGAATCAGCTTCCAGATCGCAAAAATTTTGAAATAAGAACAATAAATTGTAGACTAATTCGTAATTTCGGATTCTCGTCTTATCGTGTTATTTCCCGCCATTTTTTCATATAGGATATGTCGCAGCCAACTGGTTAAAATTATTCGATATTTTTCGGAAAGTAAGTAGTAAATATACGTTACACGTGTTATTAAAGACATTAAGGTTAAAATAGCCGTTCAATCAAATAGCTTTCTTGCTCTTTGACTGAACAACGGCATTCAACCATACGTCTAGCTTATTAATTGAATATTTGAGTCGCTCAAAACGTTCAATACTCCAGCTGATTCAAAAGCCCCCGTCTAATTTAAGTAGTTCAGCGCTCACCACCGCAGCGCGAGGGGCGTTTTGTTTTCAATATGGCGTCAACTAGACGTGATTTGTTACACGTGTTATTTATTAAAGACACATAAATTATGAGGTCACTTACGAGTGATACGAGTGAATCAAAATTTAAACAAATATTCGAGGAGAAATTACGGGTTTATGAAATGATTCTTTGCTTCGTAAATTTTTGTGTTCGTAATTTTTTGCTTGGTGCAATTAATAACTTGTTTTTCATTTTTACTTATTTCATGAAACTTTTGGTCACCTCTTAAATTTAATTCAAGAATAACCTCCCAAGAAATTACAAAAAGTCTTCCTATTCTCTCAAATTTAGTACTAAACTAATGATCACCTTAGTTAATTTGCCATTTAATCAGTTGGCTAAGCGTCTCGTTTAGCTGTAATATTGAACGTTGCAATCAACAAGTCTGCTAAACGACGTATAGCTGTGTGATTGAATGACGTTGTTCAGGGGCTCAAAGGGCTAGCTGTTTGATTGAACGGCTATTTTAACCAGTTGGCTGCGACAGATATATTTTTTCATAGAGGATTCACATCATGATTGCATGCATAAAACAGAGGTTATTGTAAATAATATTAAATGATTAAGAAAAGAAGTAGTCTGGTCTCGGATGTACTCCACCATTATTTATCGGGCAGATTTAGGCGGCTTTAACGACACGCCAGGAATTACGACGGAGTGGGTATTTTTTTTTTATTTTTCCGTTACACTATTAGTATACATGGATTAAAAACATGTGAAATACCCAATTAACAATCAATGCTTCGCATTGAAATAGTCGTGTACGAATGTTAGACGATTGCATTTGTAACAATTTCACAAAAACTTCTTTAGAGATATAAAAGAAATTAAATTAAATATAAAAGATTTCTCTGATAGTGAAACATGCCAAGTTTCAATCCGTTTGATTAGCCAACATGATAATCATAAAGATATGGCTTTCGAAATTATGTGGTATGTCTAAAGCAGGTCTAAAATAATTCGTTTATTAATAACTGTTTCCAGTTAAATTAGTATTATTTTATTACAAAGTCAATGATTATTTAAATGATGCCAATGCTTGCTGTTGATTTGAAGACATTGCATTAAAGTGTAAATATTTGTATTCCCGTATAAATTGTAAACACATATGTACTTGTATGGTAATGACTTAATTTATTATAAATGTTGTTATTACTTTTGATAAAGTTGATAAATTTCTTGCGCCCATTCTTCTTATCAACTAAAATATATGTCCTGAATGCCCATTCAGGTAGGTAGGAAAAAAAATTTGGACGATTCAAAAGTATATTATACTTTTTGCACAGCGCAACAATTAACAATTTCAATTAGCTAATAATAGTCAAAGAAAAATAAACACTAAGTTCCGTGCATTATTTAATATAATGCAAGGCATATTATCCC
Organism: Scirpophaga incertulas; assembly: GCA_036419045.1. Classification (NCBI taxonomy): domain Eukaryota; kingdom Metazoa; phylum Arthropoda; class Insecta; order Lepidoptera; family Crambidae; genus Scirpophaga; species Scirpophaga incertulas. Next base: position 10,109,736 of record CM071627.1, on the reverse strand, counting down.
TCTTTTTAAAGTACTTCGTGTAATTACTTTGCGAAAAAAACGAAAGGAAATCCGTAATCAAGAGTACAATGTGTTTGTCTTGGAATATAGTGATTTTATACATAAACTTTCTATCGAATTTTGATTAATGATATCCTGTGTGCAATTATGCCCGCTATATAAACGTGGAAAGCAGTTTATGACCAATTATGAAAATATACAAAAAATATTTTCTCCACAGGTAAAACAAATTGCCGAGCTTGATGTCGGCATATTAACACAGTGCGTAAAAGAGCAAACTGTGAAGACTAGGATGAATCCTCAGACCATGAAGAATATACTTCTAAAGGTTGGTTTGAAGAGTAAGAGACCAGGAGACGTATTTTTGAATTATTAGACGTGAATTTGGAATTCGAATACGAATACAAATCGTGCACGAAATTATTTTCTACTGCTTACAATTTTATAGATTTTTGAATCACTCGAATTCAGTGTTGTCATTAAGAACAAATTCTTTGAACGATTCAATTCGATTCAAAGAAGAATTTCGAATGCGAATTGGTTTTCTATTGTTTCAAAAATTCGTCTCCTGAAGAGATGTACTGCTTTTACTTGTTCATAATCATAGACGAGTAAATAACAGCTAAACTATCGGACAATTAGTCAAATAATATATGGAGTATTTGTTAATTTTAAGGTTAATTCAAAATTAATGGGAATCAACCAAGTTTTGGACACGAGATGCTTGCCAAATTGTTTAAAAGATGGTAATGTTATGGTTGTTGGTGCCGACGTCACTCACCCTTCGCCGGATCAGGTATATATGACTTCATTCTATAGTATCTTTACTTTCTATATACTATTTACTATATTTGGGTTTTCTGTCCATTCAAGCCTTCATAGGTTTCCCAAGAAATCTAGGCTTTGTGGGCTTCCACATCTTTCTGATTGAGATGCTGGGTATATTAATTAATGTTATCATCGAAAAACGTGTTTATTTTTTATAGTTAAATTTTACGCAAACAATAGCATATCTTTAAAAATAACCGATTAATTGTTGTTTGAATTCAATTTAATTTTCATTACAAGATTAGAAAGTGTCAATTCACGTTACATATTATATTAGGTACATTGTTTAGTTATAGAAAATTCCTCCACTCATTAGTAAGTGATCATATCGATAAAATGTATCCTATGTAAGTATTTTGTGAATTGTTTTTGATATTTTTTCTAAATATTATAATTAAATTAAAGTAATAAAGAAGAATGCTAAAAATGACTATGATAACTTATGTGTGTAAAATGTAATACAAAAGGCGCACACTCGATTAGCAAACTGAGTTTCACAGCCGGTTAAACCAAAGTTAACTTTTCCTTTCTCATTATTAAACTTAATGGTACTTACATTTGATGTAGAAAGAGCGAGACACTCCTATTACAAAATATTTAAAAACAAAAGTGCTTCGTTGTAATTTCAAAAACCAATAAATAAAGAAAATTTATAATATAGTAAATACGTCAGTAAAAATAATGGCGATTTTCGTGTAAACAATCTGGTATGTTATATTGTCGTGGCGCATGTTTTTGATAAATTATTCCTAATGCGAATTAGAATTAATAATTTACTATTAATTTACATACCATTTGGTATTTAATAGCTATATTATGTGGTAAAAAAATATTTATTGTTCATCGTTTAACATTACGAACAATATTATAAGTAAAAATAGGGAGGATTTTCATGTAAATAATTATATGTATGAACTCTTCGTGACTTACGTTTTTTTACCATTTTGGTGTTATGATTATGATTGGCTTAATTTGTTTATAGCAAATAGCAACAATTGTAGCATTCACTATGTATAATTTACACAACTTGTTGTTTAATTACAAGAAATTATTTTATATTATTGTCATATATGTAATTAATGACGTTTAGTGTAATGTGTCTTTCATTTCACAGACGACAATCCCGAGTATCGCCGCTGTAACTGCTTCGATGGATACAAAGTGTTCGATTTATAACATCGAGCTCAGCATTCAGACACCAAAGGTTAATTTAAATAAGTTTTTTTATATCACAACTAGCCCCCCCCCCCCCCCCCGGCTTCGCACGGGTACAATGCTGATACTAAATACACTACAGAAAGACTGTGAATAAATATCTTTATTTCCAAAACAAGAATATTTATAACTTACTAGGCTATAGGTTTATAACTTCCTATAACTAACTAGGTAAGCCTAGGAACAAAATGAAGGCAATCTTTAACAAAATTCACTCACTATGTAACATTGATGCAAAGTAACAACATCTAAACGCTATTGTGCAATTAAATTGACAATTTTGAGAAGTTTTGATATAAAGACAAATTAGTTTATTAACAGAGTTCGGCGAGGGCAAGACTCGTACATTTAATTTTTGTCGTTATTAAGAGTGGGTGTAATGCTATATAGTGTAACATTAGCCACGTAATTTCGACGATTAAGGGAGTTTGTTGTTAAATCCAGTGACATTACAATATGTAGTTGACACTGTATATTTATATATTACTGCCTTGGCCCAAAGACAGATCCTTGAAGAACTCCAAAAGTAACTTTCAATTTTGAACTTTTAACACTATCTATCTCAACTGCTGTACCGCGAAGTAATAGATTGCATCTATTACTTCGGTACTCAATAAATAAATTTAGTTTAAATAATGTATTAACTTTTTTTTCAAATATACATATTAGTAGAGGAAGAGTAACAGTATCGATATCCTTTGCCAAGTTAAAACACATGCTAACACATTACTTTTATTAATTTTAGTAAAGGAGAAATATAGTAATCAAGGAAAAGCTATATATTTTATTTATATCATTTTATATATTTTATTTTATATTACAATGGAATGTTTTCTTTTTGTCCACCAAACAGAAAGAAGTCATTGTGGATTTCGAAGGAATGATAGGTGCCCACTTGAAAATGTACTTCCAGCGGAATAGAAGATTCCCTCAAAAAATATATGTCTTCCGTGACGGAGTCTCCGATGGACAATTCGCCGAGGTATAATTAAAAAATATATTATAATAGTTGTGACGAATGCTCATGTGGGTGTTACTACCCTCTGTTGTTAAAATTGGAGGTTCTATTCTGGAGGTTGTTGATTAATAGTTAACTTGGGATAAATAGACGAAACAGTTAAGTCCGCAGAAACAGAAGAATTCATATATTTAGTTAGTGTTAGACGAAGTTGCTTGGCATATTATAGCCTTTCTACCACAGTGCCACAAGACTGTCTTTGATTTGTGCGTTATACCAGAACTGATATATGATACTCCAGGCTCAAGGGCCGCTGAACAAATAGGGTAACTGACATAGTCCAAAGAATTGGGTTATAAATTACGGACAGTGGGGCGGGAATGTTCTCGAGTGGCAAGAATATGCCGGGAAATGCAGCGTTGCAAGATAGACCGACGAATTTGTAAACATAGCAAGATGATGCTGTACGATAGTGATCAATTGGTGTGGAGATCCTTGGGGGAAAGCCGATGTCCAACAGTGGGCTAGTTGCGGCTGCATTAAAATCAACATCAAAATAATCTTTATTCAACATAGACCTTTACAGACACTTATTGACGTCAAAACAAACAAAACAAAGAGAAAAGTTTAAAAAAAACAAACATTGTCCGTACGTATGAATAAGGAAAAAAAAATATAGACCTGTTCGGAAATTGGGAGAGCCTTTTCGAGAAGAACAGGCAAGAAACTCTGAAGGTCTATTTTTTATCTCCTCTTTTCTATGTTAATAATTATAATAATATAATGTAAAATACAATATAATATAAGATACAATCATACCTAATACGATTACAACATTGATTGTTTAATGTTAATAACGTATAACTTGTGAATTTACTTATATCACATGACACAATGTTAGAATTAGCCACACTGTGTTTTTTTATAAACACCATACATTTATAATCAATTTATGAACCGTCTTTCAAATCTGTTTGTTTAATTTTCGATAAATTTGGATTGGAAAATATGTATTTGTACAGATATGCTTTTCTTTCAGTTTATTGTTTTCATTCAAATATATAAAGTATTAGTAAAATAATAAATAGTTAAATAATAATAATAAAGACCTGCCATATAAAAGTATATTGACATTTTATTATTCTTTAATGTCTGTTTGTAGGTAATGAACTGTGAGCTCCAGGCAGTTCTCAATGCATACAGAACTTTAGTTGGACCTAATGCGAAACCAGAAGTTTTGTTTATGCTTGTGCAGAAACGCCATCATACCAGGTAACTACATTTTGACTTAAATTGCTGTTCATAAACCGAGGAGGAGATGGCTAAACGACTGCCCTTAACATGTATAAATATATCACACTGCCTCGTAATTTTTATATATTCAATAATGAATTGTTACATGATTATTATTTTTCTAGAACCTTCGTGAAAAAATAATCAAACAAAAAGTTTTAATATTGTTTTCCTATTTTCCGGACTTAAATAGTGTTGACATTTGAACGAGATAATCGATTATTATAGTTTCGGTTAATATTCAAAATAATCGATATATATACGGACATAGCGGATTAAACTTTTTGTTTTATCAAATAAAATAATTCAATAAAAATCATTAAATAATAGAGAAGAAGAATATTGTCCGTACAGAAATGTTTAATTAATGTTAACCGTCGAAAAAAATTAACAATAAATAAGTATATTATTCTCGATTTCCTAATCCTAATGTAAAGTATTGAGAGTTTATTCTCACAGCACTCTAAAAATGTCAGATGTTATATGACTTTTGTTTGTTCGATTATTCGTTGCGATATCACTTGATTTTTGAATTTAATACTAACCCTGCTTTTCTAGACGGACCTATTGTGTATTGTGCCTACTTGCCGACTTCAAATGCGTAACGAAACTTGAGCGCATAACTCGATATGGATATACATATAAAATAATGGTCTTGCGTATTTTAATCACAATCATGGATTAAAATACCATAATATCGTAGGAGTTTCTATGATACGAGGGGAGGTCAAAAAGTTCGCGGAATGACTGGGAAAAAAGATGAAATGATACATTATGTTATTTTTCCTTTTCAATATATTCCCCCTTAACACGAATACATTTTTCGGATCTGGCATATAACTTATTAATACCGTCGAAAAAATAGGTTTTGTCTTGGGCGTCAAAATACGCCGAAATCGCCGACTTGACTTCATCATCGTCTCTAAATTTTTTTCCACGCAGCTCTTTCTTCATCTTTGGGAATAAATAAAAATCGCTAGGGGCCAGGTCTGGACTGTAGGGTGGATGGCGTAGTTGTTCAAAACCGCATCGATGAATGGCAGCCGTCGTAACATGACTCGTGTGAACGGGCGCGTTGTCGTGCAAAAGGAGTACACCTTTTGTCAGTTTTCCTCTTCTTTTTTCTTTAATAGCTTCTTTTAATCGGTCCAATAGGGAAGCGTAGTACTCTCCCGTTATAGAAACACCACGTTCTTTATAATCGATCAAAAGAATACCTTCAGTATCCCAAAAAATAGTCGCCATGATCTTTCCGGCCGATTGCGACACTTTAAATTTTTTAGGGGGTGGTGTGCCTTTTTTGTGCCACTGCATCGACTCCTGCTTTGACTCAGGCTCATAGTGGTGAACCCAAGTTTCATCACCGGTTACAATTCGGGCCATAATTTCTTCCCTATCTTCTCCACAGCGGTCCAAAAACTCGCGGGAACAGTTGACGCGCTCACGTTTTTGCAGCGGCGTGAGCATTCTCGGGACCCACCTTCAACACACTTTACTCATGCCAAGATGTTGATGAAGAATATTTAAAATTGTGGTTCTGATACTCCAACTGATGCTGCAAGTTGTTTCTTCTTCAACCTTCCGTCTTCCAATACAAGTTTTCAACTTTTTCAATGATTTCCGGCGTGTGGCCTCAATGGGCCGTCCAGGTCGAGGATCATCTTCAATTGACTCCCTTCCTTGCTTGAAAAGGCCGTGCCATTTGTAAATCATGGTTTTACCAGGAGCAGAGTCTCCGTAAACAGCTAACATCTCTTGCAAAATAGTTTGAGGCGTTTTTCCTTGTTTGGTGAGGAACTTTACGACGGCGCGATGTTCAATTTTCTTCATAGGGCTAGTTTGTTCCCGATTTACTTGTTTACTCGTTTGTAACTCGAAAGCTAATGACCCAATTAGGCTAGAAAATTGCATATATAGTAATTATGAGTTACTCAAGTAGCGGCTACCTGGAGGAGCGACCTCACCCCCGCCAACCCCGCCATTCCGCGAACTTTTTGACCGCCCCTCGAATGTTTTTCAACATTGTAATAATATGAAAAGTTCATGGAACTTTTTTTATATCACATATTAACTTTCAGGTACCCAGCATTAGATGCAACTACATACGGTACTTAGCCATCTCCTTTAGTTAGGTAGTGTCTCTGAAGAAGATAAATGGGTACATAATACTAAGAGTCTTAAAATCGTCAGTAAATTATCACTTCCTGCGCCTGCGCAGATAAATTGAAGTAGTAAGAAATATTTCAATAACCGCATTCTGCGCGTACACATCACGTCCAGCTTCAGCTGCGATAGAGCTCGTTAGCCATTAAAAAACTAGCGCGTGATGGTTTATCAGCGACGGTTTTTATCGCTAAACATATCGACGGTTAAAAGGAAATAGAGCATAAGCGACATTCTGGTCAAAAAATGAGTCATACATGCCATTGGACTCAAAATTTTCTGCTCTTTCGAATGCGCTTACTCCCATGGCTCTACGACAACTTTTTTGGCGTTTATGCCCAAGCAAAAAAAAAAAAAAAACATTTTCATAGTGTTATTTTAGCAAACAGACGAAAATCCTGGTCTTTAAAACTACTTTAAATAACGTCAAATCACTAAAACTAAGAATACCAGTAACTGTTCCATTTCTATCTGATTTTATAGTTGTTTCACTTTTCAAAATATCTTAATTAATGACGGATATACGTCAGTGCTTCTAAAATTTAAAACTTTAAACGGCTCTCCTGAATATTTCTACTTTTGTCGCTTATCCCCTATTTCCTTTTAACCGTCGATATTTAATATAATTAGCATAGCTCAACAACCGAATTGACATTGGCAAGACATGAGACTCCGTTGTTCTAAAATCAAGAAATTGAAGAAATGTGAGGTGGCACAAGTAAAAGAAATATTCTGAAAACCGTAATTTAGTAGTTTCATAACAAATAATATATTTCTGCGGTTTTCTGACACTGGAAACAAAACTTATAGTGTGGTCGTTGTATACTTGTTGTAATGGTACTTGCCATTGATCTAGAATCATGAAATGTTGTATGAAGCAATATCAGATAACATAAGTACAGGAAAAATCTGAGAACTTAATTTGTAGATGTCATAAAAATGTTTTGTGATTAGATTTTTTTTTCGAAACACTTCTTAAACCAGTCTGACGTTAAGTAAGTATCTAGCAATGAAGAAGTAAAACTGTAATTATTATTGATTTTCACAAAGCTTAACCTTTAACAGGATGTTTGTACCCAACTCTGCGGACAATGTGTCACCGGGTACTGTCGTGGACACAGATATTGTTCATGCAAGCGAACTTGACTTTTATATGGTGAGTGATTTGCATGTCTCTCGAGATAAAATGCTATGGAATGTAACCGCTTATGTTCAATAGGGAATAAGCAAGATCAATACATTTATTTACAGGAAACACATCATAATTTAATAAAAACTTGTAACGAACTAGTTACAACGAATAATGCAAAAGTTTCTAGCTATTTAAAATTGTATGCTATCTCTTTCCTGCAACACATTTGTATGCGGATTGTATAGGTAGCACCGTACAGTGACGTCATCTCTCTCTCTAATTGACGCCTTATAAGCTTTGTAACTTTGTTGCTTTTATAGATTAAAAAAAATATTGCAGTGTGTTGAACAAGATACTAAAATATTGTTATACAAAGAAATATTGGGATTTGTAGCAAACAATACATTTGTAGAATATTGATTCTTATTTTTCTCCATCGTGATTTGCAAAATAAAAGTGGGATTAAACAAGTTTATTCCACAGTCTCACAAATTAGAACATGTTTCTTTGTGATGATTAGTTTTAAATGCAAATTCACTGAAAACTGCCATAAACAAAGAAACAATTATAGATAGAGATATGATATAATTAGTCTAAACCAGAGGTTCCCAAACTTTTTTGTGTCGTAGACCCTTTACTACAGTTTACGGTTTTGGGTAGACCCCCTACTTACCTGATATAGAAAAAAGACGGATCTTGGTAAAATCCTTAGGGTCGTCTCAAGGCCCTCATTGGAGACATAGAGTATCACAAACTTATCTGATCCGGTGACGGCTTCGATTTTGTCCAATTTATTACTCCGCTTAATAGAATTCCCCCAGTTTACATGGTAAATGACTGGTGACGACTCGTGCACCCAAGGATCGATTCCATTTACCCCGGTTACTGGAGTAAAAATATGGAGTTCACCAATACTATCAGTTTTCGGCTCCGAGTCGGATAAGCTTGTGGCACTATATACGAGATTAGCAAGCGTTTAAGTATTACTATTACGTAACGTAATTTTTGAACATTTTTGACCCAAGGCAAAGGGCAACAAAGGAGGGAGGGGTATCCCCTTTGTAACGCACCGTAACGTTTTCACAACAACACTCAAGTAATCATTTTTACCCTAGAGTCATGTTATAATTTTTATCCTTGGTACTAAACACATTACAGGTACTAAACATTCGTTAGTGTTTAGTACCAAGGATAAAAATTGTTTTCGTTGTCAGTATTCAATACAACGTACAATACAATCGAGGGAGTCCCCGTGAAATATAAACGAAAAGATTTGCCAACTTGCGGGAACAAAATGACGACCAGACTAATACAATCGAGGGATTGCCCGTAAAACGTAAACGAAAAGGGTTGCTAATTTAGGAGTTCCCCCAAATGTTTTATTAAAAAAAAACAATGTTACGTAACGTGTAAGACAGACCCCCTCCCGCCCCTGTAACGCATCGTAACGTTTAACGGGACCCCCCTGCCCCTAAATTGCCTTACGTAATACTAGAACGCCCCCTTACACTACCACTAGAGACGAGAGATGTGTTGATGATCATGGAAAATCATTTCACGATTTGTCTATATGGTTACTAGAACCTAGGCCAGGTGAGCTTAGTCGGTAGGTCACGTGGCTGGAGCGCTCCGGTCGCGTGCAGTCCATAACCTCCGTGACACTTGCCGTTGCGGGGGTACCCTGGGTACGTTTCGTGCTCCTTGTGAGGATTCTCGGCCTTCCTCTCCTGAGGAAATAATAATAATAAAAGGAAAATAATTGAAAATGTATTATGCAGGTCTCGCACCAAGCGATCAAGGGCACAGCTCGTCCTACCCGGTACCACGTGGTGTGCAACGACGGCAACCTGACGCACGAGGAGGTTGAACAGCTCACCTACTACCTGTGCCATCTGTATTCTCGCTGCACTCGATCTGTTTCTTATCCTACGCCCACTTACTACGCACATTTGGCGTGCTTCCGTGCGAGGGCGCTAACTCTGTAAGTATTTTTATCTACTACTAGCGGACCCGACAGACTTCGTCCTGTCAAAAAGATTTGTACAGTGGCAGTTTTTTGTTCCTAATTATTTTATAGATAATGTCGCATAGCCAACCAAATCGCAAAAAAAGTCTAAATGACCTATTACATTTTGTGGCTATTCAATTTTGGAACGTGACATTTACCTCCAACGATGTATTCTGTGCTCCAACGCACGCACGCACACTGTTTTGATAGATATGATTGAATTTCAACTATATGTAGCGTTAATAAAGCGCAAATTGACTCTGATGTTAGGAACACGCCTTCATTGCTTAGACAACAGTGAGTGCTTGCAATATGAACTTTAACAGTAAAGCTCAATTCGACTGTACGTTTTAGTTAGAAAACGTTTGCATAGGAAAATAAAAGGGCTGTTTTTAGGGTATTTCCGATAATTATTCGAATTTTCCTCATTGTAAAAACCCTCCTTGAACTTCAACGAACATTAACAAAAAAGAATTGGCCAAATTGGTCCAGGCGTTGTTGAGTTATGAGCTTACCAACACATTTTGCGATTCATTTTTATATATAAGATCATGCTATTAGTCCTCTATAAAAGAACCTATAACAATTCGCTTATTGCTAACATTAAAACACTCAATGATATTATGATCATTATATCATCCAAACGCGTGATATTATGAATTTCAAAAAAAGGAACATTCTCATGCAATGACATTTTCACCACCAGATCGCTAAAATTTTGAAAAAAGAACAATAAATTGTAGACTAATTTGTAATTTCGGATTCTCGTCTTATCGTGTTATTTCCCGCCATTTTTTCACTGGAATATTGGAATTCTTTTATAGAGGATTCACATCATGATTGTAGATAAAGTCTAGTATGCAACTGTTATAATTAGGTATTAAAACACTCATGTGATATTATTATCACACTCGGCTACACCTAGAGTTGTTAAAAGGCTCGAGGCTCCCGAGTCTTCGACTCATTCAAGGCTCGAGTCTCCTATGAAATCTCGAGCTTCAGACTCGAGCCTTATTGCGATGGCTCGAGCCCAGCCTCGAGCCCTAGTTCTGAGTCAAGTCGTGACTCCGAGCTCTGTTTTTAAGGCTCACTACACAACATTGTGCTATAAAATAAATCTAATAAATATGTTATTACAATAATGTATTTTTATTAACAACAAAGGTACTGCTTATTTCACAACTGAAAATTCTTCCAGTAGACCTGTGAGAGGAGAAGTTTTATATATATTTGTACGCGTATACGACAGACAAACAAAAAATAATACTAATTACAATAATAGAAATAAAAATAGTAAATATTTATTTCAATATACATACATACACAAACATACAATATACACAAATACATATAAAATATTTATAGTATAATATAGGTAGCATACATTCTCAAGAGGACTCAGATAGATAGTATTCTCTTAAGCGACGTTTAAAGGAGAAAGGGGTACTTTGACAATCCCGAATATACTATATAATAAAAGAATAGGAAAGGAAATAGGAATTACAGGTAGGAATACTAAGATGGTATCTAAAGAAAGCCTCTGTTGAGTTAGCAAAGGAAAAACACTCTTGAAGGTAAGAAGGATACGTGTTATTGAATAGGACGTTAAAGAGGAAACAGAGTATTCGAGTATTCTTACGGAGACGAATAGGGAGCCACTTGAGATCATTACTTTATTTTATTATCATATATCATCATCATCCTCTTGCCCATTTCCCATTATCATATTTATTATTATTTGCGACAGCATTTCTTATTACTTAATTTATTTTTCAGAGGCGAAAGATATGACCACAAGGAGTTGGAGCGCAAGCCCAAGCGGTTGCATATTATGGATAGAATGTTACAACAGAGTACTATGTTTTTCGTCTAAACATAGAGCAAAATTGAAATTATGTTTTAAGATACATATATAAAGATACAGATACATATACAATACTAGCTTTTGCCCGCGACTTCGTCCGCGTGGAATAGTGACTTCCGGCAGATTTTTGGTTTTTCCCACATAGTTCCCGTTCTTGCGGGATTTTCGGAATGGTCGAGTTTCCGCAGAATTTTTAGTATTATTATGTTGATACAACTTAAACAAATTATTTCGACCAAATTTGGTACCATAAAAACGGTCATTGTGACTAAACCTTAAAAGATAGACATATGCCGTCGCGGACTTTTTTTTAGATCATGTATAGAGGAATAATTCTTTCATACATATTTTTTGTGTATCTTGAACCGTTTTCGCAGCGCACGCAAAGAAAGCCTTCAAAAATGAATAATTTTCCCCGTTTTTTACACATTTACCGCTCTGTCTTTGCTCCTATTGGTCATAGCGTAATGTTATTTAGCCTATAGCCTTCCTCGATAAATGGACTATCCAACAAAAAAAGAATTATTCAAATCGCACCAGTAGTTTCGGAGATTAGCGCGTTCAAACAAACAAACAAACAAACTCTTCAGCTTTATTATATTAGTATAGATAAAAAAGAAACATCATACAATATTCATTCGTATCATGACATCATTAATAAATATCAATCAAAAATAATATAATCAAATTGTTGGTAGAATGTGGATGTAACTTTTATGTTTTATATTAATTATGAATTTTGTGCTATTATTTGATATTCATGACATCATTAATAAATATCAATCAAAAATAATATAATCAAATTGTTGGTAGAATGTGGATGTAACTTTTATGTTTTATATTAATTATGAATTTTGTGCTATTATTTGATATTCATGACATCATTAATAAATATCAATCAAAAATAATATAATCAAATTGTTGGTAGAATGTGGATGTAACTTTTATGTTTTATATTAATTATGAATTTTGTGCTATTATTTGATATTCAATATCTTTCTTTAGTATATTGTAAATGGATAAAAAATCGTGAGAGAATTTAAAATTTTATTTTTATTTAAATCTGTAGTTTTTATATAATACTAAAGTTCTTAGTAATTAGCATTGCGTTAGTATAAAGTAACTGATTTTAGTGTCAACTTAATCAGGCATTACTGAAAGTAGCTTAAGAAAAAACAATCGTATGTTGACAAAATACCATAAAAACTATTTTGATATTTTAGCACCACATGTAATTTACCTTTATAATATCGTTTTTTGGTGTCCAGGTTGCTCCGACAGAAATAGGCATAACATTAACTTGCGTGGATTGTTAAATTTATTTATACATTTCTACATGATTCATTTAATATTATTCAAAGAAAGCACTTAATGTTTCATCACAGCAGGCTTGGTCATATGTAAGCTGAAAAATCGAAAACATCAATCAATCTCTAGAGCAGTGATTCTCAACCACTGTGCCGCGGCCCTTTTGTGTGCCGCCAAATTTTACAAATATATAATACTGTTAATATTATTAAATTATATCATTTAAAAAGAAAAATATTTTTAAGACAACATTAGAGGAGAGAATTAATCATTATTTCCCAAAATTAGATATTAAGAAATTTTATTGGGTCCGTAATCCATTTCTCATAACGGATACTTCTGTATTTGACTTAACTTTGAATGGAGAGGAAGAACTCATTTTGTTTTCCAATAGTCGAGATTTAATTTTAAAACATTCAGAAGAATCAATTAATTCACTTTGGATTAACATCAGATGCGATTATCCAATGATAGCCAAAAAAGATTTAAACATATTATTACAATTTTCCACATCTTATTTGTGTGAATTCGGATTTTCAGCATTAGTCAACATTAAAACTAAAAAAGATCAAGATTGTTAAATGTAGAAGACAATATGAGAGTAGCATTGTCATTTTTACGATCAAATATAAAATATAAAAAAACCATCAAGCTCAAATTTCGCATTTTTTTAAATTATTGGCTTGTAATTAATCCCTTAATAAACGTTTAGTTATTATTGTAGTATATATTAGTTTATTTCGTATATTTAAAATGTTTGTCATAAACTATTTATGCAGTGTGTATATTAATTTTTACCTTTTTCTTTGTGTGCTGCCAAATTTTAAATCGTAAAAAACGTGCCGCAAAAAAAAAGTTTGAGAATCACTGCTCTAGAGCATAATGTGTTTTTTTTTAAATAAGTATTATCATATTATATTGGTGGTCGGCCTAAGTTTTCAAATTTTGTTGATAGCAGCTATGCTTTAATGCGACGTCATCATGTAATATTTTTAGCCACGACTTAATAAATGAAATTTAATTGGCATATTCTTTCAAATACATATGACATAGTACTTGCATATATATGTTGGGATATATGTTAGCCTTTCGAGTTTCTTGCCCGTTCTTCTCGCTAGGTTCCCACGATTTTTGAACAGGTAGCTGTATAAAGTGCTTTATGTGTAAAAAAAAATTAAAAGTAAGTTCATCAAAGTTTTTTTTCGTAATTTTAATCACGATTGAAATGTTTTTTAATATATTGGTATATTTTTAAGTTAATCTGTATCGAAAATGTTGTCATGATTTGCATTAAAAATAGTGTGACTTTAACAAAGTGTAAATGAATTTATTATATATTATATATTAATATAAATGTATTTATTTTCATATAATTTTAAGTATGTATAGAAGTTTTTCTTTTTAAACAATAAATATGATGAACTTAATGTGATTTTTATTTATTATCTATGTTAATCAATATTAATGAAATTGATAATATACTTAACTAAATATAAAAAATATAGTAGGACCGCAACAAAACGTTTTTCAGTTGATGGTTTTAGAGGGATGCCTTATTAGTTTATGACTGGTTGGTAATCTTCATTGAACAAGTTTGATAATTTTATCTATTTGTATCCCGTATGATACACAACTGTAACTAGGACATATAATAGCGGAAGGTTTTTGATTCCCGATATTAAGTTACGATATTGTATTTAAATATCGGAATAAAATATCAAATGGAAAAGTTTGTTGTTTCCCTTTAACGTCGTAATTGGTGACAATTGCCATGAAAAATTGCATATGACATATTAGAAGTTCAGCATGATAATTAGGTACTTTTGTCCCGATATTCCCGCGGGAAACAAAGTTTGTAAAAAATTTAAGAGTTTTTGTTTGAATATTCTCACAATCTACTAAAGCTATTTAGAAAAAAAGTAAATATAGGGATAGTTTGAGACCCGAAGAAAGACATAGAGATATTTTTACTGCGCAATAATATATTTTTCTTCGGGGAATATGTCATAATATCATTTGATCGAGTTTTGATATTATTTGGTATGTGACCCCGGAAAAAATTACATAATTTTCACTGCGGAAAAATATCTTTTCGTTTGTAAATCGATATAAAGCGGGTGAAGCTACAAACTGAAAGCGAGTTGCATATATTAAAATACTCAACAGGTGGCGTCATATCAAACTCATTTTTAGACTAATCCTTCAAAATAGTAACTCCACCTACATATAAGTCGAATTAAGTAGTAATAAATAATAATATAAAGATTATAATGTAAGTAATACATGGTTTTCTCGGTTTCACTACACGTTTATAGGTTTACACATACACAACACAGAAACACAACATGTTAGTTTCAGATGTTCTGAATCACTGATTTGTAATACAGGCTTGACCTAACATGAAAGTCAGGGGACTAAGCAATAGTTAGAAATTATAACCCTATAATATTCTAATGTACCTGATTGAATTCTTGAATGTGACTAATGCTTTAATAAATAAATAATTAATATTTATTATGTCGTTTAATGTCACGCGTCTTATAAACACGTCTCTTATTTTTTATTACATAAAAAATATAATTCAAACAATATAAATGACGAAATTTAGTGAAGTGAAGTGTAGTGACCCCTAAGTAACGAACATTTTCCAAATAAGTTATGACTTAAAGATCTATGTTATTAGGTCATAAAATTAAAAAAAAAATCTTTTCTAGGTTTACATATGTAAATCAAATGTACTTATTATAGAAAAATAACCTCAAATTACTAATAATCTAATTAAAACATTATATTTCTTTAATCTGTCAAATTATTTGATTTATGTAATACCTATTTCGTAAATTTGAAACAAATATTACTCTTAACTATTCCTTCTATATATAACATGGCCGTAAGAACTACAGAAATTCATACAAGGATTTGGAATCTTTCTTAGTTTTTATTCTTTCTATAATCATCTGTTATGTTTAACATGACCTGTTTTAAATTGTGTTTAAAATGACAAAAGAAAAATAATTCCACCACAGCGACTCCGCATCACCAAGAACAGCATAGCTAAACTATTTATATTGAACGTTACGTAAGTCGATAGCAATATGCGTTATCTTGGATTTAATGAAATATCACCAAATATGTCACGGAGAATATTAAGGTTACAGAACTGAGAAAAATATGCACATGGACATGTTGCCAAAGTAAAACTAAAAAAATGACATTCGCTTTCGTTTCGTTAGAACGTAGAATATGGAATGGTTTTGTAATTTGGAATCATTTTCTTGTATTGTAATTAGATATCGAAGCGACTTCGATAATGAATCGAATGCGAATGATACTTTGTCTAGCGGCTTAGGATTTTTAAAATCGGTTCAGTCGGGATATTTAGACTGCCAAAATCATTTGGTATCAATCCTTTTGGTTTCGCTATTATTGTGTGAAATTGGGGATCCCCAAATATTTAGTAGCCACTTTAGAATTGAGTTCATTACATAGGTTAAAGTTCAAGTAAATCATACGTTTAAATGATAAGTGTCCAGTGTCCACTTTCTAGTAAAGTTGGGGGAGTATTTGCAAGTCTTTGAACGTCAACTCGACCTGGAAAATCTACAATAACATAGGTCAGTGTATTCTCAGTTCAATGTTGAGGCTCATCGTATTATAACTTTTCACACGGAGCGAATACCAATAAAATTTATATACTGTTTGTTGAGATTTTATTGTATGTATTGTCTTTTAAAAGCACTTATTTTTTTTTCCCGTACAAAACTAAGTACAATGAATACAACATTTACATTGTACTTATGAATAGTAAAATTAATAGGAAATATGCATATGTGGTATCTTCTGAGAATATATCTTCTCTTGGACAAAGAACTTATTGAAAAATATTTTTTATCAAGTTTTAAAGTAGTCATAAAAATCATAAAAAACTTGGCAATCGCAATTGCAATTTTTTAAATACATCCCATTGATCGTGCTATGTTTGGCAATTTATTGATAGATAGGATAACTTTAGGCTGTTGTACAGTTAGCAAAATGTCAAGCTTTACATTTGAATTACGAAAACCGCTGTTATTATGTGCTCCATAAGATCTACCCCATGGTCGACATGTCTTACATTTTGCTGTGTGTATATTTATACGATGCTCCTACACAGAAGATATGCACCATACATACCGTATATGTACCTGTGAGGAAACCCAAAAAGTGTAAGTATGTTAACAAATGTATACAGGGCCAGTATAGTTGTTAGTCTTAAATCGCTCTAACTTGGGTATGACTCAAGCCCCTTGATAGGGGGATGTGCGATATGTAAAAATAATGATGATGATCACGTAGCTAGGAGGCCTCCGAGGCGATCCTACACTAACAAATTTTGTATCTTTGTGCTCTAAGTAAAAACAATCAAATTAGGTAAAATGTCACATATATATATCTTATTTTATTACACTTAAAATTTGAAACTCACTGTCTAAGAATTACAAACAAACAGATTTGACTACCATCCGTCTGTGCGAAAAAGCCTTTCTGTAAGATAAATAACATATCGAAATATTTTTTTATATTTGTTATAATGTCAAATGTTACAAAAATCTTAATTTGGGGGTTAGACTGAGAAATACGGTTTGTATATTGATATTTTTCTAGATACCATCTATAAAACCCGCAATATAACATTTTGTTTGCAAAAACTAAATAGATGTATTGCGACGTCCCCTGAGGAGCGGTCGTTCTCACTACAAGCCATGAGGTCACGAGGATCAAGGCTCTTAGATGAGTTTGGTCGGTAGGTCCAGTGTTTTTTAAGAGGGGAAATGCACCTCATGCACCGTGACAACGCGCTGGCTAGGCGCGGCCGTGTGTGGGGTTCTCCGGTCTGGCAGGACCGGCCTACCCACTAAAATCCCCCTGAGTTCTCTAGGCCCATGCGGGGCACATGGCGAGGTGCGCTTTTGCGATTCTACCGCCATGTACCTCGATCGGTCTTGAGTCCAACATAATCATCGCGGCACACACGTTGGTCGCTGAGGAACATTAGGAGTAGATTGCTGCAGTATATCTGCGCTTATTACTTTTAAATATAGTGAAAATACGCTCAAAAACTCAGCAGACTAAATACATAATTGAGTAATCACTTAATTTGTAATAGCGTATAAACAAAATACTTTTCATAAAAAAAAAACATTTAATGTGAAAAAACTTGAAATGTGTTTGTGTTATTCGAATTATGTAAAAAAAATGCAAGTTTTTTAGAGTCAAATTCATGTCATTTATTTCAAACTAGCTGTATAGACATATGCTGTCGTGGGATATTTTTTATATAATTTTAAGGAGAACACTTCCGTCATACATTATTTCTTTTTTTTTGTCAACATTACCCTTCACTGCTCTGCTCCTATTGATTGTTGCGTGATGAAAAGTAGGTATAGTATCCAGCCCCCATAGACAAAATGCCCTTCTATTCGCGTTTTCTATAATAGATAACATAAAAAATGTATGGAACTGACATTTCCAGTAGATACGTCACGTGACTTGATGACGCTGATAGAAAACTCGCAGACAAGATGCTAACTGTGTTTCTATTCTATCGCTCGTCTGTGTTCTATTTTGACAGTAGAAGAGTTCTATACAAATTCATAGACAAAATGTAGTTTGTGACGTCAAAAATAGATACGGTTCTATTCTATTTCTACTCAACAAAGCGATTGCTCATACCCAATAGATTGGTGATAGATTGTTTGTTTGTTGTTTCAAAATAGTGTGTTTTGAAGTTCCTCCTAATGGCATTTTTTCTCTTTAAGCAAAGGAACTTGAGGCGAAACACGGTAGATTATTTCCTATTTCTATTCTATTTTCTACTGTCACGGTATACACAGCCATTCTATCAGTAGATCGTCTAGCATTTTTCGATAGAAAACGCCTAGTCTATTATAATAGTAGAAATAGAATAGAAAAGACGCGCGTGCTTTTTGTCTAGGGCTACTGAAAGTCCAGCATTGATTGCGGCAATGCTGGCGGACGAGGGAGGTTGGAGGGCTGTGGCCTCCTTCTGTGAGGCAGTGATGCTCCAGAAGGAGGCCGCCGAGCGGGGTCGGGAGATGGCCGATCCCACTCGAAGAAGGCGGCGCCGGGCTCGGTAGTACAGCTGCGGCGCCGCCGCGGGTCTCCGGCGGGCGCGAGTAAGTCGCGACTGCTACGGCGACCCGGGATGGACCACGCCCCTTCCGTGGCCGGGGGGCGTCGTCGGTGGAGGAGACCGGGGGAGGTAGTAAGCCTCCCCCGAGGAGGGCTCCCCTGTGTCGACGGGGGAGCGGAGGCTGGGGGTTCCCGGAAGAAGCTTTCTGTTCCCAGGGGCTCCCTACATGCCTGAGGAAGGCCATCCCTGAGGTTTTTAGTGGGTAGGCCTCCCCCTTCTGGGGAGGAGAGCCCCACATAACCCCGGCTCGCCACAGCCGGGGTATGCAATTTAATGCAATTTAATGCATTTTCCTCAGGGAAACAAAAAAAAAAAAAAAAAAAAAGGGCTACTGAAAGTGTACTTAAATAAAAATACATACATATTCCCTATCAAAAGGGATTAACCGATGGTTCTTATACGTTGATTGACATCACATTATTAAATGAAACAATCATAATTAGCTATACTGTAATTACGGGTTGTATTGTATTCTAATGTTAATCATGCTATAAGGCTGTGTTTATATGTATTAAGTGCTTACCCCGGAAATAGTTAGTCTTCAATTGTTAACATGGAACGCAAGTTAACAATATATTAATTAAAGGCTTATATCAGATGCACGCAATGTTCTTGTTTTGTTTCGTAAACATCTACACCATTTTTCTGAAGTTCAGTAGAGTACCTACGAGTATTTTTACACCATTGCGGTATTCAGTATTTGAATATTTGTTTAAAAATAATTTTAGTCAATAAGTATTCGAGTGCTGGTATGAGTGTTCGTATTCTTCAGTAGCGTCGAGTACCTATTTATTAATCGAATTTTGTAGTTTGCTAGTTTGTGTTTTTAAACATCATATAAAAAACACATAAAAATCTTTGGAAGTATATACAAGTAAAGCTGATCATGCAAGTGATTCCAGTTAATTGATTCTATCAAAATTCGATTTTTCATTATCATACCGCATCGATGTCCTTCGTTTATCTGAATCTGTATCCAAATCGATTTAAAGATTTTGTTGTATTTATGAGGGGGCGTAGATTATAGATTTTCTGACATTTCTTGACGACCTCCGTAGCCGATTAATTAGTACACTGTTTCATGATGTCGCCACCTCTGAGGTCCCGCGTTCGAGTCCCTGTGGGCTCGTGAGGCTCGGGCCCGTGGCTGTTAATGTATATTTCTATAAAATATTTATATAAGTATAATACATGTAAGTTTATCCGTTACCCTAGATCCCATAGCATAAGCCTTACAGTGCTTACTTTGGGTTAGGCTAATTAGTGGGAGGATAAGAAATATTTATTTATTTCAATACGTTTCTCGGCTTGTTTCGTAGTAATAAATGAATATTGTTTTCTTCGTCAATACCGCTTCCTTCTTTATACGAATCTGGCGTAAAGTGAATCTGTCCATTAGTCAACAATGGCGTCATTCTACGAATAAATCTAATTATTAGCTTATAAGTACTTTATGGCGTACATTTAACTAGTTAATTTAAGTGATGCAATTAAACTTATTATAATAAGAATGAGTTATCCAATATTGCATGACTAAAAAGTCGCATTAAGCATACTGCGTTTAACATACAATAATCTTTGTAACGACCGTTCCTAACTTATCTAATTTTCATCGCGTCGGACATGAATTAGGTAATTATTAGATGATTTAGTCAGTCGTCCGACTAAATCTATCGGGCGGCCTTGTATGTAGGTATGTTAATGATAATCTGAACTGAACCGTATGACAATTATTTACATGCGATGGGATTTTCGTGCGACCTCTTGTGGGTATTAGGTAATTATCTAACATGCTCCAAAGAAAGATGTCAAGGCGGACTGAATATCGATAGAGTAGCGGAAACACGCAAAGTTTGCGAGAGGTAGGTCACAGAGCTGGTCAACGTGTATGAAATACTATTCTTTACGAAAAAAGAGAATTTTGTTAAATGTTTAAGGGTAGTAGATGTGACTAAAAACAAGTTTAACAAAAAATATTGGTTGCGATAGTGATTAAACGTAAAACTTATGTACCAGAAGTTATCAAGTTAGTAAAAAACACGTGACACGGGGAATCTGCTATACCTATGTAGAGTGGTCATACATTTTCGTACTTCGTAGAATATACTTTAACTTTTAAAGTTCATCTGTTGTTGGAAATGTTTAACATTATTAACTATTCATCATCATCATTATTTCAGCCAATAGTCACCCACTGCTGGATATTGTCCTTCCTCATGGATTCCTAATAAGGCCTTCCTGCGATCTTCATCAATTCGTCTGCCTATCTTGTGAGAAGTCTGCCAAGGCTGCGGTCCGGCGATGCCTGCCTCTCGAGGACCTTTCAGCTCCAGCAGCCATCAGTCTTGCGAGTAATGTCGCAATTCTCCGGGCAACGTCGGTGACTCTGATTCTTTTACGGATTTTCTGCAACAGATTTTATCATTTCTGATAAGATCTAGATCTTTCTGATAAGGCTAGGTTTCGGTGCCATTAGGCATTATTGGCAATACGCACGAATCTTAAAGACTAGTCTGAAGGTAATGCGATAAATAGGTGAGAATATGCCACGTAATTTTTAGGAATTCTGCCCAGTCAAGTTGGATTTGAGGATTGGAGTTGATTGACATCTTTTTGGAAGATGGACCTATCTAGTTGGACTATTTGTCCCAGGTAAACTATGATTATTATATTACATTTATATGAAATTATAAGCCATGTTAGTAATTGCATTAAATTACTAACATGGCTTATTATCATGGCATTAAAAATAAATAACCAAATAAATAAACCAATCCTCCAAATCCACTTCCTTTAGCCAAAAGTCCTCCTTCATGAAGGTGACCAGCGCAAAAACTTTGAAACCTAGTTATATGGCAGGGCATTTGCGTTTGACTGATATCTAGTCCGTAAAAATAGATCCAGATTTTAAATATGGATCGTACCATATTCTACGTTAACTGCATTGATATTGTTGGGATGGATATTGTAGGCATACATTTTGTGTATAATACGAGTAATACCCATCTTCTTCGTAAAATTGTCTATTCTTTGCTCTTCCATATTTCGGCCTTCGACGCCAATCTCATGCAGCCAACATTCCGGCGCTTTGTGTATTCTGGTACCGACTCTTTAGTATGTTCTGATGCTCTCTAATGAACCTTTTGGAAAAAAACGCAAATAGAGTTTGCACCCCGATTGTATAATAATAACTAGCGACGATATAATATGACCATACTGTTATTTGTTATTTCGTTAGGTGTAGTTTGATCTATTGGAGCCCAGTATTACGAAGCCGTGAATTGCCTCAAGATCTGTCACTTCCTTTTGGGCCCCGTAAAAGTGAGACGGGACGTGACTTTCCGAATCAAATCCGTGATCTGACAGTTGTGAATTTGCGGCGGCAGGCCCTACTGGTCTAAAAGACTTTGACGACAGATTGTTTTATTTTTTTTATGATGACTTTAGTGGTCGAGTGGTTAGTACGTCGGTGTCTAAATTCCGGTCTGTGGGGTCCCGGATTCGAGTGATGAAAGGGGCAGACGTTTTGATGAATACAAGTATTTGTCCTTAGTCATGGTCAAATAAAATGTGTACTTATGAATGATTAATATATATTTGTCTATCCGGTACTCTAGATCCTATAACACAAGCCTTACAATACTTGCTTTGACTAGTGTAATCGGAGTGAGTGTTAAAAATATTTATGTTATTATGTTTATCTTACTTATTTAGGTAACAACTGACATGAACATGAACCATTTAATGTAAGTATATTTAAGAAATATTTATAAAGAAAGTGCTTATTTAATGACCTGCTAAAGGGGTAACTGTAAAATAATGTAAGGCCCATATTAAAGAATGAAACATAAACTCAAATCTCTGAGTACCATTAGTAAGGGACGGCGCTATGTACTCTGAATAGCACCATCCCTTTTTAACTGTAGTCAAGCAGCATTTTTACTTCAAGTTTGATTTTAGAATCGAGCCTCACTAATTGTGTATTACAGAAGAATAAATATTTATGGATATATACAATTTAAATACGATCTGGAAAGATAGTATCAGCAACGCTTGAAGGAAATAGTTTGGAAATTAGTGCAAAGTCTAATAGAGTGTGTCATGAGTAAGGAGGAAAATAGGTCAAATTACATGGTGGAACACTAACAAGGCTTTTATGCTGATCACAGCATAAAAGCCTTGTTAGTGTTAGTGTTTATACAAAGAGCATTAGACGAATTAGCAAAGAAAAAGTGCCCTCGAAGGTATGAAGGATTAAAATGAATATTAAAGAGCAAATAAATATTATTAGTATAAACGGGATAGGCAACCAGTCGATTCAGTTACAAAACTCAGAGATAGGATGAGGGTTGGACTACTATGATTTAAGGTTCACAGAGAAAAACTTGCGAGGCATTTCAAGTTATACATCGTTTAAAATATCTTCTTGTACATTTCATTAACAAATAAAGGTAAGTGAGTGTCAAACATAACAGTTTAACTGGATTAAAATATTTGGCGTTTGGAATTAGTTTTGTCAATAGTTATGTAGATCTTCAAGTTTTCATTGGTTTAATAAAAGTGTCTCTCTTTCAGGAGCATTTGCTGTGCGCCAACCATTCCATTCAAGCCGTAGGGCCATTAGGGCCAAGGCTAGGCTGAGTTTAGTCGGTAGGTCTGTGTGGTCGAGCCGCCTCGACAGCACCAGGAGTCCGACATAATCAACGCATCCCTGCTTGCCTGTTGCGTTGGTATCCATGAGGATTCTCAGCCTACTCTCCTGAGGGGAAAAAAAAGGAGCATTTGACATTTACCCGGATTAGTTGCGAGACCATATGCTTTACTTAATTCATTCTTATAATCTGTTTAGGAAATAGCTATGCAAGTAGCCTTCAAGTTAAAGTGGTGATAGATTTGTAAATCGTTTGCATAAATATGAAATTTGGATATCATTAGTCATCACACCTCCCTGTTCGCTATTGGCTTGTGTCAAAAGTATCGCTGAATCTCATAAATGGAGGCGTAAGACGAGTTTACGATGCTACTTAATTAAGGTTTTGAAATGACTTGCGATTAAGAGTTAGGTACGTATAGTAATACCGCTCCTAATGAAGATGTTAGTCATAATAGTTAATCAATTAGAGTTCGTCCGTAGTCGAGTGGTTAGTACACCGGTTTCAAGGTGTCGCCAACTCTGAGGTATCGGGTTCGAGTCCCGGTGGGGGCAGGTGTTTGTGTGATGAATGCGAGTAGTTATGAAAAATGTTTATATATGTATTATTTATTACAACTTACAACTTCCAAAAAAAAAAAATCCAATTAACTGTAGGCTGTTTAATTAAAACACTCACATCTCATTGACATTACATTTATTCCCGTTCAGTGATCAAACAAACGTAAGGCCGATTAACGAACCCACAAGTTCCGACTCCGATACCGGACAGTCGGAAGTTCGCGCAAGGCTGCCGTCATCTCACTTCCGGTAAAGATTATACTTACTTTGAGAAATAAATACAACCTATTTAATATTTATTATGTCTCCTTGTGCAACATATCAAATTGCGAATATTTAAATATCAAACACAAGTGAAAGGTCCTTTGCAATGATAGCCTGCAAAATTGATAAAATAATCGTAATTCTGATGGTAGCTTTTATACCAGAAACACGTGAATCCTCCATATGTTTTCGTCAATATATAACCATATATGAGTTGCGATTTTATTGATTATCACTTTAGGAATCGATTTGAAAATTAAAACATTCGCATAAAACATTGTTTGTGATAAATATTTGCTTATCTATCGACCATTTTGTAAGCATTTGCATTTTGCTTTAAATCATCAGTGCAGATTTAAATCAATTCTTATCGATCCGATGTCACTAAGATGAATTAAAGAGTTATAACTTTGCGAATACAAAGTATTCAGTAATATGCATACTATTTAAATGATCTTGAATTCAATTTCGTTTCGATAAAATAGATATGTGAAATGAATGAATGTATTTAATCGAAATCACTTCCACATTAGATCTTTTGATTTATTTGAAAGATATCACAACAAAAAAATTCATTGGTTGAATATTTCAGTTCAGTGTGCAGGCGCAGTGTGGGCCTGCAACGTTTTACTTACACGGGCACAGTAAAGTTAGAGCAAAGTAGTTTTTGAGTGTTTAAGCTCAGGTGAAGAGCCTACCGTTTAATGCGCCTGCCAAAATACAGAAGATCTCAAGATTTGCTTCTGGGCTATCCACTTTGAATTAATCGTTTATTTGTTGTTCTACTACTGTAATATAGGGTGCAGGCTCCTTACCTTTAGTTCAGGGCTCTGTCAGGCTGGTCCTTGTATTATTATGTCGCCAATTCAATTTGTAGTTACGTCACAATATCTTTGATCTTTCTTGATCAAAAGTCAAGATCATTTATTTGAATTTACATAATAAACTAAAATCCCTCAGTCAATAGTAGACCATTGGTTCACTTAATCATTTTCATTTTCTAGGGCATCTACAAAATAGTCTTATTTAACAGTATTTATTATTTATCTATACTAATATAATAAAGCTGAAGAGTTTGTTTGTTTGTTTGTTTGAACGCGCTAATCTCCGAAACTACTGGTGCGATTTGAATAATTCTTTTTTTGTTGGATAGTCCATTTATCGAGGAAGGCTATAGGCTAAATAACATTACGCTATGACCAATAGGAGCAAAGACAGAGCGGTAAATGTGTAAAAAACGGGGAAAATTATTCATTTTTGAAGGCTTTCTTTGCGTGCGCTGCGAAAACGGTTCAAGATACACAAAAAATATGTATGAAAGAATTATTCCTCTATACATGATCTAAAAAAAAGTCCGCGACGGCATATGTCTATCTTTTAAGGTTTAGTCACAATGACCGTTTTTATGGTACCAAATTTGGTCGAAATAATTTGTTTAAGTTGTATCAACATAATAATACTAAAAATTCTGCGGAAACTCGACCATCCGAAAATCCCGCAAGAACGGGAACTATGTGGAAAAACCAAAAATCTGCCGGAAGTCACTATTCCACGCGGACGAAGTTGCGGGCAAAAGCTAGTCTAATATAATGTATGAACTTACTTATACATTACGTTGAGCATATTTTGAGAATGTGCATTAGGTTTTGTTCATTTGTTCGTTCTGGTTTTGAGGTAGGTTGGTTGTGTCCATGTCTGGATATACAAACTCAAAATCTCTATAATTAATCAAAAACCTCTGAGGGATAAGAGGGGTACAAGGGTTCCCAGTGTAAAACCAACCAAACAACTAATTTAGATTAAAGCGGAATGGAATCAGTCAAAAGATATAAAATCTTCCAGTAATTTTTGAGTGTATACCTTACAAACATGGAAACCTTTCTTGTTAATAATGTAGAAGTGTATAAACACTTTTACATTATTCACACACTTTTAATTAGCAAAAGCATGAATTAAAATAATGTAATTCATGTTTTTGCTAGTTATAATTTAAAGTTATTGTCGAAATAACCAAGAAAAAGAGAAATATTTTCGGGTATATATATATACTTATATCAGAGTTGATGCTCACGCAGTGATCATAAGATTTTCCATTGTTTTCGGCACTAACAATGCTAGTAGTTAGTAGGCCAAACTTGACCTCATTCACTTGCTTGTTAAATAATAATGATAATAACACATTTTTTAACGGCGCTACGCTCGATCGGCGATTTGCGAGAGAGCAAGGTGAAGGCTTCTGGATTTATCTTATCTTTCCAGCCATTCCGGACGTGTCTAATATTGTTCGAAATCGTGAAATGAGTATTACAACTTAGAAACCAATGTAATTTATCTGACACAGGGCTTTTAATGCAACTAAAGGGCGCAGTATGGGCTTTTGTACTGATAACTTGTATTTGTATTTTGTTCATAGTCTTTTGATCTCGTTTGTTGGTAATGTAAGTTGAAGAGTGCATGCGGTAAAATATTTCATCAACTATTACATACATTTGGTAAGATATAATCAAGCTTAAACTATGTTGATAGCTTTCATCGTGAATTTGCAGACAATTCCATTTATTAATTGTTTATTTTTTTCAGATGCAAAGATTTTTGATAGTATACGCTATCGCACTTTTACCGAATATCATTATTAGGTAAATTTTATTCTTGGTTCTTGGTTCGGTTTCATTGGAGTTGTTACACTGGACGGTTCTTTCAATAGTCCCACTCTTACTCTGCCCTACATGACAGAGCAGAGTCGTCGATTCGGGAACCAAATTGGATCCATTCTTTTGGAAGTGCTCTGCTTAGATTAAATGTGTGCACATGCACAAGAATGCAAGAAGTTTATTTATTCACTTATGGTCACTAAAAGATATCTCAATCTTTTGTTTTATTCTCACTATTTTATAGTAGAAATAAGAGACAGCAGTCACTGGACTGGACTTTCATCTTATGTCAACAAACGGTGACGTAATAACTGTGTGGTAGCTGTCTGCGTCAAAGTAATGTTGTAGAAGACGTTGGTAGAAAGTGAGAATCATGTTTTAGGCGATACGTACTGCCACATAAAAAACAGTGAAAAAGGTGGGAAAGAAAAAAAAACTACTTATATAAAATATAAGTAGTTTTTTTTCCTGATCAACCAGCGCGGTTGAGGACCTGGAAACTCGAACCCAAGTGTTCTTACGAGTTCCCCTGACCTTGAGTATACGGCAGTGATGTATGTGTTTTCATAGTAGGAAGGCGCAGTCGTTAACTTGTACCCTGTCTGAAAAACCGCGAAGAGTCAGACATGATTTCATGTCTGACTAATACCTAGTAATATATTCGAGATATTTATAAGCATTTCCTTACAACTAGTATATTATGATACATTGTAGTTTAAAAGGCGGAAAATCTGTTATTTAATTACCCTCATTCATTCAGCCATCTACTGATCTAACTTCTAATTATGAATAAAAAAGACGTTTAAAAGCGATGCTTATCTGTATCTAAAATATTATTAAAGGAAAATATTGTTTCGAAGATCATAGTCCATCAATTAAGGATTGTTCGTTCATTGAACCATGGCAACAGCAATTGGGTCAATATCATCTGATTTCAAGTTCAATGTTCTATTACAGTCTGTTTCGTTGTATAATCACTCTTTATTTCGTATACTTTACAAGACGTAAACAGATATCTTGCTTTTAAAAAGCAAATAGAAAAAGGATGTAAAGGACATTTTTTGTATTATGTAACTAGCGGCCCGTCCCGGCTTTGTACGGAAGTGAAAGAAATATTTTCCCACTTTAAAAAATAGAATATAGTCTTTATCCATCGGGGATAATGTAGTATTCTAACGAAAAATGACTTTGTCTATAATATTAGATAATAGATTGTTATGATATAGATTGTTTAGACGTACACTTATATATTTTTACGTAGTGGCTCTGTCTTTGTAGATTTTTTTAGATAGATTCTCATAATCTAGTATGGGCGTTAATACACCTGCAAATATCGTTTTTCAAGTCGTTTCAAGTCTTGCCCTTTCAGTATTTCGGTCAGGACGGAGGGTATAAGGTAAGTATTTTGTATGTTAGGAAAACAAGTAAAGTAAAGGTCTCTGATGATACTTCTTCAGATCTGCCGATCTGATTTACTTAGTAACTTGTAGTTTTGTCGACAATAGCTTTTATTTGGACATGAAAAGGTTATGAAAATGGATATAAGTATTGGTAATTTTTTTATTATAATTGGGGAATAATGAGTAGTCGGATCGTCTGCTACTACCGTTCATATACACCCGCAATTCCAGAGGAGTTACAATTGTATTCCGACGTTATACAGTGGAATAGTTATTTTTTAAAGATTATATATTCGCATTGGTTCGGAAATACCGCGGGCGACAATTCATTCCACAGTTAAGTAGCGCGTGGCAGAAAATTTTTATAAGAAAATATACCTTAATATGTCAAAATGAAGACTATCGAAATACCAAATACATTAAAATAATGTTTTCTAGTTAGTTGTACAATAGCCCTTATTAGAAGATGATTATGCTGCGTTGATGATAAATAACGGCTTTTGAATTTTTTAATAATAAATTATTAGGTAATTTAACATTTTGTTGCGATATAGTTTAAGTACGGTTAGGCTATGAATTGACATATTACTCGTACTATGGAGTTTTAGTCCCCGTTTACTGACATTGCTAGGCCACTAGCCGCGGGCGTTCACCTTCGTGTCCAGACAATCGCGGAAGTACACCTGATACTAAAGCACGTTATAAAACTGGTCATACATATTTCTTATTTTAATTCACATAAAATATATTTTCGCAAATCACTTACCTTTACGATCGGTTTCAAATTTGTCTTCCATAGATTCGTTTTGTTTAAAAATATTGAATTTAAATTATGCTCAAGGCTTTAGTTGAAGTATGTGGTATAGACTTGATAATAGTTTTGATAGTTTGAAAAGTTGTATGCATACATATTTAACTACTTTGTGGTTAAGTTTCTCAAGGATTAAAAATACATATAATCTTGCATAGATTATGATGTTGTTAAGCTGCTGACGTAATCAGATGCAGGCTGCAGCGGAAACAGGATCCTATGTTTTTCACATTTGACGCAGATGTTTAAGCCATGTTAAAAGTTATAAGTGATTTGTCTTACATGACCGCTACTAGTAGTATAAACTGAGTTTACAAAAACGCCTATTTCCTGCCGACTACCTATGACTAGGGGCTAGTCTTCTAGATGCGGTGCTGTAACCACCACAGGAAGTACTACTGCTACGCAAAGACTCGAGCTTACTTCTTTAGCTTCCTCTATTTTCACGAATACAATCGTCATTCATGAGCGCTTTAAAGTAAGAAGATATTAAGTAACACGAACGATGATATTTCTAATGACATTCTTACAATTCGTTCTTTGTTTTTTGGATAGAGCCTCAGGTTTTACTAGAGTACCATAGGCAAAAATAATCAGCTAGAAAAGTTAATTTTTCTTGAGCTGTGGGGAAATTGAGAGATTTCTTTGTTTGTTGGGCAACCTTGATCAAAATACGAACCTAAGGCTTATCTCGTTTGCATAGGTCATTGCTAATTGAATTTAAAAAAAATATAGGACTAAGAATATGTTTGTATGAAAATAAGATGAAGGTCTTTTCTATGCAAATGTTATGGTAGATCTACTTCACTCACATGATCACGGTTGGACTTAAAGTGATAACCCGCATAGCTCTCGTCCGGGTACATAGAGGCCCTGAACTGTAAGTAAAGAATACCCCGTGGTTAACGATGGCAGCAATTTTTAAAGTCCTCGACGAGGTCGAGAGCTCCAAACTCGGTCTGCGAATATATTTTTTTCGACTATAGAGTTATTTAAGTAAATTTATTCATCACACCAGTAGTATAGGAAACATCTAGGCAATATCTAAGAAGAAACTAAACTCCACTTCCAAACTCAATCTACACTACCCGGTTAACCCTATCACCCGGGCAAACCAATCCCTACCGCTAACAACACACACTATACGCGTATCTTTCCCTCACACCGCGCTCGTCGGCGAGAGCGAATACGTAGAGACCTATTTTTGAATTACGAATGCGACTTAGAAATCACCGATGTGACTAATAATCACCGATTTTCAATAATTCTTATTTTTGAATATCACTGATGTGACTACCTTAGTCACGGATGTGATTTCATTACGAGTGCCCTCACCCACTCGTAATCAAGTCATACTTGTGAAAATGTTATCTGTGTTTTGTTTGATTTTTCAGTCTATATATATATATATATAACTCTTACATTTATGTGTGTACTTTAAGGCAGCTCTGCGATCGACTTTCAAAAATTTGATGTTTAGGAATCCGTGACCTCAAAGTCACCGCTGACTATTTAGTCAGCGGTGATTTCGAAATCGCATTCGTAATTCAAAAATAGGTCTCCTGGGCTACACTTACCCCGCTAAACATATACCCTGCACTGTCATATTCTGGTTTGGTTCTCATCCGTTACGTCACGGCGATCTCGAGTGTCTAAGCTAGTAGACGTGTGCTCAATTTGCCTCGGCTCTTTTTTTAGTGCGATGATAGAGGCTCAGAAACGCACCGGGTTCGTTAGTGGGAAAAACGCAGACCCTTCTGTTCTTGTATTATCCACATAACATTCAACTTAGAACTGAATGCTAGTTACCTATGCTGCGGCTTCAGCGTCCAAAAAAATATATCTACATTGATCCAACGTGATTGCCTTATGGTAGTTAGGATAAGAGTTATCGATAAATATAACTTTCTGATGATTGAGCTTATACATAACATACCCTTGGTTGTATGGTATGCTTTCTAGCTAACTCTCTCTATCATAGAAAACACAAAACACTAATGTCGTTTGGCTAAGATTTTCTATGATGTCTTTATTTAGATTACTGTTAGTTATTTACATAAACACTGCCTCTTATATATGATACTCTAAAACTGATTTTAATTTTCCGCTATTAAGATTTATTGTATGTCTGATCCTCTTATAATAACAGTATTTCATTATAACGAGGTGTGATATCTTAACTAATGATATATAGTGTTGCATTTCCGCATGACCTAGCTACGGTTTTTAATGTTATTCTATCGCCGACATCGACACATGGTAAGTCTCTCTAAAATGTTGGAATATACATTTACATTCATATATTATTATTTATTTAAATGTACAGTAGATTTATTGTATTTGCTGTGAAGTTTTTGTGTTTTATTTTCAGTGTCTTTTGGTTTATTCTAACTTTCTGCATTTTATTTATTACTTATAATTCAAGTTAAAGTTATATTATTACCGTTTGTCAAAGGAGTAGTAAGTGTACTATTATAGACAGACTTGAATTGAGGAAATGGTCCACGTGGTGGTAAGAGGTTACCACTGCTCATGAACATCTACAATGCTAGGGGCATAACTCATCGCCTACATTATTTCATGGGATAGTTTGCACGTACTTGGAATGAATTAGTGAAGTCACATTCAATCGTTCAATTACTCTCTGAGCACACCTTGTAAATAGTTATAGATGTACAAGCATGTGTTCTGCCTACTTTTATATAGTTCGTACTTTTGGTGTTTAGTACCAATGTCACCATCTATTTTACTGCGCGACAAAGCGGACGCCTATCGCCAATCCTTATAAAGAGAGGTGAACTCGTACGTTTACTCTGAATGCTTGCTTTACATTGTGTAGCTACTTAGGAGTGAGAGCTGTGCGTTTTCGCTTGAAGAGCTTCTTTGAACATTATCTTATCACCAATGCCAGATTTACGGCCACGTAGCGGCAAACCTGTGTCAATTAATTCACACAGTCAATTCAAACCCTATACGCCCTTCGGGCTCTATCTACTCTTTCTACTTCCGACAGCATTCGACTTCTCAATATTCCACCTTTACAGCTTCATGGGATCCAACGCACGCTAACGAGTTGCTAAATCTCCCTCACTTCAGGTTGTAAGGTACTTTTTGACGAGATGACGTCACTTTGTCAGAACTTCCATGTTAATTAAATTTTTCGATAGCATTCATTGGTGACACTGTGGTCTCGGCATCGGTTTATGACTCGGGTGATTCAGAGGCACAACGCAGGCTTTATAGTTTTAACGCTCGATCCGAGTAAACCTCAAGATTAACGAGGACAATTGCAGGCAGCTGCTGGTGGTATCTACCAGTAATATTTATATAATCAAAATGTACCTAATTTTTCCTCAAGGAAAATAATACGTATTTTTGGTTTATTTCGAACAAGTTAAAAAAAGGAATTAATGATAGGTATAAGTACATTTTTTACACGTGATTTTATTTAATTTTTTAAATCTGCTGCTATTTAAAATTACAGACGTTAACCTTTCTACTCCTATTTAATAGTTATATGATAGCACTAGCGTCCGCGCGGAATCGTAATTTTAGGTAGCATTTTTAATGACTGAGAGTGTTATGAACGTAAGAGTAGACAAATATAATCAGAAAGCTTCGAACTGCTAAGCTATACGGAGTTACACGTGTTATTGTGAGTTAACCATAAAAGATAGACATATGCTGTCGTAGGATATTTTTTATATAATATTAAGGAGAACATTTCCGTCATACATGATTTCTGTGTAGCTTTAACCATTAAGGTTGCACATGCGACGGAAAATTAATAAATGGAGTAACTTCTCCCGTATTCCCAACATTTCCTTTTACTGCTCAGCTCCTATTGATTCTAGCGTAATGAAAAGTATACTATAACCAGCTCAGGAATATGAAAAATAAATGTACCAAGTTTTATTAAAATCCGTCGAGTAGTTTTTGTTTTTATAACGGTTATACAGACAGACCGGCAGACAAAAATTTTACTGATGGCATTTTTGGCATTCTGATAGTTATTTTGGAAATACATTTCATGTACAGAATTGACCTCTACAGATTTATTATAAGTATAGATTACTGATTTTGGTTACCATAACGAAGTCATTAAGGTTAGTTGCGCTTTACAGTCATATGACAGAGTGTGTGAGCGCATGAAATGTAATACAACACCTGCGCATAAGCTATATATTTAAAGAACAACATTTAAAACTAAATATGGAATATCTAAGATAAAAAAAGATGTTATTTAATTTATTAGAAAAAATTAAATTCAAGGGATAATTAAAATTTTCGAGATTTTTCCGAGTTAAATGTATAAAAATAGGCTTGTTTGGGCTACTTTCAAGTTAAGGTATTTTATTTAAAAAATATAAAACCACAGCCTCTGATATAGTATCATAGGATTCAAATTTTAGATTTTTCTTTACGATATATT
The DNA here is from genome assembly GCA_036419045.1 of Scirpophaga incertulas. Taxonomy (NCBI): domain Eukaryota; kingdom Metazoa; phylum Arthropoda; class Insecta; order Lepidoptera; family Crambidae; genus Scirpophaga; species Scirpophaga incertulas. Next base: position 10,076,004 of record CM071627.1, on the reverse strand, counting down.
TGAAGGAACAGTTATTCTACTGCAGTGAAATTTTGTGTTCGTTTGCATTATATATAAACAATGAATTCAAAGGGCGTTCACGTTTGTAGTAAAATAAATGATTATACCTATAGTTGTAACCGCTTAGTCTTGTCATAAATATTTTTACAAAGAATATATATTTCTTTCTATTTAATTGTTTCATGTAATATTTTGACTATGAACATTCACAGTTTAAGTGAAATTTTTAACAAATCTGCAATCGCCACAAATGCTACAGTTTAGGTTGTTAACATGTGATATAAGATAATCAGTCACTCAGTAATTAAATAAAAGCATGCAGTAATTTCACAGCCTGTAAGATTTTTAATCCTGGTATACAGTATAAATAAAATGATAAGAGCAACAAAAAAACGATTCTTTAGCGGGACTCTGTATTCGATCATACAAATCCCGAGAGAGAACTTTTTGTTGTATCCGATTATATCTCGAAGTTATTGGATTTTAATGGAAATGCAAAATTATAAAAAGTTAAATGGGATTTTGTCAGCGACATAACGGATTGACGGAAACAATAGAGCCTTTATCTTCTAGTGGATGTCAAACGGATCAATTAAGGACGCTTAATGTGTCGATTAAGATTGATATGTGATAAGATACAAGTTAATAAGTCTCGGGTGCTTAGATAAAACATAAGTCCTAAGTATATAAAATTTCTATTTTGATTATTTTTGTGACAAAGTTAGAACTTGATGCGATTTACCCCTTTGAAAAAGAGTTAAAAGTCGTTTTAGTAGATTTAATTACGACAAAGCTACCAGATAAAATGGTAGTGTTTGCTTTTTATGTACTTGTACAAACAATTTCAAAGTGTATGCAGGGTAATTCTTAAGATATTTCTCTCGAGCTGCTGACAGCCAATCATTTGTTACTGCCACTTATGTTTTTGCAATAAGAGCGAAATAAATTAATCGCTTCGAATGAATGTAAGCAGTAAGAATGTATAACTAATTGTAGGCTACGGCGGTCTTGATTCGAAAAATTTTGAGACATAACTTTTTTATTTCGTATTTCTGGAATACCATGGGGCGTCAGCTGCTCTGTGACAAAATTATATCAAATTTTTATTTGGTAGAGTATGCAAATCTAGTTTGTAGTCGTGACCGAGCCGCGGGTGCTTTTTTTTGTAATGGGAAGTTCTTTGGCCTATCACGTTATTATCTGCGATGATAAAGACATTGACAGTTCTTTACTTGATTCCACAACAACCCTACCTTTAGTTGCTGGTCTAATTTTTTCAAGACAGTTAACTCACTAGTAACATGTCAGTATGCTACTGTCAGAATCAATGGGAAAGAAATAAGTAGTAGCAGTAATTAGAAGTCCAACAAATTTTCAGCAGAACAAAGTTATTCAGTTTTTAGGAAGGGATTTGCAATAGTATACTCTCTGTGCCTTCATCAGATAAGATAATTATTACTTTTTCTTATATTTATAACATTTTAGGCATTGTTTCATTATGATTAATATTAAATGTGTTTGTTTAAGGTGATGATATCACTTATCGATAACAGCTTTGAAAAATAATTAAAATATAAAATGATTTTGTATGGTAACACATGCATATGAATCGCAATCTTTATTTAATGATAATTTTAACAAAACGCACTAATGCGTTAAGTCTTGCGTCCGTTACAATAAACTAAAATGTGAAAATCGAATGTGTAAGTTCAAAAAGCTTGTTACCTATTTGTGGAAATAAAAGTCGCTATAGTGGTATATCATGTCAATGAGGGTGCAAAAGAACGCACAGGAGGCATCACAGTGCCTACGTGACATGAGCAAACTTCCCGCGAACTAAGGTCGCCCTGTCCTATATAACGACAAACCGCGCCCGCGCAGCTTACAACCCGCCCGCCTCACGCGCACAGCGCTAGCATCAAAATCGGCCAGTACGTAAAAATAAAAACGTTAACATAAAAATTAAAACAGTAACATCGGCCAAGGGCACGCGGTTTCGTAAAAGATATCCACTTTCCAAATACTGGTGTTTGATGTTATGAGATACGTGATCTATTAAGAAGTGCAGTACCACCACCGTTTGGTTGCAGTTGGAGTGGTCACTGGTCAGCTTCCGTCGGTGCAGTCAGTCCACGCGTGCGTTTGCGCCGTTCCAGCCTTGCGCGCTGCGTAAAGTGTTCTGTGTTACCTAGTGTTCAACGTATAAGAAAATGAATAGCTACGTTAAAATTGTAAGTTATTTTTTTTTTAACTAGACCATGTCGCTCGTATATAACTGATAATCGTTCACAGGTTGCGAAAAATGTAATGAGAGGACCTTTTGATTAGAAATAAAACAATATTTTATTTTGTTTTTATTGCTGTAATTAATTGCAAACATACATTTAAAATAAAATCGTATCGCAAAATGTAGAAAGCTTAGTTAAAATAAAGTCACATCCCATTAACATTAGCAAACAATTTTTTAAACAATTGACGGAAAGATGACATTGTTCTTTTAAGATAGTCGTTCTAATGTGTTATTTTTGTGTATCATTTTAAAGTTACGAGGCAGCTCCTTTGTTTAAATCGGATTGAACGATGGAACAATGGATTTACCTGTTCTTCGGTTATCTTTGGGAAAACGGGGACTGCTATTATGACTTGTGTCCTATTTCTCATAGCTGAGACACCTAATTAAATTGGCTAGCTTATATGGATAAAGTACATATCATTAAATACATTGTTATCGAATATTTGTTACTCAGGAATAATTAATAGTTAGGAAGTAGTTTTTAAGTCGGTGGTTTTATAATTAATACGTAATTGGGTTGCAAGGAACTTAAGATCTTCTGACATACGTCTAATAATGCCTTGTAGTACACTTCTGCTCCTATAGGTACTCGTAAAGTGTACAAGGATTTTTGTGGGTGCAAAATTTTCTGATCGATATTATGCGTGATAATTTTAACTATATCCGTTTATTTGCTAACATTTAGTACTGACTGTCCATAAAATAATGAAAATATTAAACTAATTGTGTTCCGGTTATTAAAGTTTTAATACTTGGTTGCTTTGTGGTTGCTATTTCTTTCCAAGTTGAACACATATTAAATGAATAGATGATGTATAAATTGTAATTATTAATATGTTCATACTATTTCACAAAATTTATTGATATATTTCTGCTATAAAACTGATTTAACGGGCTGTAATAATTATCTGAATTGCATATAAGTATGTCAAAATACAATGTTTTATGTACTGGGACGAAGGAATATAGAATAATAGGATCCGGAAAAATTCGTAGACGTAACGCTTATATAAAATCACGTTGCAACATAATCTTTTCATACGTTGACCTTTGTCTGGATTCATTCTTAAGCTGTTTTGGAATAAGCTTCATCATTGCTTCCTGGCTCAAACAAGTCTATCTGAATGTCAAAGTTAAACGTTTTGAGAGTCACAAATGTAATACAATAATTAGTCACGTCGAGATAACTTCAGAGTACAATGTATCTATTATAACCACATTTTAAATAATTAAAGTATGTAAATTAATCGTGTCATAAAAAATTAATCATCTATATTTATAGGAATGTAAACTGATTATGTTCCAGAAATTATAGTAATTGATTAAGAAAAATAATTTTATAAACGGTGTTGAAATAATGTTCTCGTGCACCATTCCATATGAAAATTAAAACACGCTATGTAATATGATGATAAATGATATACATTTTAAGTAAACTATCTAATATAAGTAAAATATTTTTTATGTTTATAAGACTTAATAAGATAAATAACTTAAGAAGTTATATATAACGTTTAATAATTTAAATGTGCATCAATTCATAACTCAAGTAACTTAAATGCCCAATTTTTTTTAAGTATTTAAGAAAAAGAAGCAATTGAAAAGGCTTAAGGCATTAAAGCTTCCCAAAAACACATAATATTCCATATATGAGTTGCTTGATTTTAGGTCTCGAAATTATATTTATTATAAATAAACATCTCACCCACACCAATTAACCTAGCCCAAACTAAGCACTATAGGCTTGTATTATTGGATTTAGGATAACGGATGGACATACATGTATTATACATAGTCATATAAATATATATTAATAATGTTGACTGAGCCACAAATGCTGGTATTCACCACACAAACATTTGCCCATTTCGGGATTCGAACCCGGGACCTCATAGATGGCGATATCATGAAACCGTTGTACTAACCACTCAGTTATCGTGGTCCCCTAAATTTAATGTAAACCTTTTGTGATAGGGTTTCTAAACTAATTAGCTTCCCCCGGCTAATTTAAATTTGTTGTCTTAACAAAGATCTTAATCTCGATCTTGTGTTCTTCGGTTGAAGTAAGTTTTTCAAGAACTCAGATTATATTAGGTTTATCTTTTCTTAACTATCGTGTGAAACGAAGGCTCAATGTTTCTTTGTTGCATATTCTATGTATTTTTTTTTATTCAAAGTTGACAAACAAGCAGCTGCCCACCTGATGGTAAGTGGTAACATTCGCCTATAGTACATGTATTCCACGAGATTTCAGAAAATACTTGCAAACCTATAAGAACCACATTTTTACGTTGCCAACTTTGTGACATAAGATAATTACAGTACCCATAATTTCACTGCCTATCTTACCTTCACGCCGGAAACACAGCAAAGCACCTGCTTTTGGCGGCGGAAATAGGTAAGACGGAGGTACATGCAGACGACCCTGGTCAAGTCTACCTCCTAGTAAAATGTCTACCTCCTATCATCTTTCAATAACTAGTTCGTATAAAACCTACATAACAGTAAATCAATTTTAATTATTAAGATTAATTTGTCTACTTACTTCTACCATTAATGTTCAGAAAATACTTGTTCTAAATGTATATTCACATTTTTAATGACTGTTTTATGTAATTGAGAGGTGTTACATTGATTTTGACTACAAATAGTACCCACTATGTTGACATTTAATTACACTTACATGGCTAAAGGCCAGTCAAATATTTGTCTTAATCTTCTTATTTCAATCATATTGAAATTCATAAATCGTTAATCACATCTTGTATTTGATTGTTTTTAATCATATATTACGTAATATAATTTTTTGAGTATCTTTGAAATATATAGGAAATTATATTAAAAGAAATATGAAGATATTTGTATGTAGTATTAATTTATTTGATCTACCTAATATGATTTCATTGCACATCTCAAGTAGGGTCAACTGTACTACAAATGCTATTTTTATTTTTACAAACGTATTTTAGTAGTAACCCTTGTGAATTGCACGTGTAAAAGGATAAAACTTCTGAAAGACTGTATTGAATTTTCTGTTTAAAAATGGTAAATTAACTAAAACATAGATCGTTTTTAAAGCGTTTGATACGAAAAGGAATAAGTGCATTATATTTTATTGATGTGGAGTGCTTCATAATTTTAACACTATTTCATAGCTAACTTGCTGAAAAATATTATTATTAATTGATAAAATGACGGCAATCAAAATCTTAAGGGATCCCAAATGGTGGAAAATTCAATATTACATTCTTAATAAATATAAAATAATAATAATAATAATAAACTCTTTATTGCACACAAAATAAATACAAGAAATAAAGTAAACAAACAAAGACAATTATGAGCAAACGGCGGCCTTATTGCTAAAAGCAATCTCTTCCAGGCAACCTTAGATAAGAGAAAAACGAAAACAAACTAGGAATTTTGGGAATAGGTGCAATTATTGTGAAAGTAAATAAAGTAAAATAACGTTAAGAATTTAAGGACAGGAAATGGATACGGACTTGGTTCTTAAAGGACTCTAACGTTTGCGCTCTCTTGTATAATAATGTTCAATATTTTTGGGGGTAGAGTCATTAACAATAAAATATCAACTAATTTTGAAATGGAAATGTTTTCACGTGATTATTGTTACTACGAGTACCTTCACCTGAGACTAAGTAAACAGACTAAGCCAGGTCCAGAGTTCTATTAGATTATGACCCAAGCGATATTGAAGTAATCATGTAGAAAATATGATTTACAGTCAATTTATCGATCAAATTAGTTTGCATGTATATCAATATATTTTGTGAATTAATCGATTAATCGTAATATAAGAGGCAGTTTGAAATAATTTTGTTGCGGAGCCATTTTTCAAACCTAACTGAGTTATAGGTTTATTATACGGTGGAAATTGAAACATTGATTAAGGTTTTCGAATGTGTCTTTAATTTAAGTTCTACTAGTATTGAATATTAATATGGAAAACTCACCCCGTTTCGTTTCCTTCATAGATTGAAAGTATTTTTTATCAGTTAATATTTCAATAAATTATTAGTGAACGCAACATATTGTAAACATATAATCAGAGCGACGAACGATGTCTTCATTCTCTATCTATTACTAGCGACTACATGATATTACACTTATTGTCCGAAATTGTTTTTCTTATTTATATAAATGACATCATCGAATACAACAGTTTTTAATAATTGCCATAAATACGATATTATTATAATACTTTCCTTATTACTAAAATTTATGTATTATGGTGAAATATAATTCAGTAAGGACGATATAAATGCAAGCGAAGTTCTTTCTTTCATCAGTTTGTTAGTCTTGTATTACGTAAGGTTTACTTGTACCACGCATTTCCTAGTTGAGCAATGGAATTGTGGTTATATTAATTACTCAATCGAAGGGATGATATTGGTAGTTGTTTCACGTATCTTTGTAAATGTAGGTACTATTTTTTTTTAAACTCTCTTTGAATATCATCAGCTGTTAATAGCTGAAAATTATAGAGTACTCGTTAGTAGATTATTCTCTAAATTCTCCCTTTGTTTTTCATCTGTAGTGTAGAGTTAAATCTTTAAATGTGTATACTGTTAGCGTAGTGGTAGAGTGACCAGTTATAGTGCAACGGGTTCACGTCATAAATGTTTTGTATGATCTGCAGAAATTTGTTCTGGTTTGAGCGTAGGCGCATGTGAGGTTCTATTTTTGTAAATGCACTCACAATAAAATAAATAAATACTAGTGTAGATTTAAATATCGAACTATTAATTGGTTAGAAATATAATGAAATAAAAAAAGGAGTTTTTCACCGTTATACATAAAGGTTTTTTTAATCACAAATAATCAAAATAAAATAATATGAAAGCGTACTGGATAAAAAATCATCGACAAAATGTAGTAATACATAAGTCTATGTTTTGGGCATTCTTTCGTTAAATGCATATAAAAGGCAAGACTCATTAACTTTTGTTTATTGCGAATAATCATAATGTACATGACAAAATGCGAACAGTTTATGGCAACAGATCTTAGTGTCCTATCGCAATCAAATCTTAAAACTACTTGAGATTATGTAGTAATCTTCAAATAAATATGATGATTCAATAACATCGAAATAACCTACTTGCGTATTAATTTTAGAATTTAGCAATATTATTAGTGATAATCAGTTGCGCGATAATGCGATTATCATAAAATTTATTAGTCGTTCGAGCATATGTGTATGAACTTGTCTATCTGAATATCTGATTTGATCCAGTCCAAAAGGTTCTTATTTTTGTGGAATAGTCATACCATTATACGAATTTGTAGAATATTTTCGTCAAACCTGGATAATATATAATAATGTATCTTCCTGGTGTATTAAATCTCTTATAGATTTATACTTATTGATATTGACACTAACAAACAGAGGAAATGGAGGAATTTGTTAATCAAACCTAATTACAATAAGACAATCGCTATAATGATTAAAACAATCATATTTAATATTAATTGTTATGTTATCATGGCCGACAAATCAAAAAAGCTGGCCTCCAATATTCCTTCACGGGCAGGTAAACAACTTGCTAATTAAATATTTGGTGTGAAATCGCTTACGGTTGTAGATAGTTTTTATTTACTAACGATCTAAATTCGTATCAGAGTTAGATCAATAATTATTTGTGTGCATGTAAAAACATTAAAGTAATTGGACCATACCACATTCCAGATTTAATCTCTCACCTTGATAGATATAAGGAAATAGTGCTTTTTTCTAGTGTTATTTACTTAAAATATTTCGTTCGTTGAATAATTTATGATAATATATGCAAAAAAGCAACAAACATTAGTACAAATAAACTAAACTAATCCTAATGTAGAGCTATCCAGTCAAATTAAGACAATACTCGTACACAATATCGATGCAAAAAATCAGCATTCACAAAACTTTTGATTATTGTAGCGATGAGTTGCAAAAATAGTGGCCATCATTTTGTTTACAAGATAAGTTCCAAAAGCCGTAGCCATTTTGCTTGTGAGCTCATTGTAAATAATCTTAGCAGCTGTAGCAGAATTATCTAATTCTGTTACTATCAAATTTGATTGAAACTGCTGTTTTGTGAAGAAAATTGTCACATTGAATTTGAGAAAAGCTTCAACGTAACTATTTTATAAGTCAGCTTAAATCAAATTTGATAGCAACAGAGTTATATCACCAGAGGGCTAATATGACCTCCCTATGGTCTAAGGGCAAGGTGTCCCCAAAAAATTAAAAAATATACCCGTAATCTAAGGTTTTATATTTCTGTATCTTGTTTCAATTTTTGGTTTGTAATTTTATGCTAATTTGATGTAAAGTTGAGAATGACTTTAAGAAAAACACTTACCTACTTTGATTAATTCAAATGTTGCCTTATTTTGATTAAGTAATAAGTAAAATGCGTGTAAAAATCCATATGCATTTGGCAATCTAGTTAGATAAGGAATTAAAATAATTTCAAAGGTGGCCAAACAGCAGAAACAAAACGTAATTGTTGGGGATGTCATTATCATATAATGATACAATAGAATACGGCCAATAAATTTTACCTTTATGTATTTTGTGGTCAAGCAATGGATTTTTGGAGTGTCGTGCTTAATTATGTAACAGAGTAAATTTACCGAGCGCCCCACATTATATTACCGTGGAAAGTGAATACGATGTCACGTAATTTATGTGTTATATTTGGTCACGATGATTTGGGTAACGTTTGTGAAGATAGAAGCAACGATTTATAAATTTGCATTTTTAAAATCAACGAAACTTCAAAATATGCTAGTTTTTGATTTCCTTATCAATATTACGTGTATCCATGTATCCTGTATAATATAATTTAAAATTCATTTGGTTAAGTAGTTGCTGATTCGAATGTAGAGTAAGTTAAATGAAATTATATCATATGTGATCCACGAGAATTGCAAGATTCTGAAAGAGGGTGCGATCATCATTAGACGATTAAGTAAGAAGACAAAGAGGATTTCTGGTATAAAATGAAGATTCCACTGATGAAGTTAAGATGAGATAGGCTCTTGCTTCTTATTCAAATATATACATTTTGAGACAATGTAGGAAGATAAGGCAATGAAGATTATGGTATTAGATCAGAATAAATACTATGAGCTACGAATAATTTCGACAATTAATCAAATCTTTTCTAATTAATTATTGAATCTGTGTTTTAAATTTTCCAACATACGTCAAATAGCTTTTTGTAACAGTGGGCAAAGACGCTAGTTCAACCTTCATGTCGAGTTAATTTCAATGGGAAAATAGCTCCATTGTGAGATGGCTCACTTCCTTAGTTGTTGACAATTTTTGTTTCTTGGCCTCAGCGCGGGTCAAGGTCTGGTCGGTACGCGTGTAATATTGAAATTGCATTAATGTCTTCGCAGGCCTTGTCGCTATGCGTATTTACATAACAGCTGACCTCCTCATAGTGTGTTTTAAATTGCCATCATTTGATATTCTTATTACCATACTAGCCTTAATTTTCTTTGATGCTTCTGAACTGTGAGATGGACCTCCATCGATTAAGTTATCATGATAGTTGTTCGTGAAATCATTTTCATGATTCACTTTTGGACTTAACAGCAGCAATATCCATGAACTGCTTGTTATTGGAATTGTTTCCATTTCGGAGAATAACAATAAATAGTTGTGCTGTGTTCTGTTCTTGGTGTTACGTCATTTGAGGCTACCAGTGCTCAAGAGGACACTGTCAGTGTCTTACCTTAGCACAGCGTGATATCAACTCAGCATGATTATAGTTGCAAGCGTTTAGCATCTGATAAATTAAAAAAAAATATAGAGCGTTTTTGTTCGTCTGATGTCAAATGTATTTGAAATGACGTTCTGTTTAAAGATGTTAGAATGCTGTCATTTTTTATGTAAAGTCTGATTATTAATTCACTGGAGTAAACTGACAGATGCTAATGTCACATTGTAAAATTATGCTGCCATATTTATCGTACTAGTGAGGTGACCTGCAAATATAATTGGATAAATTGAATAAATCGATAAGGACTTCACCCTTCGTTGTTATTCAGATCACTCACACAAAGTCAGTAACAACTATTATTAAAAAAAGTACTCAATTAATTAATAATATAGGTACATGATTCTATCAGATACAAAAATGAATTTCACTCACTGCTAGCGTTCCCGAACTATGCGTTCAGTTAATCAGTAAATCAATTTTTTGAGCTGTAATTATTCGAACATTTGAAATACTTTAATTTTAACGTTTTTGAAGAGAAATCTGCAGCTTTACAAAGAAAGTATGAATCTCCGAAAAAAGCGGAATGTGTGTCGATATATAATTCGAGTAATTACGCTATTTCAAAGCTATCACCTATTTGCCCTAAAGGTACCATGCTAATATTATTACATCGATTAAACAAAATTGGATCAAGATTTCTTAATAAAGTAAATAAATGAGTAGTGATTTGAGGACGGAATGAAATTGAATGAATGAGTTTGATTTCAATATTCTAGTCACAACACTATTTTCTGTTCATCATAAAGTGGTAACACCGTAAACGTCAGTTTACTCCAGTGAATTAATGATTAGACTATAGTCTGAAAACCGTTTTATCTGAGAAGTTTGATAATGAGTCAGTATATATTCTGTTTTCTTGTCTTTACAACATAAATGTTACGTTCTCTTTCCTTTCTTCTATTATTGGATTAATTCAATTGGTCAATTGGCCACCTCCGAGAATGATATGGTGTATCAAATAAGGATTCCCTAAGTACTGGTTGAAGCAGTTATTAATGCAATATCATTGATTGCATTAATAACTGCTGTTGACAATGGAGCGACTTTCTAGTTGAGGATATGGAATCCAGAAGCGGTTTTGAGTCACTAGGCGATTATTTTAATAACTACAATTCGAAAAGCAAATATTCTATTAAAAGAAATAAGTAACCAACTTTCCTTCAGAACCACTGAGATATTAGTCTAGGGCAGCAAATAAATGGTGATCCTTCTAAGTTAAACTCAAATAGTTTCTATGATGTGAAGTATTACACCAGATTACCTGCAGTTACACGGTCGGTGTGATTCACACTCCTTCGAGGTCATGTGCGCTAATCAGAGCGTCAAATTACTTAATTCGTGATTAGTATTAATGAGTAGGGCGATAGATGGTATTGCCGGGAGTCGGAAGGCGGAAGAACACGGGAACCGGTTTCGCCAGTCACACGCATGTCTTGTGTGAGTATGTTAATACCAACAGGGTTGTCGGAAAACGACATAAATTGTATTCGCATAATAAATACACATAATTTTATCTTAATGAGCCTGAATAATATTGTAATAGTATTAAATTAGTGAAGGCCTTTATTTAAATCAAATGGCTATATTTCATTGGCTCTCAAATAAAAAGTATTCTCCGAATAATTAAAATATAAGCAAATTAAACCTTTAAAAAATTATTAATTAGATTTTATTTTCTCTAAAATCATCAAGGTAAATAAACAATAGGGGAAAAAGATATAACAAATATTTAAAAAATACAAATATTAATGCTTTGAAGAATAAAACATATTTTTTGATATAACGAAGAATATATACATATTCTTCGAAGAAGAAACGACATCAGCGTTAGATGATCGTAGCCTGGGTCGTATTTTTAATCTACACACATTTTTAATAAGACATACAGCTAGAGTTGTACATAATTTTTTGTATTCTATATGATTTAAAAATAGAGCATCACGTCATATTCAATAAACCCAACAAATATAAACTGAACGGTATAATAATAATGAAAAATGAAGCAGTTGTTAAACAATCTTGCCAATATTTTCAAGTAAAACAGATTTCTGTACGCGTATGTGTAATGCATTGTATGATCATGGTACCGACACAATAGTGAGTATACAATAGTGAGCATTTGCCTTATTATTGTGAAATATATATGTGAATATAAATTGTAGATATCAGTTAAAATAAGTATGGGATTTTATTAAAGTAAAAACAAAAACACATAGTCTGCCAGCCCTAATTGCTACACAGCTTCCCGCAACAAGTGTGACTTGCGCTCGCGCTCATACGTTGAAGTCGTCGAGTACATACGAGTAAGCACGGATGCCCATTCATGGCGCGTGCGTAGATTTATTGATATAAAGTTTCTTTACTAGTCATTTTTATATAACTCGAGTTTTGGTCGCATTATTGTCTGTGTTGATTGACTGATAGTCTTGTATATAATGTCTTTATAAGTATAATATTATATCTTGTATAACGTTAAATGTACGAACAGTTTTCTTCGATCGTACATTTAAGTTTAGGTATGTTTTTTACATATGTAATAGAAAGCTTTTACATAAGTATTGAAAGATCTATTATTTAACTAAACTAGCCCTAACGAATGTTACGTAAATTAAATAGTTAGTATGAATGGAAATAATAAATATTATGATGTATATTACGTTATGCAGTAAAATTAAGCTATGAAATTTTATGTTCCTTATAAACGTTTTGTCATGATAAAATCTGAGAGCTCGTTTGAATGAAACAGCTATTTTATTTGAAGAATAAGTATAACGTACAAATTTTCTAACGTAATAGCCAGAATACTGAATTTATCACATCACACAAGTAAAAGTAGGGAAGGAAGTAATATGAGGATTCATAAATCCTTTAGATTGATGTTTCCTGTATGCGCCAATTAGCTGCGCATTTATAATACAATCGTTATGTAATCACAATAAAATGACATATTTACGTCATACTAATTTAATTTATTTCGACTTTGTGATGAAATTAAATTATATTCGTCGTAAATGATTTTAATATTAGAGATTTCTATTGTAGTATTTATATTATGCAAAACTATAACTCAATCTATAACTCACGTTAGTATACATTCAACTTTTTTGTAATTATTACTGGCGGAGTGACCTCGACTTGAAATGCTTTCGATAGAACAATTCTCAATCTATTATCGATAGCAACTACAAAATTGCTCCAAATAGGCTCTAAATATGTAGGTGTGCCCTGGGGTTGCCTAATTAATTGGTGGTTTGCAATGGACTATTGAGATTTTTACAGATTTAACTATGTACATACTTAGATATGAACGCGAAGTTTGTGGAATACACTTCATTTTACTTAAATCCACTGTTACATATAGTAGCATGAAGCATGTCGCCAATATAACACTTTTATATATAATTTTAATAATCATGGTTTAAGGAGAATTGTTTCCATTATAATAGTAAAGTGAACGAACCACGTATATCTTTCTGTTTATTTATAACTAGCTTTCTGCCCGCGGCTTCGCCCGCGTGGATTTCGGGATTGGGTGTATAGAGGGTTAAGGGTCATAGCTTTTGCCCACGGCTACATATACGCGGAAGTCGGTTTATGGTGCGAAGATTTTATCGCGCTTCCCGTGGGACTATCCGTTTTTCCGAGATAAAAAATGCCGCAAAACTCCTCAAGAATCACTCTATCTATTGATGAAAACCGCATAAAAATCTGTGCAGTAGTTTTTGAGCGAAGCCTTTATTGCGCATCCCGTGGGATCTGTCGATTTTTCCGGGATAAAAAGTAGCCTATGTTACTCGGGGAGAATGTAGCTTTCCAAAGGTGAAAGAATTTTTGAAATCGGTCCAGTAGTTTAAGCGTGAAGAGGTAACAAACAAACAAACAAATAAACAAACAAACAAACAAACACACTTTCGCATTTATAATATTAGTTGGGACAGTTTATTGACAATGACTTTTGACATTATTTTTCTTGCTCTATTTCTTTAGGTTATTAACTGTTATAGTTACTATATTTTAACGGAAATGGTATCAGTTTTACGACATAATTTACCTAAAACATGAACAATAAATGATTTTGAGCTTTTGTCGTAACAGATTGTATGGCTATGATTAGATTCGAGATTCATTGTTGTCTAACTTAAGGGCCTGTTCCTGTAGTAATACAAACCAAAGGGCGATGTAAAGAACATTCTTCAACATTAGCACACACTTATAGACTCATAAAGTCACTGTGCATCTTATAGTCGTTATTCTTCGAGTCTTGCAAGGCAGGCATTGTGTGGTCAGCCAAGTTGCGGTGCACTTCACGTAACCTTCGAAATGTAGGCGACAACTTGCATCTAGGACATTAGTATTGCTGCATTCTTATATTGTTGAACCATTAAGAGAACAGTTTATCTGTGTATTCGTTCTCGCCTAACAATTGCACTAAAGATTCATTTTCTAGTACTAGTTTTGTTTCCTACTACATGTGTTAAAAGTACCGATATCTATCGATGAACTGTGTAAATATAGCTGGCTTCTGACATCTAGAGTTACTTATTTAATATGACAGTGGCATTGATCGGGATATAAGAAATCTAATAGTAGCAGGCTAGATAAAATGGCGACCTGTCTCAGGAACTGTTTGTGACCTCGGAAAAATCAATATATCGACGATGGTGTTTAAGGGAAAGTAAATCAATATTTAAGGCACATACAAGTTAGAATTAAGTTGGGTGCTTATTTGAGTTTTGAAAACGTAATATTCGTCGAGATAGTTGATTTCAAATATAAAAACAAATGGATAAGGGACAGGGTGACAATTTTGACACATTATACATATACTTTTTGAATTTTGATATGAATTTTGAAAAATGAATAAGCTATTCCCAAAGATAAATGCATTACCAGAGTTTTCGTTGATAATTACTTACATAAATAATGATTTTGAACGTTACTAATGGTTGGATTTATTTTAGACGAGCAATTAACTCGCCTCGTTGATTTCAGCAAATAATAATATCTAGGTAAAATATACATTTATACTCATGTAATGAGTTGGCTCACGTGATGAGAATGAGAGCCTTGACTTGGAATAATTATAGTTATGCAGTTAAACTACTGCTCGAAGGATAGGCCTATTTACCTTGGAACCATCACGTAGTCATTGTCATTAGTGAAATAAATTGAGGACGTCAAATTGTTGCAAGTCAAATCTCAGTGCAGTCTGAATATGAGTTTTATGCTAATTTTATGTTTGAAATAACATGTTATTACTGAAATTGATGTTTTTCTGTAAGTTTTGGATTGCAAGATTATTTGCATAGCTATTAGTAGGTACTTATTAACTTTTCTGAGTTGGAATTGAATTTAATTTTGATTTATATTTATCTAGGTCTGTTATTAATTTCGAGGTTATTTTGTGTGCTGTGGTTTCCTCGATATTTGTTTGATTGATAATAAATATAAACGATTTCTATTTGTACACTTATACTGAAAGAGTGATTATTGTTGTCAAAAACAATGTACACCTCTTGTTACTAATGTCAAAAGCTTTGTAATATCAAAATCTGGGGCAAAAAAAGCATCCAACACTACTAGACTGACATTAGTAATTACAGAACCATTTATAAATTCAGAATCCTATAGGATTCTGAAATGTTCTGTCTCATAATTTCCTATTTCCTTTTGTCTATATATCGATTAATATTGTTACGGCCAGTTGCGTTAAGATTGCATTAAACCAATTAAGTGTTATAATAAATCTCACATGCTTCACTAATTGACTATAATAAAAGTCAAGTTAAATTTTTGAGGATTTACGAGCCACATTTGCTGTATTTGTCGACATGAGAGGTCTATTATTTGTGTATAGGATATTAGAACTAATGATAAAGTCATTTGAAATCGTGCGTCGTATTATTGATTATGCCTGTCGGATAGCCATTCAACAGCTGGTTAGAATGAAGGTTGCGTGTAATATATAATGCTTATTTTGTAGCAATGTTTCTGACAGTTCTCGCGGTGGCGGATTATGATACAACTGTTGTAGTTCTGATTCTGTCTGTGGATGTTAATTAATGAATGCACATCTATTGAGGAGACACAAATGCTTTGCAGTGAGATGCATATAGAACGAAGAAATTACGAGTTTCCAAAATTTGCAAATAAGTTTAGCGGGGTAGATACAATTAATATGACTCTAGACTGCAGCTCAATTTTCTCTATCTCACATTTAAACGATAACAAGTTTATGATGTCAGTCTTGTTTAGACGTACTAACCAACACCGTAGTTCTTTCTAATAAATGCTATTTTTGTAGAGGCTCCTTTAGTTAAATTTAAGCTCAGGTCTTTTTTGCTTAACATTGTCTTGTTTTTATTCTATATTAGGCATTAATCCTTTGTCGTGTGTTGTGGGTTTTTGCTGTCGCTATATTTTGGTTCATTGGATATAAGTTGTCTTAATATTTTTGCGATTTTTTGTGTACATAGTTTTTAATAACACAGTAACTAAATATTACTTCAACTATTCAGAGTTTGGTTAAATGGCTGATATAAGATAGTTTATTTCGTAAAACGCTTTGCGTATTCACTACGTGGTTAGAATGCATCTGCAAAGTGAGCAGGATTCTGTTAAGGGCCTTTTGCAATCTATCGGCCATTTGTTTAGTAATGTTCCATTGCGTATACCGTTCTCTGCTTCTTGGTCTGTTTCTAATTATATTATCGTACTATTACTAGTAGCAGTAATACTTCCTACTTGATTAAATACACTGTTTCTCTATTTGCGACAACTCTGCAGTGTTTACCCTTATTCGTATAACATTATTATAAATTCTATTATACTTAAACTAATTTAATTAAAAACCTATAAAATGAATAAAATATTCTTTGACCATCAATCTATGCCCAAGTATATATATATATTAGTAATACGGAACTATCTGTACAAAGTTTTTTCATTCTTGTCTGTGCCTCTGTTGAAATTATTCTTGTTACGCGTATGACGCAGAAATTTATTTAGATTAAGATTAATACGGCTTTAAATAAAATTATATGTATATTTTATTATATTCTCTGTTTTAAGGTTCTTAAATGATAGTTAAACAAAGTTTTGTAATATTAACGTACTAAAGAAATCGGTATTAATTTAATAACTGTGTTACTGAAAGTGAATTTTGATGACAATTATCACTTAAGTATTATATATAGTTACAAGCGATCAACGTGTAGTCTTCATATTGTCAATTTTATGACAGATCCTGTTTTCTCTGGAAACTGCAGGTCTTAACTCTTAGTTTATCGATTTTTTTACACTCTTATCAACTTGCTTAATATGTAACTACGCTGAAATAAGGAACCCTTGTGGTGTTAAATAATACCGGTATGGATATCGACAGGACAATAGCAGTGTCAGTTTGCGTCATACTGTCGCAAGCGGCTAAGTGCATTCACATTTGATTTGGTTTCGCTGCACGCGTGCTCTGTCATGCTGCCAACCTTAACCCAATGAGCATAGAGGTCAAATTTCACTAGTGCGTAAGCTATGCGCACGACCACAAGTATGCTAGATAAAATTGTTACTCGCGTGATCTTAATTTGATTAAAAGCTAATTTGAGATCTGCATAAACGAAGGACGTATGTGAGTCACGTCTCAGACGTCTAAGTGATAGAGCTCTATTATCAAATTTGAATTGTTCGCTTTTGGTACTTTCATTTGGTAAACTCTCTTTTTTAAAAGCTTTTATTTAACTTTACGTGTATGTATGTCCTGGAATCTTGCAATGAATATTTCACCCACTTCCACTAAAGCTATCGAGCTGAAATTTTGCATACGCGTTTTTATATTCTTGATTTAAAATAATTCCAATAGTGTCATAGTGGAAATTGTCTAAAATTTCTAGTCACCTATTCAATCTAAGTTGCAATTTTAAAGAATTTGGATTACCGAATTGATTGTAAGTCCAAATATTTGATTTTGCTTTTCTATTTATATTATCATAAAATTATTGTAATTTATGTTGTCATTGGCCAGTTACTAGCAAATAATTACTCTGCATTGCAATAAGCGAATGGGTATTTACGTCGCTAGATAAAATAGGTTCACAAAATACCTGTAAATATGTGGCACTGTTTAGTGACATGGACTAGTTGCGAGATGGGACAAGTAGAGACATAAGAAGAGTTATTCACTTAGTGATTCAGCCATGCTTTTACAATTTGCTTAATTTGCAACCATTGGTTGCTGTAAGTCGATTGGTGATTTTTCGACCTGACAAAATCGTTTATAATAGTTTTAATAATTATAAAACCAATGGGTGTGTAATTAATTTGTTATTTTAAGATTTTTTCTTATTCCTTCACATTTTTTCACACTTTAATATCATTTCGATCGATACTATATTTGGCGAGACACGTCTCAATCCAATGTCTAAAAAATGTGTTCTCCGGTCTTCGGTAATTATATAATTTAACCTTATTGGAATTGACCAGTCATCATCAGTAACGGTCCGTAATTTTGGAAAGCAGTTGATTACATCGAATCATAAGGATACTGTTTCTCTTTATGAATTCTATAAAACCTTTAAACATCTTTATATACTACGGAATGTTTTCGGACTGGTAAACAAATTTACTTTTGTCTGGTAGTTAGTGTAATGAATGACCGTAGAGGTAATCTTCATTCTGAATCGTAAATCTTCATTTAAGCTATTTTTATTAACCGTCAATAATTTTGTTACTTATATCTATTTCTTTTTAATTATAATTTCTTTTCTCACATTTTGATAATTACTTTCCATTATTACAGTGTCGTTCATATTAGGATCTTTAAGGTAAATTAGAACTTGCGAACTCCTGTGCGAATATGAGCCTCTGCAGTACAGAAGCCGGCACCTAGGAGGCCACTTGATCTCTCCGATGAGATCAGAACCTCTTCCCCCAAGGCCAGCGTGAATTACATGATCGGGGTAGTATTTGGGGTGGTGCTGTAATTCAACAAGGGGATGTCACAATAGATCTGCAAAGGTCTGCAAGTGACTTGCGAAGGCTAACTAAGCTGTCAGCACCCCTTAAAAAGAAAAAGTAGTAGAACTTTGTTGACATACATCATCTTAAAGATAACTGTATTTTTAATGTTTTATTTCACTAGATAATCAAATATGTGTTTTATAGTAAAGACAATGTACAGATATAAAGATAAAATTCTGAGTACAGTTCACTTATGGTTTAACTCGATTCCTTAAAAACAACATACTGACAAATTATCCATTTCGCAATTACCGACAATTCTATATAGTTGAGATTAATGCAATAAATGCTAATCTGAACTCCTTTAATATATTGCGTGTAGCTACGATTGTAAATTAGTCCACTGGCTTTGAGGTGTGTACAGACGAGCGTTCAAAGCTAAAAAAATCGTAATAATAAATACATGTATTCACGCCTTTTTATCAGAAAATAGGCAAACATCACACTGTTTACTTACTAAGTTATGAACTATACAAAAATTTTGTTTTTATTCACAATTTTCTATCTTTCTAGAATTTAATTTTTATACGCTACACCCCTTACCTAACATTGTTCTTAACCTCGTCTTTGATCTTTTATGGCAGTAAAATTAAGTAAAATAAATTACAAATTTATGTAAAAAAAGTAAAAAAAGGTGTAAATTGAGTTACAATGCCAACAACAAAAAATTACAAAAAAGAAGCCAAACAGATTTCCTATAAATAAAAAATAATAATATATTAGTTAATAATATAATTAATTTGTTTAATCCATTTAAACTTTAAATATTATCACAGTAAAATATTTGTTGAGCCACTCACGCTAAATTATTGTAGTAATATTGTTTCAAATATCCACTTTCGCCCATAAACTTGTTCGATGGAACTTGGGAGGTCAGATTGCAAATTCGAAATATACATTTCTGAATTTACGGTTAATAAATTAGTTCGATACTGAATATGTAACGACCAATTTGCTAGTCAGAGATAATTTGCATTTCACGTTAATTATGTTTGAGTTATAACTAATTATAATTGGGCACATAATGTTCATAATAACTGTAGATAGAAAAAATCTGATTCGGCATATCTGGATAAATAGTGAATTAGTTTAATGTAGAGATCTGTTAACTTTGATGTTTATAGTTTTAATTAGAGCAATGTAGCATTAGATAAAAGGGTGTGAGTGTTTTATGACATTATAAATTAGCAAAGCAACACAGACGGAAATTTAGTAAAACTTAAAAGTGTAAATAAATAATATATACACAGAGACAAATATAGAGTAATTTTGAAGATCTTTGATGGAATATTAGAAGCTATAACATATATCGAATCTGTATACACATATTTAAATGCATATAATCATCTATGAACTCCCCTGCCCCCTGTCCCAGTGTAACTAATGATAGTCGGTAGAAAGGTTGAGATGGTTCCTGTTTATAATATATTAGTGGCTTTTCGGTGGCGGCTTCAATAATAAAAAAAGTGGTAAAAACCGTCCTTTGTCCGTAGTTAAAATAGTTGAATATAATTATCCGTACACTACGTCCCCCATTCCACACCGCACTAAGAAATTCCAAGATTCCTTCTTCTGCCGTACTTCCCGCACTTGGAATTCTCTGCCTGCGTATGTGTTTCCTACATCCTACAACATGGGTTCCTTCAAAGGAGGCGTGAAAAGGCATCTTTTGGGCCGGCAGGGATAGGGCAGGTAGGAGAGTGGAGTAAAGTCACTATCCTATCTGTCATCTCATTTGGGCCTCTTTCACCGCTTAACATCAGGCGGGAGGAGGTCATCTGCCGCGCCTAGCATATAAAAAAAAAAAAATTAAAATTAACTCAGTTTCACCAAACATTACCCTGAACATCTGAACTCACAAACGTATTAGTAAAGATGTACTACAGATGAAAATGTACATTAAATTTTTCTGTGTGTAAGTATATTCTTTTGTTATTAACATTTATTGTCTCACTTGATCCGTTTCGGTGTCTTCTCATTTTAAATTTTAATGTTTTTGAACTGTCAAGAAAAATGTCATTGCATCCGCCCGTCTATACCCGCCACGTGTTTAGTCACGTGTTTCCATACCTGCTGCATAGCACATGTGGCCCGCCTTCGCAAGACCTCACCAGAGGTCACATATCAAGTTCAGGCGCCTGTTTTGGACCTAGAACCAGTTGGGCTACATACGCGAACTCTGTTATGTAACCATTTGAACTATCTTCCGCATGTTCTATTTGAAAAGTGGATTGTTTTGCTTAGGCTATTGTTGTTATTTTATTCACCAGGATTTCTACTATTTTTATTTCTTGTAAGCACTTTAGATTCTTTTGTTGTTCATCTGTCATTTTACTCTAACATAATTTGGATGTAAATATTTTTGATAATCTTATGTATTTCCATCTCTTTCAAGATTTGTTTTATGGCATATTTACGTCGATGTACGCCATTATCATCCTCGTAAAAAGTTCTAATGTATTTAAAGAAGAAATATTTAATCTTATTGTTAGCGTTAATTGATCTTTATTAAAATGTCTTCATAAAATAAAAATAGCTTCAAATGTTATATTTCGCGGAAACTGTGTGAGGTATTACTTTAGTTTAATTTTGCACACGATTTTGGATTACAACTGCTGCTGTAATATTCAGCGTTAATAAATTTAGCAATAATGTGAGCCGAGATATTATAATTTAGTCTAGTAGGCATCTGTATCTATAAATAATAATTAACTAAATACATTTACAGCCGTTTAATATAGATTGTGTTAGTTGTATTTTTTCATCAACTCAAATTGAAACAAGACATTAAAATAG
This sequence comes from Scirpophaga incertulas, assembly GCA_036419045.1. Taxonomy (NCBI): domain Eukaryota; kingdom Metazoa; phylum Arthropoda; class Insecta; order Lepidoptera; family Crambidae; genus Scirpophaga; species Scirpophaga incertulas. Next base: position 10,054,101 of record CM071627.1, on the reverse strand, counting down.
AATAATTAAACTGGCACAGGTTTAGAAAGTACGTGTATTGTCAATTATGAAAGTATCCAAGGTCACTGGGAGGACCAACCGCTGAGCGATTGATAGGTTTATTAGAATAACAGATAAATGTGCGTGTCTTTCGAATCTTAATTATGTTATTAAATTTATTATCCGTAGATTATACTGAAAACGGAGAAGCTATAAGAATTTGCTTTTAGTTCCAATGTTGGAGATACTATGTTTCAAATAGTAAATTTATTCCAGATCTCTTAATAATATACTACAAAAAATTTTACTTGTTTGTCGCGATTTCTATTATTTTTCATATTTGTATCGTTATTGTAATACAGTGTTATCCATTCAAGTTTATTTTTACTACATAATTGGAAGGCGCTAGTTTTTTGTATCAGGATTTTCACGAAGTCTTACATAGTAGGCATTTTACTATTTATAATATTCAAGGTTCTTTGGTGATAGTTTGTGTAGTTGTATCAAATGAACCAGTTTCTCTCAGTTGCCTGGCCACTGTAGTAATCGTGCCTTCCGTATTGGGTTCCGGGTTCGATTCTTGTAGAACTGCTAATTTCGCAACTCTCCAAGCTTGTTTGAGCTTTAATGAATATTTGGTGTAGGAATGCTTAAGGCTGTAAGCGTAGCTTAAGGACATGTTGCATCATAGGTACTGGTTGTTACTATATAGAATATTATTGCTTCTATAATGTTCAAGAATTAGACTAGAATTTATATTTTATACCAACTATATTACTATTATAGTTATATTATTATCTTATACTAACTATACACGACATGATAAAATAAATATCAAATGTTTTCCGCGCTAAATTAACATTTTGTGGTCACTTAATTGTTGAAACCAATTCACAAACAACAATTTAAATATTTGATTGTCCCAAACACGTGAGAGATACAAAATTCCTTTTTCTTTGTAATCAGATGATAGATATATTTATGTTTGATCATTACAAAATCAAAAACTATTTACGATTTGTTGCTACATTTTGTTTGCTTTTATTTTACTCATTATTTTAATACATCGTGAAAGCACGGATATAAGAGCTAATTTCTTTAGAATTGTTATTTTTTTAATGGCATATTGTAAATGGAATTTCGTGAAATAGTCAAAATTATGTGTCTACATTGTCTAACTTAGTGTCCGCGACTTCGTCTGCTCAGGATTAGTATTTCGAGTATAGCTTATGTTATCGAGGCATATATCTTTATAAATTGAAATGTATGTGTTATTTTGAAGTATAAACTATATTATTGTAAGATTTCATTAAAATCCAATAATTACTTTTTATGGGAATGAGTTACAAACATCCATCCATACTCATACACCTCCGCGTTTATAATACTAATAGAGATGGTAAACAAGTACGTGCATTTTTGATAGTAAGCGATTAACGTCCGTATATATTAACGATAATATACGGACTTGTCATATCAACAGCATCACTTATACCTTCCTGATCTTAAGCCCTGATGATGAGCGCTGGAAATCTTACTTGCTTACAGGAAACATTAAGCAGTACGTTTGATTGTTTCAGTTGGTCGTACTATGCAGCTGTATTGCGCTCACGACTGCTCAGTTTGACTACAGTGGCTTTGATGGCTTCTTCAACTCTGGCTTCGATATACAGGGGTATAATGGTCTATCAGCTGCCGCGGCTAGAGATCCGAGAGCGAATACAGGTACAAAAGATTTGACTTTAAACTCTCCAATGCCATTTAATGCCTTCTACTAACTAAAGATCTCTCGTTCACTGATACTATTATACATAATATATTTATATTCATGTTTGTCTTTCCTAAAAAGGGTACTTTTACAACATTTTTTGCCATTGTCCATGCATTACTCAGAAGTAGATTTGCTGTAAATTTGATGACTCAGAGCGCTCGGGGTCTATTCTGCCCTGTGCTTTTTGATTGGATTTGAATTTTGTAAGTACAATTATCTGACACTCTGACGTGAAGAGTTACTCGAGATACTTACGAAGAAATTCAACAGTATATGTATGTAACCAATCCGCTCTAGACCAGCGTGGACTATCGTTTAAATAATAATAACACCTGTTAAAAAAAATCAAAGATGTATCTACTGTATCAGTTTATAAAATCCAGTCAATATACTATATTTAAATTCTCCAAGTAAACGTAATTGTCTTATAAATAAGCGAATAATATACTTTACGACTTATTGTCACAAAAACCAAATAAAATTTATAAAAAGTTTTATAACTAATTTTATTAAATTAAATATTAATGTATTTACTGTAATTAGTTACATACAAAATGTCACTGATATCGTGACAGAAGATTTTTATGTTATAGTTAATCAATATTTAATAATAATCTATTTTGGTCTTTTTTATTTCTGCCTTACTATGCAAATCATAATTTGCACTTTAGAATACCTATATAAAATGATGGAAGATAACACGATAAAAACCATTACAATTTTATCGTTGCTTTCAACAGTCATATTGAAATACAATAAATATTTTGAGTAGGTTATGTTCTCAATAATGTGCTATAATTGACGTGATTTTAAGCAAATAGATTATTTTTCGTAAGTAAACTTTACACAGTATTACCAAATTTTATTTTGGCACGTTGCCGTTGATTCAGCGGATGTTACGTACGTGGGCGTAACGAGATAATAGGTTTTTGGCTAATTTAACACCGTTCATGATCGCAGACATGTAAGATGATGCTCCCAATGCATTTCCTTGATAAGCTGAAACCTTGAGCGAATCGTACATGAGAAGGCCGCGGCACAGCGTATAGTGGCATAGTAGGTTAATATTATACAAATGCAGACAAGTACCAGTTTAACCGAAGGATCACTTCTAAAAGAAAACTTTGCACATACAAGCGTCTACCCTTACAATTTAACTGGTATTAATTGTTTAATTGTATTGAATATTTATTTTTATATAATAAATGATAAATCTGATTTACTTATTGTCCCGGCGAACTTCGTACTGTCTAACTGTCAATGAATTGACGTAGAGTCAACTGCAATGGCAGAATTTCAAAACCGATGTTCATTATTCCTTTTCCCTGCTTTTTTAAATACATGATACTAGCCTTGCAGGAGATGAATCGAACAAATAACTGATTATATAAATAGGTTGTTGTATGTAGATCATAGAAAATATAAAGTTTTAAGTTTAGTTTTAAATGATATTAACACGTTTTAATAGACAAGTTTAATGGACGTCATCAGCTCGTAAATAACTAAGCAAAGAAAAAGTATAACCACAAAAATAGAACTAAGTTCTTACATCATATATGGCACCCATAACTTATTTTGTATAACTGTTCGCATACACTTCGCCCATATAGACATATCCTATTAGTTGTAACTCAAGGCCGAATTTCTACAACGGGATGTATTGTAATATATATTGACATATACATTAATATTGCTCACCATTTTTTTAAATGAGATTGTTTATACTAAGATATATATTACATCTCAAGCATTATCGCAAACCGATCAAGCAATATTTCAGTTGATATATATTTTATTTCTATTGAACGGTACTGCGTTTCGTTGCTCTCGCATATATGCTCCAAATCGAGTCAACTATCGACTGATATTTGAAGAAACTAATGTTGAAATAAGATACAGATCTATAGATAAAAAGAAGATACGAATCTAGGGAAATACCTACACAGTGCTTGAAATATTAAGCGGGGTTCGCTATTGGCACCAATAGCGCACATTGGTTCAATTTGGACCTCGAAGTCTATCTGTGTTCATCTGTGTTCGATTATGATCTGTGTTCGGAAGCCGATTGCGGACTTTAATATATGGTGGTATATTATTAAATTATATTATATTTCTTAGTAGAAAATCGCCTTAAGCCTCAAGAATCTGACTATACAACACTAAAACAACTTTAATTCGAATCGGTAATTATTGGTATTAGCATGGTCATCTTTTTGGGTTTATAATTTTATTGAATGATGTAAATGTTGTAAATTTTATAAGAATTAGTCACTAGAGTCTTAGTCGATGATCAAGTTATCGATCAAGCACATTTTTTTGTATTATTGACGCAACCTCTTCTCTGTACGAGTATATAACATGATTGCACTGACGCCTCGACATTTTCATTTATCAAACAATACTGACTCACTTTACCTACTAGTGTCACACTACACTGTAGTATTCAGAGTGTAGGCTAAGCATATTATAATAGCATTACGAAAACAAGTTTGTATTCATTTTGCCATTGCTTTACTTGTAAATTCTACAAGTTAGTCAAATACACGTGACTTGAGCCAGTTGGAACACCTTCAGATAAAATGTGTGATTTGAATACGCACCTAGATTGCGCCAATTGCGTCGAATGTCAATTGCAGGTTAATTATTAAAATTCAATTAAAAGATATAAAATACAGTATTTAGATACGTATTTCAATATTTGGAATGGGTAAATTATGTTTATAATTAGGTTCTCGTGTTATCGATGACAAAATTACAAACTCTGGTAAAAATAAACTCTTACTTAGATAATTCAGCACATCAGTTCCATTCTCGTCTCTCCTATGACTTATTTTACTCCCAAACATAAATACATAAAAAGAAAAAAGCACACAACTACTTTTAAAATTATTAAGAATTACCTAATGCTAATTAATTGAAAAACAAACGGATGTGTTTTCTTTACATCCAAAAACTTGTAAATGTTATTGCAAGTTTTTGGATAAGGTTTTATTTTGCTACCAATTACCAGATTATAACCCCCGCAGAATATCAGTTATCGCTAGTTACCCCTAAGGTTTAATTACCCCAAGCTTAAGAACAGTGGGTGTAGACTAAATAGAATAAGTAAGATAAGTTTTATTTAGAATAGGCGCTTAGATGTATGTAATTTATTATCGTAAACTGTAAGCGAATTGAACTAGACTCACACGACATTCCTACCACCCACATTAGCACAGCACTCATAACACATATCGACGTTATGAGACAGAAATCATTGTTAAAATGGTGGTCCACTTAATTCCCAACATTTCGTCACTTGTCAACGTTACCTAATAACATTTATGAATGACTGTAATTACGACTACTTATTTCTAATAACAGGCCCTGTGTAACGGTTACTCGAGTTATTGTTCAATCAGTTAATGTCGAGGCTGCGCGTCCTAAGCGAGCAAACATTCAATCATGGCGTCCAATTTCACAATATCACTCAAAACTTTGGCCGTGAATATTAACTGATAGTTATCGCTTTTAAATAAGGCATTGTTGTGAAATCACCCCGATATGTTTCACGCCTGTAAAATGGAAACGTTTTAACTGACGTGTTGTTACGTGAAAGCTGATTGACTTATTGATTCATTATCTTAGACTGCAAACTGTTTATATGAAACTATAACAAAACGGCCAAATAATATTACAGAGACACATAGATTAGCTATCATATTTCATAAGTGCAAGTTAACTAAATACTGATCCAGTAATTAAATTACTAAACTGTGTTTGAACGCGTGGCCAAACCTTTTAGCGTCAGCTGTTTACATGTTGAAATAATTTGACAGATGTCTGTAGTGTTATGGTTGTTCCCGTTGTAATTTTTTTCCCCTCTGGAGAGGAGAGGCTGAGAATCCTCATGAATACCACCGTAACCAAGTGCCACGGCGATTACTTCGGACTCCTGACGAATCGAGGCGCCTCGACCCGATAGACTTACCGACTAAACTGAGCCTAAGCCGTTCGTTGATCCCTATCGCTTGACTTGATAGGGAGGACCGCACCTTGGGAAAGGCACAGTCAGGAGAGCATATGCTCTAGAATAGGCACGGTGCACCCAAATGGCTCTGGCCTATATTGATGGGAACCTACTCGTGGCTAAGCAGAAGGCTGCCGAGAGGGGGATGGCAAACGCCGGCGGTTGCAGGTCTTGAAGGTTGTAATTAGTAGATTACTGTCGCGTTATGTAATGCCTGCGTTAGGTTTGCGGCACAACTCCTAGCCGACAGCTCCAGGGAAGTACTGTAGCACTTGAAGGACAAGCGGTCGAGGCCTGGACAGTGTGGTTGCGATGAAGATCGATGGCCGTGAGTGGTGTTGTGTACCTACTATGAGTTTACATTCGTTTGCAAACGAAGTCAACAGCGGAAATATTTGTATGAAAACTATTGTACGGCGCCTCTAGAGGAACGTAATTGTACTATTTTTTCATATTAAATTGACATGACTTGTGTAATTTACTATACGTCAAATATATGTGTATCGAAAATGTTACTAGAATTTACGCGAAATCATCATAACTAATGCGGTTATTGTAAACCAAGGGTTGTGTAGTGGTCTTGTTAAACGAAGCGGTAAATTTATATTTACACAAACATTTACAAAGTTTAAACAACAATTGTTTACAATTTAACTCTGGCGAAACTCGACTGCTATGGATTTCTATACATCTTTGTGGGCTTACGACGGCAATTTTGTTCAAAGTAAGTTGTCAAAATATTTATCACAGTACTCGTCTTTTTTATTTAAGGGCTGTTAATTATCTATCTATAGATGTTGCTTACTATATATAGATTTTTGATATATTTTGTATGGTGCAAATGTCAAAATTTTCAGATCCACTGGGCCGCCATTGTTACCAGGCACCAGTTATAAGTACGATTATGTCCTTCAAAGGGGCATAGATAAAATGCAATGGTGGTGATAGGAGTACGTGCTATATGGGATTTTATACGAGTGGGTGCGATGTAGTATCCAATGCTCGGAGTTTCTCTGCATGATCGTATCAGAGATGATGAAATCTGCAGAGGAACTAGTGACACCGACATAGCGTAAAGAATTGTGAACCTTTTTTTTTTGCGATTGCCTTCCTCAGGCATGTTGGGAGCCACGGGAACGCCAAGCGACTTCCGGGAACCCCCAGCCTCCGCTCCCATGCCGATACAGGAGAGCCCTCATCGAGTGAGGCTACAATACTTCCCCTGATCTCCTCCACCGACGACGTCCCCCGGCCACGAGAAGGGCGTGGTCCCTCCCGGGTCGTCCGATCCGCGGGCGCGACTTCCTTGCGCCTGCCGGCGACCCGAGGCGGCGCCGCAGCTGTGCTACCGAGCCCGGCACCGCCTCCTTCGAGCGGGATCGGCCATCTCCCGACCCCTCTCGCTGGCCTCCTTCTGGAGCATCGCTGCTTCACAGAAGGAGGCCACAGACCTCCAACCTCCCTCGTCCGCCAGCATTGCCGCAATCAATGCCAGCGGAGACAGATCTCGTCCGATCTGTGCGATCAAGACTCGGCGCTCGGAGGCCCACGCGGGGCACTCCGCCAGCGTGTGCTGGGCCGAGTCAAGGTCGGATGCGGAGTGGTGGCATCGTGTCGATCCCTCCCGTCCTATTCGACTCAGATACTCACTGAAGCAGCCGTACCCGGTGAGTATCTGAGTCAATCGGTAGGTGACCTCCTTCTTCCCGCGGAGCCAAGCTTCGAGGTACGGGAGTACGGCACCGACGGCCCGCTGGCGCGCGAAGAATTGTGAACCTTAAGTGGCAATAAGCAGGATACATTACTGGCTGGACCGACGGCTGCTGGGGCGTAAATTTCCGTGAAACCACAGCGTTAATAGGCCTCCCACTAGATGGGCAGACGATTTGGCGAGGACCGCAGGAAAGCGGTGGACAATAGCAGCGCAGGACCTATCAATGTGAAGATTCTTGGAGGAGGTCTATGTCCAACAATAGTCGTCTGCTACAAAACACCTACATACGACATTATTTCGTTTATATGTGAGCAATTGTTTACCATTGGTAGCTTCTATAAAATGTTATACAATGTAATATAGCTTTAAATTTAGCAAGCGGATGGCCTTTTAACGTATTTGAATAGTCCATAAATTGTGTAAGGATCAGATTATGTTATAATCGTGACATTCGCCACCGAAATGGTATGTTTCAAAATTAAAATACCATGACATTATGGTCATAATGGTGCAATTACGCAATGGAGATAAGGTTTACAGGACAACAAAACGTTTTGTTCTAATAGTTTAGTAAGACCATATGGGTCCCGACTTAGGAGTCGGACCATGCTTGGGCAGCAAACTGGTGCGGATAATTTATTCAGGCTTTTAACTTACAATATTGTCTTTTAAACCGAAAGGTTTCATCTACTTTGATTGTTGTTTATTTTAACTATGCAAATATGTTCTCAATTAGGTGTTAGTCCATGTACTTAATTTATCAAGTTTTACAAACATTTTTATATTATTTATTTTATAATTTTAATGGGCCGGCACCTATACTACTATGAACGTAAAATAACAAAATTCTATTAAAGTGTATTTAAATGTATTTATTGCCAATTTAATGTTCCCAAATCAATCATGTAAACATTAATAATAATTATTAAACTAGCTTAAATATATGCTGTTACATCAACACTTTCGAAATATGGAAAGCTCACCGGACCTATATATTTTTATAATCTGATAAAATAAAAGTATATTTGAATGAATATAAAAACGTTAAAAATACATATCAATATCGGTCTTAATAGTCACGCCTAATATATATATATATATGCCCCTGAACAGGCATCTATTCATAATAGGTGTGACGGACAGTCCTCTAGTCAGAGCATACATGCAGGCAGAATAAATACCATAACATATTCTCATGGAGTGCAGAAATGTTGTCGAACAACGGGCTAAATTTCTCCACTCCTCACCATCCCTACCGGAAGCATACAGAAGTCTTAAGAGGCTTCTAGCATTCTGGGAAGATCTGGGATGGTTGGAGGAAGAGAGATGTCAACCAGCACAGGACAATGGCCCAACCGTGAGGCTATGTGCAGATAAAAATAAACAAAGTCGGTAATTACAGTGTGATGTAAGATACGGTTCTATTCTATCGCGCGAGCTTTAATTTGCATTGTGATATCATACTTGCTACATTATACATTGTAAATTATTTGTCTTATCAAGATAGAATCTAAGAAGTTACACTGTGAACTAATATAATGCAGAGACATTTACGTACTTCTATGGAATACGTAAAATACTATGTACAATCCATTATTTTATCAAAATTTAGTCAATGTTATAGTAGCTCAAATATTGGAGTGCGGAGATTGATGAATTAAATATTCAATTAATAAAACAAATATTCTCACAGTGGAATCTCTTCAAAATTGTGTTGTTATATTTCCCAGTATGAAATTCTCTTAGTTAATTAAGATATTGCTATTTTAGATCTGAATTTAACGAGTACGTAATTTGTAAAATGTAAAAAAGTATACTTTGTTACAAGGATTTCGAGAACATAAGCATTTCACCATGTGTGGTGCTCCACTGCTGACCTTTGCTGCCAAGGAATATAATATGTAAATCTGTTTTGTAATTATGTTTGTGTTTATCTTGTGTGTCATGGTTGCAAATAAAGTTACGTCTATTATACTCTTTACAAATATTATAATTGCGGAAGTAATCCTGTCTGTCTGTCTATCGCTTTCACGTCTAAAACTATTAAACCAATTTAAATTAAATGACGAGTGACATAGCGTATTTTAATGTTACAAAGGGTTGTATGAGGTTGAAAGGGGGATGAATGTGTGGAAATATCGTAATTTTTAAAACTAGGCTTGTAACTTATTTTTTATGATTAGTTTTAATTTTACTGTTAAGAAGTAATAGGTGGTGTTGGCTTTTGATGAAATATAAATAAATATGTTATTTAGAGTCTGTAAAAATGTTTTCCGGGAATAAGGGATAAAACTTTGTATGGAAATATGTAAGGTTTATGTGAATGTTTTATAAGTTTGGAATAACATACATATACTACGCCTGTAACCCATGCAGGCAGGCAGAGATATTTCTCTAGCTTCCTCACCTTTAAAATATTAAAACTATTCTGATATAACATTTACGGAATCATTACAAAATATGAAATTGAAATTAACGCGAATTCGACAAATTTATAATGCTACCCAGAGTCACTAGTCCATACAGACGAAGTCGCAACCATTTCTAATTAGTAATATAACTGCTGTATATTACTATGATTAAAGTGTCTAATGCATGATAAAACAATTGTTTTAAAAAAAAAATGTAATTTCGAAATATTTGCAATTATAGTAATAGCATGCAAGAGTAAAAAAAGTACGTGGTTCGTTAATTAATACTTGATAGAAATCCTTTTATTTGTGAGTTATAGTGAAAGAGATGACTTACATTCATTCAGTCCGACATAATTAAAGGAATTAATAAACTGTATTCATGTAATTAATGCCTTATATTATTTAAATTGCCCGAAGAACGCAAACTGTACAGAATTTTATTTAATCAGACAATACCCGAACAGTTAATTAAGCTTACTTAAATCAACTCAGTGGTACTCATCAATCTGCGTCGGGTGCCATTGTTCAACCACTAACGGAGTAATAGATTGATTCAGCCAGTTCCAATGTTGGAGTTTTCACTGTAGGTAATTACAATATATTTATTTATATATACTTTGTTGCTATAATTAGTTACAAGGAAAAAAGAAGTAAAAAAAAGTAGTTCACAAAGGTGGACTTATCTCTGTTAGAGATTTCTTCCAGTCAACCTGTGAGTGTCTACGGAATGCTACTTATAATGAGTAACGTCAAAGCAACCAAAACGGTACAATTGTTGCATTTGAAATTGGGTTGCCATATTATTTAGTGTAGGGTCTATCTATAGATAGTTTTTAGTAGCTAGTTGTTATGTTGGTATCCTTGTTATATTCATCGTAATCTAAACCTAATGTTCATTAAAACAAAGCTGCAATAAGAATGAGGCAGAAATACCTCAAGTATCTAAATAAAATGCTGTAGCATTATTTTATTGGGTTTCCAAAATCTTTGAAAATATTTCAGTCAACTCAAGAAGCAGAGGAATGGACGTGGAAGAGTAAAATTTCGGGAAGATATTTTAATTTTCAATGAGATTAATATTAAATTATAATATTTTGATTTATGTTAATTTGAAAAGCTATTTAGTTTGTATAATTGGTTCAAAAAAAATAATAATTGTGGCAATACTATTTGTTATTCCAATAATAATTTATTGCACATAAACATAATGTGTACATTATATAATATATAATGTACACGTTATGTTTACATGTTATAGTACATAAACATATGCATATTGGGTACGAACGCTAGAGCCATTTAAGCGACTCTTGGTTCTCTTGGTGGGGGACTACCATAAACCTTTTGCAGTCAAGAGAAAAGAAAGAGTGTGTCTGAAAATTGCAGTTTGCAAATTAATGTTGATTGTTCCATTTAAATGGTTGAATGTTAATAAGGTTGGTGCACTGTTTATTTGCACGCCGTGGTACGTCTGTTATAATTAGAAATCGGATAATCGGATGCATATTTACCTAAAGTTAATTTTTGGCTCACAAATTATGGAAGCGGCTTTTTAAAATACATTTTGTTAAATAAAAATTCCGGGAAAATACGGGACTGCAAATTTAACGTAGTGATATTGTTTGAAAATTACTAAATTAGCACGTGGTATTTATTTTCAAAAGACCGAGACTCCGGGTTCATTTATACAACTATGCATACGTATTTACATGAAGTTTAGTTTCAGTTCTTCGTGCGATTTATGAATGTACGATTTATTACATGAAGAGTGTTATACGAAAGTAGTGAGCTAGTTTGACTAAAACAATAATCAATTAAATAATTGAATAAAAAAACAGAAATGGTGCCCGGGCGTAAGTATGGTCTAGTATCTCACACTGAGTTAACAGTACCGGAATTCCGGGATTTTTTATTTATGGAAATAAAATAAAAAGACAGTTCCATACTTTGTCAAAAACTAAATTAGGTAAATAAATAAACATCCGGCTGTCCAATTCCGCAATCCCGGGATTTTTATTTAACAAAACAATAAAAAGCCGTTTCCATACTTTGTCTTAAACTAACTTTAGGTAAATATGCATCCGATTATCCGATCTCTAGTTATAATATATAAAAGATACCATATATAAAACCATTGTAGTAGCATATACTGACTGCTTTCACTTATACTGACTGTCCTTTTTGGTACAATTTATGCACTTTCAATTAATTTTATAAACTTTTATTCTATTCTAAACTCATGGTAGCTGAATGAGTTGTCGCAATGTACTAACCGATATTTACTCGGTGGGTGTATAACACTTGGATTTAATTGATAAACACTTTAAATGTCAGTTTGGCTGATAAATATAACGCTGGCTTTATAGATAATTGTGATTCCGTGTAATTGCGGCCAGACCACTTACTGCAGCTTAAGCAACCCGGGATAAGTTGAGAAACAAAAAATGTGCTTACTCAAATGAATAATTTCATTACTTACATTTTATATAGTTTGGAATTTAATAGGACAGTTTGTGCGAATTATTGTAACTTCTTTATTTAACTTTTCTTTTATTTGAAACGGTTGATAATCATATGGGTTATTTGATGATAATCGATTTAATACTTGTAAATAAGTTGTATCGAATATATCTGTCTTACTATCTACGTTTCGCGAATTTTCATAGAGTATTGGCAAAAGCAAAGGAAATCAGATGCATAAAGTATATGTAAAAATCACAGTAATATTTGGAGTAGATATACTTTGTAACTAATAAGTATATTAATTTATACTTTATGAACATATACCAGTAATTGTCAAATGTTGATGTCAACATAAGCGACTAAGAATAACTCGTCGTACCGTTTACTATTTCCTTATTAACACCCCAATCTAATCTAACGACTAATTAAAATCAGTATTTTCATTTGAGCCATCATTTAATTAACTAGGTATTTTAATTAAATCTAGACATTATCTTTTATCACCTTAATCAGGTATGTGTCATAATTATGACTCTACTGTTAAATGAGCATGGTTTTTCCAAATAATATGAACCACATGGCAAAAAAAGGTCGGTCTGTGTGATTTGGTTTGATATATGTATAACTTAACTATGTTAATCAATACTAAGAACATCTATGACAATCGGAATAACTACTTGATAGTTCATTATCTGTAATTACTTGAATTAGGTATGTACCATTAACTTTATAATTTATAATATCACTTTCAAACGAACTAAAATAAATCAAGATTGGTAATTTTAACGTAACTTGTAAAGTATCAGTAGCATTGACAACATCACGACGAGTTCGACGTTCGATTGGAATATTGGGAGCATTTATACTAAGAACATATAACTAAACATTTGAAAGCAAAACAAGTACCTAATCTTATATATAAAAATGAATCGCAAAATGTGTTGGTAAGCTCATAACTCAACAACGCCTGGACCAATTTGGCCAATTCTTTTTTGTTAATGTTCGTTGAAGTTCAAGGAGGGTTTTTACAATGAGGAAAATTCGAATAATTATCGGAAATACCCTAAAAACAGCCCTTTTATTTTCCCATGCAAACGTTTTCTAACTAAAACGTACAGTCGAATTGAGCTTTATTGTTATTGTATAAAGTTCATATTGCAAGCACTCACTGTTGTCTAAGCAATGAAGGTGTGTTCCTAACATCAAAGAGTCAATTTGCGCTTTATTAACGCTACATATAGTTGAAATTCAATCATATCTATCAAAACAGTGTGCGTGCGTGCGTTGGAGCACAGAATACATCGTTGGAGGATTTAATGTCACGTTCCAAAATTGAATAGCCACAAAATGTAATAGGTCATTTAGACTTTTTTTGCGATTTGGTTGGCTATGCGACATTATCTATAAAATAATTAGGAACAAAAAACTGCCACTGTACAAATCTTTTTGACAGGACGAAGTCTGTCGGGTCCGCTAGTATTTATTAATAATTATTTTAATGAGCAATGAAACGCAAACACTTGAAATTAATTTCAATTTTCTAAAACTACAGTTTTAGAATTATTTTCATTATTTATTAAATAAATTTTCTAATGTGGTGAAGATCTAATTTTGATGAAATTGGCAGATTTAGTATTGTAAACATAGTCCATAAAAACAAATGAACACTTTTGTCGATCGACAAAACTCGAAATGTTGCAGTCCTGCAGCAGGACTCCTGCTGTTTACATAGTGGAAGGGTTGGTCTGTTTAATGACAAAGTGACGCCTGACCGAGCAAAAACCTCCGCTTGTTCGGCGCCGCCATGTGCCATCCCTCAATCGAAATTAATATTTGTGGGATCACCATCTGTGTTGTTGAGTTTGTTTTCATTATGCTTCGGTTTGTAATTACTAAAGCTTGCATGGAGATTATTCAAAACTATGTATGTTGTCAAAGCCGCCGTTAAAGCTGTTCTTTGAACGAACCTGAACCCTCTGCACTATTTTCGAGATAAGTATTATTTGAAAGAGATCTGCATAAAATCAAACGATGTTGAAAAATATGTCTTCTACTATGTTTAGTAGATATATTTTATAAGGTATAAGGTCAAACGGGCTGGTTTCCGCAACTCGACGTCTAAGCGCCTATTTTGCGTGTGTGGGAATGATGTTGCTATTCTCGCCAGCTTAGCTCGTCCAGAAATTTCAAAAGGTTTTTTAACTTACCGAAAACCTCCGGCAGTGAGCTCGGCTGTCCGAGATGTCTTACCCAGTAGTCCACCACAACTGGACACTCCATGATCACATGTGAGGCCGTTTCTTCTGCCTCCATGCATGCTCTGCACATAGGGCTGTCAGTGAAACCTAAGTTGAAGAGGTGTTTGTTAAAAGGTCCGTGGCCAGTTATTGCCGCGGTTATCTGATTGAGTTGTTTCCTGTTTAGTTTAAGGATGTCCTTTGACAGTTTTGTGTTTATTTCTGGTAATGCAGCCTTTGTTTGCTTGCAGTCTTCAGTGTTTCTCCAGGTCTCGCTATGGAGCTGCTTAGTTTTGTTTCTTATTTGGTTTTTAGACCATTGTTTGGGGAGAGGCACTATTGGTTCTGGTCCTCTGGTGGTATATTTTATATATCATAGCTAATATCCGTCATCATTGAGTGGCACGAGTCTATCTTAATTATTGAATTTAGTTATTATTTATTTTATTTATTTATACTTTTTGCACAACATTCACGAAAAAGTGTACAAATGGCGGATTCATGCCTCTGGCGTTAAGTTCTCTCATTCTCTATCAGTCAACCTGCAAAATGTGTTAACAACTGTGGACGGTGTGCGATTTTCACAAAATAAATATAATAAAATAACACTTATAAATTTGAATATACCTAATTACTTCAAATTATATGAACACATACACAAATAAATATAGTAGATACATGAAAGATATACAACACACATGCATGCACACACACACATACATCTATATACATCCATACATATTTATATGTTGGAAATGGCATGGAAGTGCTAAAGGAAACAGTTTGGATAAAATGCATAAATGTAATAAAAATTTCGACAAATATTACAAGAACATTAAATTAACAGTAGTCATTATAACAAACATATCTCCTAGCAACGTACCAAGGATATAATAATAAAGATATTAATTATGAAATTTGAAAGATATTAATTATGAACGTACCAAGGATATAATAATAAAGATATTAATTATGAAAGAGGTTTGATCTATACAAATAAAAATTATGTGTATGGATCAAACGTCTTCAACATTATATACATTCGATTGGACCTTAGTCTACCACGTGGGCCTACTGCTGGTTCATGTACTTCACATACACATTAGAATCTCTTCGCAGCAGTCAATGATCGTTGTTTTGATCAGAATTACTCTAATTTTGATGTTATTTTGCCATATGTTCGAAATATACAATGGTTGCATAGGTGCTAATATTATACATGTATAAATCCAAATCAATAAATGTTTTTAATATATAGTATAGTTTATAAACTTGATATTAGTAACATTATTTTCAATAACATTAGAAATAGAGTTATATATGAATCGTTGCAATAAGCAAATACGAAGATAACTGTGTATGTTCTGTCATTAATTTAATTATTTTAATTCGTGGAAGTTGTAACACCGACATTATACTTAGCTAACGCACGTCACGCTGCTTAATTTCAGAGGTAATTGAGTATCATAAAATAAATAAATAGAATTTGTATTACATTTGTTAGTTTTACGTGAGTTTTAATTCAACAGTCATGTATTTACTTTTAATGACAGTCACATTGCATACTATACTCGTACATTTACAAAAATGTCATATATTACTATTATTGTATCTGATGTGTTTGGCCATTATATATGTATAACTTATTAGTTATTACAAACTGATTTTAATTTATTAAATATTCATACTTTATCAAAAATCGTGCTGCTGAGGAGTCAAATTCAGTTAATTATTTTATTGGCCATGCAAATCTTACGTAAACCCGTTCTAGTAACACTTATTAATAACTTATAAACAACAGTGATTTGTATATATATATATATATATATTTTATATTGTAGTCAAACTTCAAGCAAGTTAGTTTTCGTAGCTCTGAAATATGAACTGTCAGAGATATATCCGCCATTCTGACATTTATTCTGCAATGGATAAATGTCAGGATAGTGGTTATATCATGCGATAAACGTTTGATCTCATTATAACGGTGTTCATAGTACGGGGGCTGATGGCGTGGGGTATTTTTTTGATATAAACAAAACAACGTCACTTGACAACTATTTAGAACATAAATAGGTTACTAAAATCTATTCATTATGATTCTTTACTTTATTCACTTTATTTAGGGTCGAAGCAATACATCTTTCTCTTTCACTCTTAACTTTCTTCTTTTTTTTTCCTATCATATTATATCTCTACGCATTATATGTTCATACTATGCCAATTATCGTTGTGTCATCTTATCTATGGTAGATCCACTTGAATAGATTCCGTACCTTATCAATCGACATTATTACATTTTAATTTACTAAATTCGGTTGTATGATCAATAGTGCTCGGAATAGGTAGTTAAATTTTATGTACTTGCGTAATATGGATAAACCTAAAATCAGCGTGATTTCTGGGACCTTAAATAATGCAATGCAATGGAACATATGTCATCTATACTAATATTATAAAGAGGAAAGATTTGTTTGTTTGTTTGTTTGTAATGAATAGGCTCCGAAACTACTGGACCGATTTCAAAAATTCTTTCACCTTTGGAAAGCTACATTATCCCCGAGTAACATAGGCTACTTCTTATCCCGGAAAAAGTGTCAGATCCCACGGGATGCGCAATAAAGGCTTCGCTCAAAAACTACTGCACAGATTTTCATGCGGTTTTCATCAATAGATAGAGTGATTCTTGAGCAAGGTTTTGCAGTATTTTTTATCTCGGAAAAACAGATAGTCCTACGGAAAGCACAATAAAACCTTCGCACCATAAACCGACTTCCGCGCATATGTAGCCGTGGGCAAAAGCTATGACCCTTAACCCTCTATAGACCCAATCCCAAAATCCACGCAGGCGAAGCCGCGGGCAGAAAGCTAGTTTTATATAATCATGAAAATTATTGTGCGCTTTCAGTAAACAATAATCCTATTATTAATAAATGCTTTATAAAACTGTTTTAGTTGCAAAAGAAGGATAGCATATTTCAAATAAAATACAATTTTCTGTTTTGTTTTTTGCTATTCGTTTCTTAACGCTTTTATTGTAAAATTTTATGTTTACAAATTATTATTACAACAATAAGCTAAAAGATGAAATACTATTTTGAAAGTTCCATATAATATTTTCACAATCTCTGAAAATAGTAAGATCCCAGGCATATCCATACTATTGATGTCACAAAATCGCAAGTACATAAAATTAAACTACCTATTCCGAGCACTAATGATCAAAATGTCTTTATTAAGCTAACTACAGGATATTCATTTACACGTTCGAATACAATGCAGCCTTTCAATAACCTTGGTAATATTATGTATGAAACGACAATATAAATTAAATAGTAATTTTTTTGGTTACGATGTCGGGCGAAATAAATTAATTTAACACGGCTTAGAATAGGTTGGTTTTGTTTTTCTATTGAGATCATGTGTTTGATATCAAGTTGTGGTCCAGTTTCAATTTGATTAATGTACTTTAATGTACTTTCGTAACAATGCATTCAATGAATGTAACGATGTATTACAAATTGTGATGATCAATAACGTAGGTAATTCTGTTAATGTGGGTATGTTTTAATTTAAATTATGAACTTAGAAGAAAGAATGTGAAACTAAAGTATAATTATCTACTTGTTTGGGTCTGACTGTTCATAGATACTCAGTAGCAATTAAAGGATTTCAAAGTAAATAAATAATAAAGTCTTAAAAACTAAAACTGACAACTCTATCTCTTATATTGTCTAAATTATTGTCAATAAAAGCATATTTTATATATTACAACACTGGCCAGTAAACGTTCACAATTTTCGTCATGACATTAATGATTTGTACCCGGTTTCCTTTCAAATTGGTCGCCACTTACTTCTAAATGATACATTATTTAGAATGAGTACTATGTCATTATTTAAATCTTTGTAATATCTTGAACGAATATTTTGGGAGCTAAATGTGAATGTGGCAATTCGTGAACTATGTCTGTCAAAAGTCTCTTGTTTGAGGCATTTATGAAAAATAATTATTAGTGTTCATCCATCATGACCCCTAAAACAGCAAACATATCTTAAAATAGTGATTGTGACATTTCCCTAGTTTATAATGACCATGTGACTGGGAAAGGTATGGGAATGAAAAAAGATGGGCATGTAAAGAGAGAAAGACCGAAGGAAAGATGGATGGACTGTGTGAATGATGATATTAAAAAGAAGGGCGTGAGTGTTAAAATAGCGAGTGATAGAGAACAGCTGAAGAGGAAGGTAGGTTACGCCGACCCCAAATAAAATTGGGGACAGGGTTAGAGGTAGAAAAAGATTTTCCGAGCTTATAATGTTACTGTGTTACTGTTCCAGGTCCCGTGGTGTTCCCCCCATCACCCCCCAGCGACCCATCCCAAACCAGCGGTGTAATTGTCGGTGCCTCAGGTTACGGCTTTGTACCAGCTGGATCACAAGGTAAACCCTACGGCCGATGAAGGTAGCATCGTAGTTAGAACTAATATCGTAAAAAAATACAAACAAAAGGGTCTGCTTTGCAATCAAATAAATTAATTGAGAAATTTGAGCGTAATGAAGTAGTTTTTACTACTTTACTTAATTGAGCATTCCAAGTTATTATTAACGAAGAGTTTGAGAATAATGTTGACGATAAATATGTAACTTTTATTTTAAAAAGTGATAGAAGTACATGCAAAGTTGAGTGGAAAGTAAGTGCAATTGATGATAAGATTGCAAAAAAAAGAATGTCAAAGACCCTCTTGTTTCATTTATGCTAAGAAGACTTTAATACAATATCAATAACGATGATGTCCATTGAGGAACTGTAAAAAAATGCCTGTATACAACACTTGTTGCTCAAATGTATAGCACAACAGCTTGTGCCTAAAACACCCTTTGCTTGTTGTATTTATTTGGGATATATTAATATCAAATGTATTAGTAAAACTAAATTGGTAAATTATAAACAAAAGTAAATTATAAATACAAATACATTTGTAAAAATGTGTAATTGGTTTTTCAACGTTATCAAAATTAAGTACCTTCTCGTAAATAGACACCGTCCAAATATTTTATGTTTAAATGTGATAATAAAATTAGCAGGTTAATTATAGATTTAGTCATTAATAATAGTAGTTGGAAACGTTTTGTGCGCTGTTCTATTCTAGTTTCGAGTATAAATTACAATTCTAAAGTTTTGATAGTATTATTAATTTAATGCTGTTTGTCGATAAATTTCGTTTTTGAACTTCGAAGTGTGATTAGAATAGCGTAATGAAATTTGTATTTATTTTTGTTCAAAGATCAAGCATGTCTTGCATGAACCCTTAGTAGCAATCCCTGGAATGGTTAATAAAACATTAGTTTTTAATGTACATTTTAGTTTTTAACTTCTTTTTGTTATATAACAAATTTTTGTGTTGCCAGAGCCAAAGTGTAAACATTTGCAATGTATAAAAATATAGTGTGAATGATGCTGTGAATATGGCTGATGTATTTATACTTAATTTAAAAATAAAATATAATAATTTTCAATGTTTTATTCCTGATCCTGTAGAAAATGCACCTATTTATGCATGGCGCACCAAAATGCTTTACCTATGAGCGTTGTAACAATAAAAAATGGTTTTATTAATTCATCGCTTCGTAATGTCTTTTTAATGAAGATGATAAAAAGTGCTAGTAAAGTTACTCCCCGACTATCTAGTATTTGACTTAGTTTAACGGGAAAAATGAACTACTCAGATATTTTTAGTTGGATTATACAAAAGCACCGCGGGCATCAATATAATTTCGAGATGCTTCTTCGCTACTGGAACCTGGTAAATAAAATACACAATGTAATGTAATAGATAGCTCAATTTTAAGGTACTTATTAATTTAATAAATAATGAAGCTCTAAAAATGTTTCAAATTTGTTTACCAATTTTCTACTTAATATCAAATGCGCAGAGTTCAAGAGCAATTACAATAGTGAAACTTGGTGGCTAGGTTCTGTAGTTCAAATAATTGTAATAATTAGTAACTAATATATCGTCTTATACTTATGAAGCAGAAAGAGATAGACTTACTTTAATGATGACTTACAAATTAAATATATTGTGTGAGTACGAAATAATATAGATTAATATGCTTTCTCTCTCTCTCTCTTGCCTCTTGTACGGTCTACATTTTTACTACGGACACCATCGCTATTACGAGTCATAAAGAGAAAACCCTAATCTGTCCTAAAACAAATCTGTCCACATAACCAAACAACTGATTGGAATAAGTTATTGATTATTGAAAAAAAAATATGTAAAAAATAAAAATATACTTATGAATAGGTAACAAAATAACAACGTATCGTATTCTTCAGTTTATTCCTTCAAAACTAAACCAATTTAAATACTTTTTCAAACAAGAAATGAAGGAATGATTTCGCCGTGTTGCTTTATTAAATTAAAAAAAAATTAAAAATTGTTAATTGGAAAAAATATGTTCTGGTGTGATTTTCCCGGGGGTCTACGTTTATATGGCAAAAAAATAAGCAGCGATGTTTCCTTCGGGTTAGGGCAGTATCTTATAACTAGAGATCGGATAATTGGATGCATATTTACCTAAAGTTAGTTTAAGACAAAGTATGGAAACGGCTTTTTATTGTTTTGTTAAATAAAAATCCCGGGATTGCGGAATTGGATAGCCGGAAGTTTATTTATTTACCTAATTTAGTTTTTGACAAAGTATGGAACTGTCTTTTTATTTTATTTCCATAAATAAAAATCCCGGAATTCCGGTACTGTAGAACATTTTGATAATGCAAAACTAGTCGGTAATATCAGCGGTCTTTTGAAAATAAATACCACGTGCTAATTTAGTAATTTTCAAACAATATCACTACGATAAATTTGCAGTCCCGTATTTTCCCGGGATTTTTATTTAACAAAATGTATTTTAAAAAGCCGCTTCCATAATTTGTGAGCCAAAAATTAACTTTAGGTAAATATGCATTCGATTATCCGATCTCTACTTATAACCGTTCGGCACCACCACGACTAGCGAGATTAACATGTCTCATGCTTCTTCTTTTCCTAGTTATACGAGCATGTATGTAGTAATGAGATGGCAGTTTTGTGTTTGAGAGTTGGAGTCACTTTAGCTAAACAACCTGCTCCATTAAGCTCCTCAGCTCCGAAGAACATAAAGGAGGTTCGGAAGTATGCTTGGATTACCCAGCTACTTAATAAAGTGGTTTGGAAATCAACGTGGTCTTAACCGCCTCCGACGTCTAACAGTTTAACCACTAAAGGCTGTTAATTGGAAGGTTTGGGTTTCTGATCAGTTTGGTTGGTGACAAGTTACTGAGCTCACTTGGTCGGCTACAACAGTTTTAATTTTAGTCGGCTTCCATTGTAACAATGTTAGCTTTGTTGTTTTCTGACAATTAGCATCACCAGTTGACTTACTTTCTATCAATTGTTAAAATGAAAGTGTCCGTAGATTCTTTTATGGACATACTACATTGTGTCTTTATCCGATGTGATTTTATCTGGCTGATCTACATCAAATGACTGATTTGATTTATTTATTGGTTTCAGTGACATTAGAAAAAAGTTATTGTAAAAGAACAAACAAAAAGAGCCAAGTTAAACAAGATGTACTTTTTAAAATTGAGTTTTGCCAATTTATTTACGCATGGTGGAAATATCTCTATTAGAGGTGAGGCAGTCAGTTTCTCAGTTAACTGACAGATCTAAATGAAGCTTGCTTCCTCCTTCGACTTGCTTCCTTATCGTCCATTTCAGCAGACTATGTGAAGGGCAAGAGCTTCCGCGTTGTAAAAAAAAAGGTTTTGTTCGGTACTTATGATACGCCATGAAAATTACATGCTACACTCAAACATTAAATCGTTAAATTAATATAAAGGTATTCTTTTTATATTATAATTAATGAATTTGGCTATAGCGTTCCATGCACTATCTTACTTGAGCTTTGTATAGTGTACGAAACTTATTAACTTGTTATAATAATATATTTAGCAGCAGAAGTCACTTTCGCTTTGTTACTTTTCCCAAAGCTAAGTTCTGGTTTAAACTTAATGGCTAGCAGAATTAACGATACGTTAAAGACAAGGGCATATGTTGGAAATTGGAAGGTTTTTATTACTGTTAAAGACATCCGTGGGCTTTGGAAGTATTGTATATGTCATATACATATTATATGATATGTAGTTATTAGAACATAATTACCCTTTTTAAGCCTATTTTTTGTGTACCTACTCGTTGTACATTTTGCTAACTGCCAAGATCTTGATTTCCGGTGTTCAGAGAGAAGATACAGGTATTTGAAAACAGAGGACAGTTTGAAAGCACAAGTCTTGAGAATTGCTGGTTTTATTTACAACCAGACACAGCAGTGTATTAGGTATATAATAGGTATATAATAATTATGTATTAATGACATGATGAGTAATAGTGAAAAGCGAGTTTGCTAAATGAATTTACGTGACCGTTTAATTATCTCAAGGAAAGAATTTCGTTCATCGACTGTTTATAGGGAAATGTTAATCCGGCACTGCAAGGTCAGTCAGTTTTGAAGCCGGAACGGTCATTCGTAAGATCGGCTGACTCAGTACTTAGCTAGAAGCGTTTTGATAAGGAAACGCGGTATTTACCAATTTATAGATAATAATACGAAAGGTTTTGTCTGATTTATATTTACATTCTGTTTTATTTATCGATATTAATGATATATGATTATTAAGTACGAAATTACACAGCCTTACTAGAAAGTTTTAATTATATGACAATACTTCGAATGTTTTCTATTTTTGTCCCATTGAATATGTAAATTAAAAAAATATATATATTATGAGCATGTTGAACGAGTAAACCTTTTATTAATAAGGTTAACTGCATTTTATTTTAACACAGTCTGCTTAGTCTATACATATAATAACTAAGTATATACTTATCTGGTATATACATATATAGGATATCTTAACCGTAATAATTACAGAAAACGTTCCCAAGAGACCATTGGTAACTTTTACATATTCTAAACTGCGTTAATAGATCATATATATCCATAATAATTATCACTAATATAAATGTAGCTATTTTATAACTCTTCAAAACGCAGCCAGCCACTTTTGTCGACGATATTCTGTTATAAGTAATATAGAGACCGGATAATCGGATGCATATTTACCTAAAGTTAATTTTTGGCTCACAAATTATGGAAGCGGCTTTTTAAAATATATTTTGTTAAATAAAAATCCCGGGAAAATACGGGACTGCAAATTTAACGTAGTGATATTGTTTGAAAATTACTAAATTAGCACGTGGTATTTATTTTCAAAAGATCGAGACTCCGGGTTCATTTATACAACTATGCATACGTATTTACATGAAGTTTAGTTTCAGTTCCCCGTGCGATTTATGAATGTACGATTTATTACATGAAGAGTGTTATACGAAAGTAGTGAGCTAGTTTGACTACTCACAAATCACCTACTCACAAATTACACGGGGAACTGAAACACACCTTCATGTAACGTCGTTTTTAAGCTCATATTACCGACTAGTTTTGCATTACCAAAATGTTCTACAGTACCGGAATTCCGGGATTTTTATTTATGGAAATAAAATAAAAAGACAGTTCCATACTTTGTCAAAAACTAAATTAGGTAAATAAATAAACATCCGGCTATCCAATTCCGCAATCCCGGGATTTTTATTAAACAAAACAATAAAAAGCCATTTCCATACTTTGTCTTAAACTAACTTTAGGTAAATATGCATCCGATTATCCGATCTCTAGTAATAATAAAACTGCAAGTTTCTTTTATTAGATTTTTTTATATTAAATGTTTCCATAAGTTTTTGAGAAGTTTCATTTATCCTTTGTTATATCTAATCCAAACGCTCTTTATTTAATAGAAATATTACGTTTCGTATGCCGTGTCAGAAAATATAGGTAAAATTGCTTTTATCGTTTGTTACTAAAACTGACGTATAATGTACTAATACTTAAGTATTGGTACTTTAAGCAAGCTCGAAAATGAATAAGTTGTGACTCGAACCTATCGAACCGCGTATTTAAAAATGATAAACAAGCTTAATTTGTATTTTTCGTAATATTTTCTTTTCTTTACATGCAAAGTAAAAGACTTTTCCGCCACGCAGTAATAATATTTTTATTATTTCAGATTTCACATCCATATTTGTTAGTAACAATTTTGCTTATTCTATTGTTTGTACATAACACACAATCAAACACAACATACTATGCTAATTCATGGGAAATGGCGATACAGGGATTCATGTAGGCACAATGCTACATGTAGTCATATACTGCTAGCGTGTTATCTATCATGCCCAGGATGCTGTTGGTACTACTATGTACTCTGCGTATCGCATCGGACACGCATCTTTGACGTACCTTTTATAGCATAAAAACAATTTACGCGGTATTCTGCGAACACATAATTAATATTTTATTACATTTATTGATGAAATATATTTTAAACCTACGTTATCTGTTTATGTGTATTAATTATTATATATGATGCTCGTAGGGTGAAGGAAAACATTGTGAGGTAATTGTATGTAGTCAAGTAACCCCCACTGGGCCAGCGTGGTTTACTAAGGCCCAATCGCCCTAACATAGTTGGGGTAGGCTCGTGTCCCTCGGTGAGGATGCATATGACCTGGAGACGTATTTTTGAATCATTAGATGTGAATTTGGAATTCGAATACGAATACAAATCGTGCGCGAAATTATTTTCTACAATTTTATAGATTTTTGAATCACTCGAATTCAGTGTTGTCATTAAAAACAAATTCTTAATTAGATTCCGTTTCACACATAAAAATTAAAAATTATAACAACAAAAATTACATTATAAATATTCACTTATTATTATATACCTGTTTACAAGCTTTACATTAACCAGAGTAAATTTATCACTGTCAACGTCACTTCAGCATTGGATATTTAATTCTACTAGTAGAAATAAAAAACGAGTGGGGTGAACCACTCGTTGCACAACGCACGAAATGAAAGTTCAGAAATAGTGAATTCGGTAATTCGTATACGATTCTCACGATTTCGAATGCGAATTGGTTTTCTATTGTTTCAAAAATTCGTCGCTTCGTCAAGTTGCTTTTGGTCACAGGCCATATACTTATTGAAAGTAACTTCCAGCAAGCTCCTAGGACGTCTATCCTAACACGGCAGTCTATAAAAAGATGTGGTAATTATACAAAATCCTCGTATAGAAGCACGTTTTCTATCATACGAAATTACTTAATTACAAAGTCGTAGAATATTAAATAATTAATATCAGAACCTTTTTAATTGTGCCCAGTGAAATTTCTAGGTGACTTCACTTAACCCGTTTGCGCAAACAATCAATTTCGGTTCTCTTAATCTCGCGGGCCCTACGGACCACGGTCAAACGCATTTTAATTATGAAATTGACATATCGCTGTAATATCGCCGGGGTCGTATTAAGGGCTACGGTGGGTAGTATTTATTTTTTCATACAATATTAGGTAGACTAGACTAAAACTACTATACAGTTATAACATATATTAAAAACAAAGATTACACATAATGTATGTGCGTGATGTTAATAGTAGAATTGCAATTCGTTTAGGATTATTGAGTTTACAAAAAAGAATTTATAGTTTAATTTACAATATAAAAAAGTCGTATTAGAGGCTATATGTAATATTCATTTTTGATGTCAGGCGCTATTTTATATTACTATTTATATTATTTATATAGAAATAAAATGGCCTGTTGTAGGTATACAATTATATTAAACAGACACTTATATTGTTCTATTATTTATCATGCAGTATGGGTAACAATATTTTGTTATTTCATTAAACCACATCATTAATGTCACAGTAAAATAATGCGATCTGTATAATAATAGCAAGCTCATTTATAAGGTTCGAAATGAGAGCAATATCTTTCATTCTGGGACCTTATTAAAAATTATCTTCTACAACAAAAACGTCTATAACATATTTGTAGAAGTAATTCATTTTAGATATTCATTGCTACTCTATTATGATTATTTTGATTGTAAAATGGCAAATACAAAAATATATTTTAAATTGTATATTTGTAATAAATAGTATATATTGTTTGGTCCCATGTATTCTATGGTGGTGGTCACTTATATTTCTACCCATGAGCTGCCTCAGGATACGAGTTTAATCATACTAGGAAATATATATACCCCTTTGTTGCTAGATGTATTGATAGATATTGATATTGATTGAAAGATTGATAATATTATGATTAAAACTAGATGTAACAAGTCCATTGGTAGTATGTCTTTTCCATTTGATGACGACGCGTAGCTACCTGTTATCGTCTCATGATATCAATATGAAGAGACAGAGTGGCGACATATTTCATAATAATGAATCGTCGCACAGATTAAAATAAACATAGAAATAAAATTATATTTTTATAATATGAACTTCAATTACAAATAATAGGTCTTTAACTGTTTACCAGCCGTCTTGAGTAGTGAATTTTAACTATTTATCTTTTTTATTGGTACTTAGGTTTAGGTTTAATAATTTACAATGTACGAAGAATTATTTTAATAAAACTATAGCTAATAAAGTACAAGTATACTGACATAAGACCTATTATTGAGATTAAGAATTTCAAATTGATAAATACAATTTATACAAACAAGCTGTGAGATTTAATATGATAGTAATTAAAAATGGCATTGGGGTTAAAATGATATGCAATAATAAACGTCTTAAAATAAGTTATTAAGTTCTAACGAAAAATACGGCAGCAGAAACAAAGAACTATTATTATAAATGTGTTAGACGCAAACCACCCTTAGTACTGCACTGTGAATGTGAACTGTGTTCACTGGCTCGTAACTTTTATAATTTAATAAAAGAGTTCGGACTTACAGAATTAATTGTGAGGCACACATCCCTCCTCCGGCGCTCCTGGCTCGTGATATTTATCTAATGCATATTAATATGTTTGCTTAAACAAAAATGGACGGCGTTCTGTCATGTGCGCTTGTTAAATTAATCCACATTAGAGTCCCAAAGCCTTTTGAGTTGAAATGAACAACTGGTCTTCAGATTTCTTTGAAATATGTCTTTTTATAATATAGACTGATTGTTTTCGTTTCTTTTTATATGAGAGAAATTTGTTGATTAATGTAGAATCAATTGCTCAAGTACTGAGTATTGATCTCCCAGTCTATACTATACATTTTTATTAAATATGATTATCATAAACAATTATTGTTGAAATACTGAATAATTAATCCAAATATTGGATGTACCTATAATATATATAAATATTTGATATACTTAAACCAATTAGCCTAGCTCAAACTTAGCTCTGAAGGCTTGTGCTATGGGATCTAGGGTAACGGATAGCCATACATATATATATATTATATATATATATATATATATATTTGTAGAAATATATATCAACAACCATGACTAAGGTACAAATGCTCGCATTCATCACACAAACATCTGCCCCCACCGGGATTGGAACCCGGGACCTAAGAGATGGCGACACCTTGAAACCGGTGTACTAACTATCCACTCGACTATGGAGGTCGTCAAATGAACAAGAAAAGTAACAACACACGCAATCTAAATAATATCGCACTGGAAATAGTCAGTACTACTATACTGATCAAACTATCTAAAACGCATGTTGCGGGTCTTTTCTTATACACAGACATTAACGACACATACACGCCTGTGTACACACAATATGTTCAATATAACAATTCACATAATTGAATTTGAAAAGAATGATGTTGTTCAGTCAAAGGTCTAGCTGTTTGGTTGAACGACTATTTTAACCAGTTGGCTGCGACATATGTATTAGATTCGATTCAATGATTTCTACGGAAGCGTCAGAACCTGACATCAAACTATTACATTCTCTTTGTTCGAACGTATAACTTGTTTATTTTAAGATTTTCCTTGAAGACTTACTATTATTTTATATTCACTTGAATTTTGTAAGGTGTCTTAGACTCGTATTTTAAAATCACAATCTATTGAGTTAGAGTGCAATCTGGTTGAGTAGAGTTAGAAAGTAATTTTATGACTGTACTCAAGCAAAGATTTGCATTTGAGTCTCATTCTTTAATAATGACTTTAGACCATCTGCATTAAGCTTTACTGGGCGAAACTATTGCCAGTAAAAGTATTAGTTCCATGTTCGAATCTGGTACTGAGAATTTTTTCTCTCATTAATAATCGACCAATTAACATTCAATATTTGTTAGACTTTAAACCATTTACAAGGAAAGAAGTATAAAAACAATTAAAATGGCAAAAATCAACATATTCAACTTAGCTAGGAATGTAATTTTTTATTATTATTATTCGTGTGTAAGTCGGGGCTGATATGCATCACTGCGACCTATTAAGATCTATTGTGACCAGCCTCCTATGTAGGCCCTACAGTAGCTCCCTTAACTGGGCACTGACCAAGAAATATAGGATGTTCCCAGTTCGGATTGTTTTTATTTCATCTGGGTCAAGGATGTGTTTCCCCAGGTGTCTGTTTCTTTTGTGAATCAGCGGTTCACAGTAGCACAAGAGGTGTATTGGTGTTTCACGCTCTTGTTCGCAGACTCTGCATGTGTCAGTGTTCTTAAGTTTCATGTTGTAAAGGTGTCTATTCAACTTGCAGTGACCGGTCAAAGCCCTAACCAGCACGCTCAAGTTACTCCTGTTAAGCTTTAATAGCTCGTCAGTGCGTTTGCGAAAGTATGGTTCGATTAGTGCTTTTGAGTGTGTCATCCCGGACGTACTGTGCCAGTCTGCTTTCGCCTCGTTTAGAAGGCGAGTTTTTACGTATTGCATGGCCTGGTTCTTTGAGATACCACAGATAGGCTATGGGCCGAACTGTATTCCTTGAGCCCCAGTCCTGGCTAGTTCATCGGCCTTCTCATTGCCGGTTATTCCAGAATGACCTGGCACCCATTTGAGAGTGATCTTGTTCTTTTCTCCCAGGTCATTGAGTTTTTTCACACAGTCTTTTACTAGCTTTGATTTAAGTGTGTTATTGTTTATTGCTAGTAAAGCTGCCTGACTGTCTGAATTAATTACGATTTTTTGGTTAACGTAGTTTCGTTGGCGGTTCGCTTGTACACATTCAATTATGGCACAGACTTCTGCCTGGAATATAGTGGCATGCTTTCCCAGGTTTATGCTTTTGCTAACCCTGGGTCTGCCCCCATATATGCCACATCTTACGTTAGCCCTCAATTTGGAGCTATCGGTGAACCACACCAGACACCCACACACAGACAGGAATGTAATTTAGTCTCAGTTCAATCATTCGTATCTGTTGAACCACTGTATTTAAAAACATACATATATTTAACATTACTACTATATTTATATACAAAAAATTGGACTGTACACCTGACGGTGAGTGGTTCCAGTCGTCTATAGTAGGTATATGTGGTTCTTGTGAGATTCGCAGCAAATTGCAAAAAGATTTGCAACCCCCACAAAAACTACAGTGTATGTTGCTAATATGAGGCATAAGATGTAAAGTCACAGTAATTAATAAAATTATTATATACTTACCCTTTACACCACTGCACAGTAATGCGAACACTGCTACTTGCAACAGATAAAGGTAAGACGGATGTACCCAAGCAGACGATCCTGAGATAGTCTCCCTCCGGTATACGATCGATAGACATACATATGATAAAACTACGAAGATTCCGCTGTGGAATTTTCTGTTCAAATAAAAATACATATCCACTTTGACATCGTTATTCGAAACAAAACAATTGTTTTAGAAGAAGGAAAAACGGATGCGATGTGACGGAGAGTTCTAAAACTTTCTAAGTCGGAGACAGTTTCATAAGCTTTTTTGCTATGACACTCATGACATGTCTTCGCTTTTATGCGAGACATTGTTTGTTGTTTGGTCAAAGATGCAACGTGAGTTGATATGTTTTTTATGAAAGAAAATCGGTATTTAGTTTATACAAAAAAAAAAAACAAATAGGTTATCGCGATGATATAATTGATACTGTTAGTACATGAACTTTATAATATTGTGTTATGTACAATTATTATTAAGGTTCCTTTGGCATTTATCAACATATTTTGTTATATTATTTGAATAGATATGTGGAGTTATGTTGGAATAACCAACTGCGGGTCTAGGATGTGATAGCCATCGTTTTCGATAGGTTTCATGTTAGTTTAATACCAAAGAATAGTACAATTACGTTCCGCTAGAGGCGCTGTAAAATGTTTTTATATAAAAATTTACTGTCGATAACCTTTACAAACGAATATAAACACATGCCAGAGCCACTGATATGTATTTTCACAGAAAATGAAAATAGTGAAAATGAATATGTATCCTCTAAAAGAAATTGTGACGCATTATCAAGGTTCCGCCCTGACAAAACAAAACAAAAAAATTTAAAGATTTCGCCTAAGGAAATCACATACCATAATTTTGTTGAAAACTTTTCACCTATTACAAATGAAGATGGAAAAAATTTAGTCTAAAAGATAAAATTCTAAATATAATTAAATATTATGTAGAACCAGGTTGGCCCCAATCGTGCCCAGATGAAAATATAAAACCATTCTGTGGAAACCTTTCTGTGGAACCTTTCAGTGATAGACACAGCCACTGATATGTATTTCCACAGAAAACAATGAAACTACGTCTTAACCAATGTCGATTTATTAGCAGACTGACATCTACATAACTGGAAGATCACAAGTACCCACATGTACAAGATATTTTATTGTTACCTACATTACAGGTAGTTACACTGATATAGATTTGTTACATGATGCTTACTTTATTTTTCAAATAAATTTGTCGATAATTATAATTTATTACCATAATAAAGTTAATTATTTTAATAGCTTATAGCTGGTATAGTTGCCGCCTTTCCTTTTCAATGTACCCACAACTTGAAACGGAACTGACACGTCTCGCCAGTGCGGCGCCGCGCCGGAATCGTTCTGAAGGGTTGCGCCGTCACAAATCAAGTTATGAGAAATGCCACAAAAGGAAACTTTGTGCATTTCCGAATCGGCGAGCGTGAAATCCGACGACCGCTCCCTCGAGTTTCAACCTTAAGGTTTAAAGTTTAGGTTCATATCAACTCCTACTGAAAATCGAGTCGCTTCAGGATCTAGCGATGCGACTCAACTTGAGTGGGTATACGTTTAAATTGAAAAGATGCTGCTAAAAATATCATTTAATTGATATTAAGCACAGGTAACAATTTAAGTACGCAAAATTTTATGTGTATCTATTTTGCAAACCTTTTAAAACAGTGGTTCTTAACCTTTTAGTCATGAGGGACCTTTTAACTATATGTTTATGTTGCCGAGGACCACCCAGTTAGTTTACCTAAATTAAAAGTTCTTTGATAAATAAAACAAGCACAATTTATAAGTACTCAGTACTCTTCACTCTCTCAAGGTTACGTTATAAATTCTCACCGCTCATTACATCGATGACGCTACAAGTGACCATCGGCAACCCGCGCCGCTTTAACAAAGAACGAATGCAGAATGGAACGAAACCGCCACCCCTGCCCTTGTGAACCGAGTTTTGCCTTCGGACTCGTAGGTACGCGCGGCTCGCGTAGTTTCGACTCTACTCAATACGGCAGGTCACATATTATTAGGACGGCTTCGCGACCACTTGCAATGTCTCCAGGGACCATCAGTGGTCCGCGGACCATCGGTTAAGAACCACTGTTTTAAAATATCGCCTCCTTTTATAATTAATAACTATATAAATAGATCAAATTGTCACGTTTCAAACATTCATTCAAATCATTCAGAGGGTTTTTCTTCCGATGTAATATTACGGAACTTGTTAGTTTTATTTAAATATACAGTTAAACAACTGCAATAGTATATATATTATAAATAAACTAAAAATAGTATTTATTGTTATAATAATTGAAAATTGGACGAACTTACCTAAGTGAAGTCCAATTGTAATTTTTATGAAGGTTGATCTGAAATATAATTGTTAACAGTGTAGTCTTTCTATTCGGTATTCATTGCATCGCGGTTTTAGATTTAAAAAAAAAAAATAAAAAATTTCTTGTCTGTGGCACTCCGGGTAGCAAATGTCACTGAATCGAAAAAGCGCGGGAACTTAAACAAGTAAAGGCGGGCTTTTTTAAAAATATTTTATTATTTATTAAAAACGCTATTAATAGCTATTGATAGCATATTTAAATGAAGTTTCGTATAATAATATTAAATAGAATATAAGGAGCAATGGGGAAGCAAAGAACCAGAAAGAGAAAAAGAAAGATGAAGATGAGTCTGGTGATGCAGGTTTGGAGACAGATGAGGTAAGGTTGCCGCTACCGATGAATCGTCTTCCGATACTGATGAGGAAGTAAGTAACGCAGACAAGTACAAGCCATATTATGTTACTGATTATATACGCAGATATCCTGAAGAAATAAGTGGCACTGAATTTGTTGTCTTTGTCGAGTCATCAGATAATCAGACTCCAATAGGATCAAGAGACCTTCTTTCATTGTCAACTTGTCTGAAAAGATTTAATAAAGGTGTTAAATTTCTAAGAAATATAAACAGATATAAGATAGGTATTTTATTTTGAAAAACCAGACTTGGCAAATGCCTTTTTAAATAATAATACCTTCTTAAAAGAATATAAGTTTAAAGCCAGTATCCCTGCTGCTACTACTGAGGTTTCAGGTGTTATAAGGAATGTCTCTGTTAGTTTATCAAATAAAAAAATTTTTACAATGATAACCAGTACAAAGAAAATTATATCTGTTAAGCGAATTCTGAGAAAAAGTTAATGTCACTGAAGGTTATATATTGCAACCTACAACTACAGTAATTGTAACTTTTGCCACTTCCTTTTTACCAGAGTTTATAGATATTGGTGGATGGCGTCATGATGTTACTCAATACATCCCACCAGTTAAACAGTGTTATAGATGTTTGCGATATGGACATTTGGCCAAATATTGTAAAAATTCAGAAAAATGTAGTATATGTAAAGAAGATCACAACTACAAAGTTTGTACAGTCTCAGTGGAAAAAGCTGTTTGCATACATTGTGGTGGTAATCACACTAGCGTGGCTCCAATTTGCCCAGTTAAAAAACAAAAAATTTTAGAAAATAGAAATAAATATAAACCTGCCTCTTATGGTGATATTACAAACACTATGAATTTTCCTAAATTAACAAACAAGCCTAAAAATAATATAGATCTGATATCTTTTCTTAACACTGACAGCAACAGTCTCTCATTATTAGTCGAAAGCATAATTAAATGTGTTACATTACATAATTCTCAAAATACTAGTATTAACTCAAAAAGTGTTCTAGACATCTTGAAAAATACTTTTGGAAAGCAATCAACTTCTCAAAATTCACCCCGAATCAACTGAATATTGTACAGTGGAATGCTCAAAGCTTATTAAGCAATCAACTTATTTTTACTAAGTTTCTTTATGATCACTTTATTCATGTTGCAATTATATGTGAAACATGGCTTAAGCCTCATAATAAACTCAAAATTAAAGGATATCATATAGAACGAAATGACTGTGGCAATAAACATAATGGTGTAGCCATTTTAATTCATACTTCTCTAAAATATCGAAAAGTAACTTCTTTTTATGACAACTCTCTTCAAACAATTGTAGTACATTTAGAAATAAATCACAATATTATATCTATAGCTAGTATTTATTGTCCAACAAACTCTAATCCAAGTTTTTCAAAAAACAAGTTCAAACATTTCTTAAATTCCATCCATAAGCCCACAATTATTGCCGGTGATTTCAATGCTCATCACTCAATTTGGGGATGTTCGTTATCTGACAGTAGAGGTAAAGATATTCTAGAATGTATAGATGAATATAATTTAGTTTTGTTGAATGACGGTCACGTTACAACTGTTGGATCTCACTCTTGGAGGCCCAATGGTTTGGACTTGACTATGGTATCATCATCTTTAGCTCTACGATGTGAATGGTCTGTGTATGATGATCCACTAGGAAGTTATCACTTGCCAACTCTCACTAGTATGATATACAATGGCAGCATTGGCAACCCACAGTTTTCTAACACCCAAGACCAAAGTCATGTTTACAATGAATCTATGATCAATAATAGTAGTTTCAATCAAAAACTTATTGACTGGAAATTATATACTTCATTAGTTAATGATGAACTAGAAAATTTATCTATTAATGTAAGTGATAACAATTCAATACATCTGTATAATTCATTTTGTAAAATAATTTTATCAGTAGCTCAGAGGTCGATGTCCTCTCACAGACTACGGTCTGAAATGTACAATAGAACAACACAATGCGCAAAAAATAAAAAGTTACGAACAGTTCCCTGGTGGAATAGTAATTGTGTTAAAGCTGTACACGAGAGTAAGCAGGCATATTTAATTTTTAAGAGTAATCCATCTCAGGAAAATTTCATTAATTTTAAAAAGTTACAAGCTTTAAAAAAGCGTACTATTAAACAGGAAAGACTAAATAATTGGATTGAATTTTGCTCGAAATTAAATAGAATGACTCCAGTATCAGTTGTATGGCGTAATATGAGAAAATTAACACATACTTCGTATCGTCATAATAACGATGATGTCTCATGGGTCAGTGATTTCCTACGTAAATATACGCCAGACTTTGTGCAAAATAATAATCCATTTTTAATCGATACTATGACTTCAGATGTTGATCATACATTCCTCACTGATCCATTTACTTTAAATGAATTAAATGCAGCTATAAAATCTAGAAAAGACACTGCTAGCGGTTTGGATTGTTTATCGTATAAAATGTTCCGACTCCTCAATACAAATAATCAACTCAACTTTTAGAAATTTTTAATTGTTTATGGAAGGATTGCACCATTCCCCTGAATGGAAAATTGATTGCTTAGTCCCTATATTAAAATCTGGCAAAGTTGCATTTCAAGCTGATTCATATCGACCTATAGCTTTAACGTCTTGTGCTGGTAAACTCTTTGAGCAATTGATTAAACAAAGGTTGGAATATTATTTGAAACTAAATGTATTTTACCATCAAATCAATTTGGATTTAGGAGGATTTTCAGCTCGTGAAAGCTTAGCACATTTTTATACAGATATTACCACAGCTTTAAAACATAAAGAATATGTGATAGCAGTCTTTTTCGATATAGTGGGAGCATTTAATAATGTTAATCATAGTATACTAATAAAGTCTTTGTTGTCTTTTCTGCCAGTAAAAATTGTTAAATGGATATATTCTTTCATAACTGCTAGAAAAGTTTACGTTAAAGTTGGCAACGATCTGATAGGACCTAGATTTTCAAGTAAAGGAGTCTGTCAAGGAGGCATTTTGAGTCCTCTTCTGTATATATTGTATATAAGAAAACTAAACTTCATTCTAAGCAGTAATTTAATTAAAAATCTACAGTTTGCCGATGACCTTGTCGTTTATTGTAAAGGTTCAAATGTGCCTGATATACAACTTATAATAAATAGTAATTTAAAGAAATTGTCTGATTACTTTTCAGATCTAGATTTAGATGTTAGCTTACTGAAAAGTAAAGTCGTTGTATTTAATGTAAATAATAGAGCATTACCGCTAATTAACATTACTTATAATAATCATACACTGCCATTAGTAGTACTGTAAAATTTCTGGGTGTAATATTTCATGATAATCTTAATTGGGATTTGTATGTTGATTGCTTATTAAACAGAGCTTTAAAAGCAACTAATATTATTAGATCTGTAACGGGTTTAAAGTGGGGTGCAGACCCCAAAATTGTATTGATGCTTTATAAGGCGTTAGTTAGAAGTCATTTTGAATATGCCTTTTTTTGTTATGCTTCTATATCAAATACATCGATAAAATTGATAAGCTTCAGAATCAAAATTTACGGTTGATTCTTGGTGCTATGAACACTTCTCCCATAAATTCTATGCAGGTCGAATGCAATGTTTCGCCAATAAATATACGTTTTGAATTTTTAAAATGTAAATTTCTTCTTAAATTGTTATCAAACTCTAATAGCCTTCTTCTTGATAAATTAATAAACTGTCCTACAAATAATTTTCTTTCGAATAATTTGTCATATTTCTTGAGTATAAAAGATCAATGTAACATTTACTGTAGTAGCATTTTGCCTTGTTATAGCGATTCATATGAAAGCAAATTTTGTAATATTAATATTGTTATAGATAGAAAACTTAAAGATAAACATGATGTCTATTTAAAATTGTCGGAGTACTTTGATTATAGATCGCTTTACACAGATGGTTCAAAAATTGATGATAATGTGGCAGTAGCCATATATGATTTAAGTGCAAAGATCGGGCATGGGTTTAAAATATGTAACTACGCTAGTGTTTACTCCGCTGAAGCGAATGCCATAATTTCCGCTTTAACATATATTGAAAAAACTAGTCAGTATAATAATTGGATTATCATCACTGATAGCATGAGTGTTCTTATGGCTCTGAATAATCCTTCTTTTTCATCAACTACAAATTACTTGATTTATGTTATCAGAGAGAAGATATACCATTTACAAACTAACTGTTCAAAAAATATAATTTTGTTTTGGACTCCAGCACATGTTGGTGTGTATGGCAATGAACAAGTCGATAAATTGGCCAAAACTATCAACACCAGAGATGTTCCTATCAAAAACATTGCTGTCTGTTACACTGATTGTACAATTCTAATTAAATCAAAAACAGCAAAATTATGGGAAGATAACTGGAGCAATACTTTGAACATCAAAGGGAAGTGGTATCATAGAATAAATAATAAAATTAAGACACCTTGGTTCAATAGGTATAAATATATGAATAGAACATTTTATACAATTATCTGTCGTCTAAGAATTGGTCATGGTCGATTTAATGAGCATTTGCATCGGCTTGGCATGATCGCTTCCCCATCGTGCAACTGGTGCAATACTACTTTACCTCAATCTTTGCATCACCTCTTTTATGAATGTCCAAATTTCGCTCTTCAACGTCATATTTTGTTGGAAGATCTATCCTGCATATTGAATAAAACCCCTCAAGATTTACCGCGCTCCTTACAGCAAGTTTATCTAATGAAGAATGTTTCGAAACCATCTTTAATTACGTTATCTCCACATTTGGTGAACTATAAATGTATATGAACTTGAAGTAGAAGATATTACAGACTAGGCTGCATGGTTAACACCTTTGCCTTTCCCATAAAAGGGAAGAAGATATTAAAAAAAAAAAAAAAAAAAAAGCAAATGTCACTATTTTAGAGCTTTAAAGTGAGATGGCTCTGATGAGTTGATGACCCACTATGCTTGGGATCAGCAACAAGCTGATGCTGGTTGGGCGGGTGATTATATTTCAGATCAACCTTCATAAAATTACAATTGGACTTCACTTAGGTAAGTTCGTCCAATTTTCAATTTTATTTCATGTTGATCTGAAATATAATTGTTAACAGTGTAGTTGTTTAGAGACAGTTGCATAGTGGGTATCTATCATTATGTATGCACTTATGAAAGGTAAGTTTGTAAATAATAATTTCCAAAGGGTCTGGTATAAATGATGAGGTCCAAATTATTCTGAACTATAACACTTATGTCTAAGTAGATAATCACAGCTTAATTAGTCAGCCTTAATTACTTAACTAATTTTTATGAGGCAATAAGAGGGAATCAACTTGGTAATTTTCTCTGTATCTCACATATTGAAGTAAATTTTTGTGTTAATTTTACAATATAAAATTAAAACATAATAATAATCAAAAGTACAATGGTTTTCTGAGATAAGACTAAGATAAGTCAACAATATTTTAAAAACATAATTGAGATCAACATAATTGCAATGAAAATTAAGATAAATCAACAATATTTAAATCATCCTCATCAAGATAAATTGTGATAATAGCCTTTTTATTACTTGAAACTTAAATCAATATAATATAATAATATAAAAATAATATTATTAATCAAAGCTAAAAACTGCCTGTACAAAGTCATCACAACTGTTTTTATCTTGTATAGGTAACTGATAAAACCTTGCAAATGTAAGGGAATTTTCAGTCCAGCCAGCGGTTTTTCTATAACATCAATTGACACTCCTGCCTTGCTAGCTGATGAGGTGGCAGAATGGCGGGTGCTGTGTGATTTAAATTGGTTTGTATCAATACCACTATCTGCTAGGACACACTTGATCCACCTGCTTATGGTTTGTTTTGATGCATGGTGGTATGACTTTTTAAAAGTAAATAAAAGGTATGTTTGAAAATTTCTGATAGTGTTTGTGCTATGGATGTAGTCTTGAAGTGTGCTGGCTGGGCATATTTTAGGTTCTTGTAAATAAAATGGAAGGTTTATTATACTGTGTTGTTTTGTATGTACAGAAGTTTTTACTAAATCACTGATGACTATGGTGATTATATCATTAAGCTTAATCAGTGAAAGAGTTTCTACCCGCTGAGCACTTGCCAAGGCTAGCAATGTTACCAGTTTTTTAGTTAGCATTTCAAGGCTTAACAGTGAGTTTAGTGGTAATTTTGCTAGGTAACTCAACACCTTGTGTGGGTCCCATGTTTCTGTGTATCTTTGCATGGCTGGTTTTAGCCTGAATACACCTTTTAGGAATCGTTTCACTCTATCATCTGTCCCAACTTTCTCTCCTATTAAAAGAGAAAGGGCAGATTTATTGCAACTGAGGGTGTTATAGAACACCACACTTTGAAATTATTCTATTAGAAATTTTATTACAAAAGGTATAGGTGTTAAGAGCGATTCCTGGTTGTATGTATTGCAGAACTGCCACCAGCTTTTATAAGTTGTGTTATATTGAATCATAGTACCTTGGAGATGGATGCTAGCATAATGTCTAGTGAGCTCTGTGGCAAGCCTCTGCGTCTGAATGCCTCCCGCAGAAGATGCTCACTGCCAGGGTAAGGTGGCTGCTCAACGGGTGCTTTGCTCCAAAAGGAAATATCAATAAATTAGGATCTGTTTAGATATGATTGGGTTACTGATCATTAAGCTCATGGCTAGGGGGTACCATGGTTGGTACTCCCACATTGGGTAAACAAGTATGCCTCTGGCTTTATCACATTTAATCTTCTGTAGGCATTTAGT
Source organism: Scirpophaga incertulas (assembly GCA_036419045.1). Classification (NCBI taxonomy): domain Eukaryota; kingdom Metazoa; phylum Arthropoda; class Insecta; order Lepidoptera; family Crambidae; genus Scirpophaga; species Scirpophaga incertulas. Next base: position 10,014,348 of record CM071627.1, on the reverse strand, counting down.
TAGAAGGGCAAATGGTGGGAAGGCATAAAAATAATAAGGTGCCCAGTTAAGGGTCATAGCATCAATGTCAAATGCATTAGGATCCCTTTTCCAAGAGACATATAGCTTACATTTCTTATTAATCCTAGATGCAAAAGATCTATGTTTGGGATTCCTAGGTGGGTTTTTATAGTATTAAAGGCATCTTTACTTAATCCCATTCTGTGTCAAAATTTGTGTTACGTGATTCTTTATCCGCATATACATTGTCAGTGGACTTTATTAAGAGGCATAAATGTTTATATTTCTGTGTTCACACCAGCTCCAGATATCTCTGGTGATTTTGTTCAAGTGTGGGTATTGCACACTACCCATTTTTTAATGCATGCAATAGCAGTTGTGTTATCTATACGTAATAAAATATATATATAATACTTTATTGTACAATAAAAAAACAACAATTGTAGCTATACATAGTGTACAAGGGCGGACTTATCTCTAAAAGCGATCTCTTCCAGCCAACCCAAATAGTGGTGCAAGACGTTAAAATTGCAGGGGTAATTAAGTGTTTAACCTGGTATTCAAATGTACACATCATTAAGCATATATATACAAATACATACTTACACATAAATAAATATATACACATATATAGGTAATATACATAAATACATACATACATATAATATAATAATTATATAATTTAATACAATTAATTAGACAGATAGTACTCTTTCAGAAGACATTTGAAAGATGTAAGGGATGGTCTCTCACGAATGGAAGCGGGCAACTATTCCACAGCTTGGCAGCACGAACGGAAAAGGATTTTTGAAAAAATACGGAATTGGACTTAGGAATTTCAAGGACATTTTTAGTAACACAGGATCGCTTGGGGCGGGAGCTTTCGGCACTGGCTATTATATATATAATTGCAATGGCTATATGGTTTTGCGTAACATTTTTATCCAAAAAATGCTACTGTCAGTTCTAACTGGTTTATATGAAGGTGTTGTTCTGAGTGAGACCACATACCACCACTACTTTCACCATTGCAGTGTGTTCCCCAACCAGTCAGTGATGCATCAGAAAATATTTCCAACTGAAATTGTATTTAAATATTTGTATTTAAGTACATAATAGCATCATAATTGTCAGCATAGTGTGTCAACGCTAGATATTTCTCTCTTTCCGTTGCTTTAGTGTGCATGAGGCCATAAGGTACAGCAGGGCTAGCAGCTACTAAAGTACCAAGCAATTTTGCAAAGTTCCTTATTCTACAGCTCTTCAAGGATAGAAATTTTGTTACTAAAGATTTTATACTGTCTCTCTTATCCTGTGGTAATTCAAGTGACATTTTTTGTGAATTTATGATAAAGCCAAGAAACTTGCAAGATTTATTAGGTATTAGTGTGCTTTTTACATGGTTTACAATAAGGCCAAGCATTTAAAAATGGAGAGAGTTGCATCCCTATTTCTTATGCATTCCTTATAAGTTTGCCCAATGCAAAGATAGTCATCGAGATATATTGTTCATAAAAAACCCCTGTTTTCTGAGTGTACCAATCACTGGTTTCAGTAGTTTTGTGAAGACACTAGGTGCAGTACAAAGACCATAGTAATGCTGTGAATTTATAAAGAATGCCATCAAAATCGAAACGAAGGTATTTTCTGTGTTCTGGGACAACTGAGATGAGAAAATAAGATTCTTTGAGATCTATGGAGCACAAAAAATAGTCTTTATTTACAAGCTTTACTGCCGTTCTAATATCTTCTATCTTGAAGTGATCTATTTTGATGAAGGTATTCAGAGATTTTAAGTTAAGGATAAATTTAAATTTGCCATTGGTTTTGATCTTAAGAATTAGAATTAATTCTTAATAGAATTCTAATTAGAATTAGTATAATTAGAATTAATTCTTAAGAATTTAAGAATTTGAGATAAATTGGTTCTTACAGGGGTTGCATATTTGAACTGCACCTAGTTCTAATAAGTTGACAATGGCTTTGCGCATATTATCAACTTCAGTGAGAGGTATATTATTTTGGGGAACAAAACTTTGCACTGGAATTTTTAGAAAGGGAATATGGTAACCATTTACCCATTGTAATAGCATAGGATCACTAGTGATCCTTTGCCAGCAGGTGAAGTATTTAGTTATGTTGTCTGCATGTACCTGATCATTTAACGCCTGTTGCCCCGTGTCGCAGGCCTCTCGGGCCGCGTGTCGCAGGCCTCTCGGGCCGCGCGTGGCTGAAGGCTGGTCGTCGGGGCGGCGGCTGCGCTGTGCGGTTTCTGGGTCCACCTCGTGATGCCGTCGCCCTGGGTTGTGCTGAGGCTGTGGTGGACCGTAGCGGTTTCCCATAGTATTGCCTCTTTTTCCTCCTTCGTGATTCCGTTGAGGAGAATATGGTTCCAACGAACCGTGATTTCTTTTTGTATAGTTCCTCTGAACTGCTTACAATTGTCTTCGTATTCGGCCCCCAGAGCATCTTGGAAAGCTGCAACTGGGTCTACCTCCACCTCGTCCTCGATGCGGCCTTGGAAGGAAATTCCGCCATGTTTTGCTGTTGGATTTTCCAACGGCCACGTGTTTCATTTTTATATTAAATGTTTACGTTTTCAGCGTATCTCGTACGTAATGAAATAGTATCTCGTACTCTTAGGTTTAATGCTCTAAGCTCGTACTTATCAAAGCTATGGTATCTCGTACCAAGTTTGACCTTCATGCCTAACGGTATCTCGTACCGGCATGGGTGCATTGTATTCAACGTATCTCGTACGTAATGAAATAGTATCTCGTGCTTATCAAAGCTATGGTATCTCGTACCAAGTTTGACCTTCATGCCTAACGGTATCTCGTACCGGCATGGGTGCATTGTAGACTTTACCTTGTGAGTCCGGTGATGAGCTTGGGGAAAGAGGTCGAGACGAGGTTAATATGGGGCTTCGGCTTCTTGTGCGGCTACGGTGACGCTCGCGGATTTCGCGAAGGCGTTTTTCATATTTTTTGATTTTCTTCAATATTTTCCGATCGGACGGTATAATTGATAAACTTCGATGAAGTGAACCTTCACAAATCTTTTTAAATAAAACATTATTGTGCTTTTTATTAAGTGGTGGAGAGATCAAGATTTTCCGTGTTCTTGTATTCTGGAAGAGGATGTCATAGCCTCTCCGATAATGCCTGTGGCTAGCCCCAGTTGGTGTTGCATCAAAACGATGGCCTTGTCCCTCGTCAGAGCATTATCTGTTAAGACAGCTTATATTTCTTCGTTAAGGGTGGGGGCTTCCAGTAGCTGACAATTTTTGCCTTTTCAGTATTGCCTTTTGGTTTGCTTGTTGTGGTGTAAGTTGGCTTAGCTAGATTTGCTTTTGGTGTTGACTTTTTTATTTGGGTTGAAGACTTCTTCAGTTCTAGGCTATTTTTAATTTTTGATGCCAGGTTATCACGTTTTACTTTTTCAGTAATGTTCAAAAAGTTTTACGAGACCTACGATGCCGGCGAACGCGCGAAAGAAAAGTGACATTTGCTACCCGGAGTGCCACAGACAAGAAATTTTTTATTTTTTTTTTTTTAAATCTAAAACCGCGATGCCAATGAATACCGAATAGAAAGACTACACTGTTAACAATTATATTTCAGATCAACATGAAATAAAATAGTAAATTGTTGCTAAATTTCCGGTGTTCAATTTTGATTGAATCTGACAGCGCAATTATATGGTTACTTTATTAAGATTCAGTTATATAATTATTTTCATAAAGCAGCAACGATACTGCACTATCTGACAGTTCCAATAAAATCCAATATTAATAAAAATGGTATATTTATAACCACTTTTGCACGACTAAGACGCTACGCCATTGGCTCACAAGTCTACGGCGGGAGACCTTGTACTGGAAAGAACCAGCAAGAAAATCAGCTTATTAAAGAATTTTTTCTTCCTGTTTTTTTACACCGTCGTTAATTAGAAACACCTCTCCTGTCCTTTACAACTTTCAATAAGTTCACATTTAACTTATTTACTACAGTCAAAATATTTTGCTACGTAACTATTGAGTTATATATATTATACCCACGTATTGTTATCATTTAAGTAATCTTTAACAGTATAATAATCTTTTTTTTATTTGAAATCCTTACTAATCCTTATCCTTACTAATATTATAAATCGGAAAGTGAGTTTGTTTGTTTGTTTGTTCCGCTTTCACGCCGTAACTACTGAACCGATTGCTTTGAAATTTGCAGACGTAAAGATAAAAGTCCGGATTAAATAATAGGCTACTTTTTATCACGGAAAAATCGACAGATCCCACGGGATGCGCAATAAAGGCTTCGCTCAAAAACTACTGCACAGATTTTCATGCGGTTTTCATCAATAGATAGAATGATTCTTGAGCAAGGTTTTGCGGTTTTTTTTATCTCGGAAAAACGGATAGTCCCACGGGAAGCGCGATAAAACCTTCGCGCCATAAACCGACTTCCGCGCATATGTAGCCGTGGGCCCTTAACCTTTTATAGAAATGCATGCGGCGAAGCCGCGGGCAGAAAGCTAGTTTGGATATAAACAAACATACATATCTGGGTGCTGGTCTAACACAGTTCGTATCAGTGTTAGTTTTTTCCATATATGTGCAGAATGTCCAATATCAAATAAGGCTCAAAAAGAATACTATTCCAGAGGTATTATCTGATCTATGCGCGAAGAACCACCAGATGGGTCAGTTGATCGCCTGTCACCGATTTTCCAGCCCATTAGCGTTATTTGCAATTCTATATTACATTAATTCTAAAAGTAGAGATGAATTCGTTTATTTCCACACGGATTGAACTTTAGCTTTTCACTAATATTTTTCTTCTACTTTCTCATTTTTTATACTACTTAAATAGTACATTACTTTTTTTTTTATTGCATACGGTGGCAGACGCGCAAATGGCCCACCTGATGGTAAGTGGTAACCATCGCTCATCGTTAGACATATCGCAGCGCTCAGGAAACACTGCAGCTGGGAGCTCATTCCAGAGTTTGCATGTACGCGGAAGGAATGAAGGAATGTTATTCTGTTACAATCATTTTCTTGTTTCTCTTGCTCTGTTCCCAATTTTATTTGGGGTCGGCGCAACATGTCTTCCTGTTCCAGTCTCCTCTATCACTCGCCATTCACTCTCAACTCTCTCAACTCGCCAACACTCACCAACACTCCCTTCTTCAACATATCAACATTCACACAGTCCATCCATCTTTTCTTTTCTCTTCACACTCCATCTCTACTTTCATGTCCATAACTTTCCTAGTAACATCATCATCTTTTACTATCATTTTATTTGTGATTATTGTATCATTCTATTTGTGATTATTGTCTCATTTTATTTACATGTGCTATCTTCTTTCCAGGAGTTGCTGCGCCGCGATACTTTTACCATGGATTTTATTTAAGATAGACAAAATTTAGTTTGCTATTTTTTTATAATACTCTATCAATTGATATTTTGTTAAATTATATAAGTAACAAACGGTTAGAAGAATATTAGATATGGTATTTTTTATTAACCTGATAATCTGTGATAACGTAGTTAGCCATGAAAATAAATAAACAACAAAATGACGAATATAATATATTAATTTTAATGTATCCGGAATTGAATTGTATAGTGTTTAAATATACAATTGTGTATTTCAGTGTGAAAGCGTCTTAATTATTGTATGTAAATGATTGCGAATAAACTGTTTTACATTATGCTATATTGTTATTTCTCCATGCGTTGAAGGAACATAAAACATCTGTCGCTGATCTCTTTTTTTGAAAGATGTGAATGAACTTTTCAGAATTATCTTCCGTAAGCTTGTGTTATTGGATCTAAGGTAACGGATAGGATAGGAGGAAAGAAGGAGGAATATATATATATATATATATATATATATATATATATATATATATATATATATATTATATATATATATATATATATATATATATATATTATATATATATATATAATATATATATCGTCAAAAAAATCGCACCTCCGAGAAAATCACGTTCAAATGTCGTTAACTCTTGATATGCACATGCAGTCGTATTAATTATAATTTTATTTAAAAGGTTATTTAAAAAACATTATTTTTCATTATCAAATAAAACCTAATGCAACAAATAAAGTGCCACAAAAATTCTAAGGAAATTTTGATGGTCGGGAGAGTCGCCAGTTGCGCTACCTTTGTGGGTATAAAAGGGTCAACACGGGGTCAATGTGGGTTGTGCACCGCCCCGTTCTGGAGGGCGGGAGCGTTAGTTCAAGCCGATAGGGTCCCAGGCCTTCCGCCCGACCAAAGGCTGTAGGTAGTGTTTAGTTGGTAGGCTGGCCTTCTGCTGGAGTCCAACATAACCATCCGCCGTAGACCGGTTGCGGGTGGTATCCGGTGCGAGGTCGTCCGAGCACCAGGGGGTTGTCAATAGCGACCACTGTGGTGGCGCGCCCCCTATGAGGATTCACTACCCTCCCCCGTGGGAAAAAAAAAAGTCAATGTGGGTCATTCGCTATTAAACCGTTGAAGAGGACACACGCACTGATTTTACTGAAGAAAGAACATCTGGAAAATGGACACTACAGCTGATGAGGCCGCTCAAGTGGTTGCACTACTGCAAGCAGGGGGGCGGCAGGTTGATGTCGCCCGGCAACTGAATCTGAGCCGTTTTTCGGTTAGAAGAGTCTACCAGCGCTTTTTAGAGACTGGTGGCTATATCAGGCGACATGGGTCCGGTAGTCGTCGCTGCACTTCAGAAAGAGACGACCGGTTCGTTATAATATTTATATATATATATATATATATATATATATTTGTTACACTTACACCAATTAGCCTAGCCCAAGGTAAGCTCTGTAAGGCTTGTGCTATGGGATCTAGGGTAACGGATAGACATACATATATAAATATTTTTTATTGAAATATATATTCAACAACCATGACTAAGGTACAAATGCTGGCATTCATCACACAAACATCTGCCCCACCGGGATTCGAACCCGGGACCTCAGAGATGGCGACACCTTGAAACTGGTGTACTATCCACTCGACTATGGAGGTCGTCAAAGGTTCGTTGTGTCTCTTTGAGAAATCGCTTCTCAAACGCTGTTCAGCTGCAACAGGAGCTCCAGGCAGTTCGCAGACGCACCGTGAGTGTCTCCACGGTTAGAAGAAGACTGAAGGAGAAGAACATAGCAGCCCGTAGAGCTGCTACAGGTCCAAAATTGACTGCAGCGCACCGGCGAGCCCGCTTGCAGTTTGCTCGCGACCACGTCGATTGGACCATTGAGCAGTGGGGAGCTGTTCTCTTCTCAGACGAGACACGAGTGTGCCTTTTTTGCAATGACCGACGGAGAAGAGTATACCGGAGGCAGGGTGAACGTTTCGCCCAGCCTGCATCCAGGAGACGGTGGAATATGGAGGCGGATCCTGCATGTTCTGGGGCGGTATGTCGGCTGCCGGCAAAACCGACCTTGTCTGCGTCTCCCGGCCGGAGGTGCTCTCGGACAAGGGTCGCTGACTGCTCGCCGCTATATCACAGAGATCCTGGATTTGCATGTGGTCCTTTTGCCGAATCTTTTGGCGAGGGGTTCACATTAATGCACGACAACGCTCGCGCTCACACTGCAGCCATCGTGAGTGACTTCCTGCGGAAGTCCCAAATTTCTGTGATGCAGTGGCCAGCGAGTCCTGAGCAAGTCCTGATCTGAATCCGATAGAGCATCTCTGGGACCACCTTAAGCGTAAGGTTCGATCTCGGATCCGGCTCCTTCGACTCTACAGGATCTCCAAACCGCGGTGATTGAAGAATGGAGTCTTATCCCTCAAGAAGAGTTCCTGAAGTTGGTGAGGTCTATGAGGGACCGTATAGAACCCGTCATCAGGGCAAGGGGGGGTAACATTAGATTTTAAATTAATTTTAAGACACTTTTTGTAATTTTTTTTTGTAAATTATCGATTGTTAATTAGGACTTAATTAAGAATTTTTATTATTTTTCAAATTTTAATGATTTTTGTATAATTTTAATAAAAAAAAGATTAAACTTAATTGTGTTTTGATACCTTTCCAATCATACCTAACACTATCCTCTACATAAGGCTTAGGAATATTTGAATAAGATTTCTAAAGGGTGCGATTTTTTGACGCCGAGTGTATATATATATATACACTCGGCGGCGGCTATATATATATATATATATATTTTAATAGAAAGAAATATATATTAACATCTATGTGACCCCACCGGGACTCCAACGCGGGATCATTCCGCGTCGGAGGTCGTCACTAGTTTAGTGTTAACACTTTTATTTCTTTTATATCTCGATGGTAGCAAAACTACTTACAGCCTGCTGATGGTAAGCCGTCACTTAGGTTACGTTTTACGTTTGCAACACCAGTGATATCACAAACTCGTTGCCGACCCTAACTCTCGAAATGGCGCCCATTTGACAATCGGAGCGTGCGTGGGAGGAAATTTCTTTGCCACCGCACTGTGCATCTACACTCCAGTATGTGAGGATGAACAATGTCGATAGCGAGTGCGATGAAAGAATGTGACCATTTCATCATGTAAAACAATGTCTTGAGAATACAATACCTTATACAAGCAGTAGAACATATATAAAGAGGAAAAGTCGTTCTTCACTGTAATTGTTTTAAAACCGCTTGTGATAAGTGGTGGAGTTCGTTAAAGATTCGCTCAGCTTATCTTTGGATCGACTCAAAAGGTTGAAATTGGTATCGAGCTGTTCCCGCCCACAGACGACAACTGCACTTTATATGGAGCCTGACCTGTGATTTATATGGCAGTTCTTGTCTCTGAGACAAGTACTATTTGGCTCTGTTAAGTGCACCTAGTTTTTTGGATGGCAACTTGACCTCAAGCATATACTCGTAAGTGACTCCGAACGTGGACGTCGCTAGAAATGTCAACATCGAGTATTTCAATACTTTTTGATCTTGTAAAGGATGTGTTCTGGAGTTGTATACGACCACAGTAAATGAGGTTTCCTTTACTTAGTTAATGCCTGACGTTTCGAATACTTTCCTGCATTTGTGGTTACGAGATGCTGTCAGAATACATGTCAATGTGCTCGTGTGTTTACACTATATCTCGTCTATTATTTAATAGACAATACTTAGTAAAGTTTGTAGTAGTTTGTCAGTATCTATGGGACGGGACGGGATGGAAACGTCGAGGAGGGTCGAATGCGGCGTTCCGCAGGGGTCGGTGTTGGGACCCCTGCTATGGAACCTCGCATACCTTCGCACCAGCCTTCCTGACGGCGTGAGTGTCGTCTGCTACGCTGACGATACTCTCGTCGTTTACGACTGGGGCCGACTTCGGGCCGGTGCTTGCCGAGCTTGGGGTGGCATGTGTCGTGCGGGCGATCCGCCGGCTGGGTTTAGAAATAGCGCCTCACAAAACCGAGGCGCTATGGTTCCACGGCCTTCCGAGGCGCCGGGAACCACCCAGCTGCCGGATCCGGGTGGGTGACGCGGTGGTCCTGGTGGGGCCGTACATCAAGTACCTGGGCCTCACCCTGGACCACCGCTGGAGCTTCGAGGAGCATTTCGTGCGGTTGGTCCCCCGAGCCAAAAGGGTGGCGGGCGCATTGCATCGCCTGCTGTCCAATCTCGGTGGACCGAGGGATGGAGTTCGCCGCGCGGTACGAGTGCGTCGTGCGATCCGTGGCCATGTATGGGGCTCCCGTGTGGTCGCAAGACTGCGCGAGGTCCCCCCGCTGCAGAGCTCTGCTACGGAGCCTGCAACGGATAATGGCCATACGGATCGTGCGAGGCTACCGTACAATCTCGTACGAGGCGGCGACGGTTCTGGGACGCTCCCCTCCATTCGACATCCTGGCCGACATGTACGCGGCGACGTATGCGTCTCGGCGTGTCGGCCGGGGGGTGATGGGGGGAGCGCCCTGGAACCCGCGCACGAAGTGCCTAAGCGGGAGTGGCACCGACGGATTGTGGCGGCCTGGCGTGCGCAGCTCGAATTACAGATCTGCGCGCGCCAGCGGGCCGTAGGTGCCGTACTCCCGCACCTCGAAGCTTGGCTCCACGGGAAGGAGGAGGTCACCTACCGATGTTGACTCAGATACTCACCGGGCACGGCTGCTTCGGTGAGTATCTGTGTCGAATAGGACGGGAGGGATCGACACATTGTCACCACTGCGCATCCCGACCTCGACTCGGCCCAGCACACGCTGGCGGAGTACCCCGCGTGGGCCTTTCGAGCGCCGAGTCTTCGAGATCGGGCGAGATCTGTCTCCGCCGGCATTGATTGCGGCAATGCTGGCGGACGAGGGAGGTTGGAGGGCTGTGGCCTCCTCTGTGAAGCAGTGATGCTCCAGAAGGAGGCCACCGAGCGGGGTCGGGAGATGGCCGATCCCGCTTGAAGAAGGCGGCGCCGGGCTCGGTAGCACAGCTGCGGCGCCGCCGCGGGTCGCCGGCGGGCGCGAGGACGTCGCGACTGCTACGGCGACCGGGATGGACCACGCCCCTTCCGTGGCCAGGGGGCGTCGTCGGTGGAGGAGACCGGGGGAGGTAGTGTAGCCTCCCCCGAGGAGGGCTCCCCTCTAGGCAGGGGAGCGGAGGCTGGGGGTTTCCGGAAGTGGCTTGATGTTCCCGGGGGCTCCCTACATGCCTGAGGAAGGCCATCCCTGAGGTTTTAGTGGGTAGGCCTCCCCCTTCTGGGGAGGAGAGCCCCACATAACCGCCGGCTCGCCACAGCCGGGGTATGCAATTTGATGCATTTTCCTCAGGGGAACAAAAAAAAAGTTTGTCAGTATCTGCCCGTGCACGGCATTGGTAATGAATGACAATATCTATAATCTTCCCCTTATCGTCGTATTCTTCACCGACTGTTACTGAGGGAGATGATGGAGATCTGTGCCTATTTTTGGCCATATGGAGTGTAACATGTACTTTACTATGAAGCGGTTTGATAAGATTACCTAAAAGGATTGCGACTCTCGGCGGTATACCGTCAATCTTCCTTGTCTAGTTAGTAGTAGTAGTAGTTTTCCTTGTTCTCGTCACTATAAGCTATCCAAGAGTATCAGTTGTACACTCTCCGACCTATGTGGGCAAAAATTCCAGTATTCTCCGCAAAAAGGTAGGGTAGAGTCTAGTCGCATTCTTTAAATCTGGAAGGATATATACGTTTGAGCAGTTTGAGGTATCTTTGTTCCACCTTTCACCAGCATCATATATGTTAAAGTGGTGAATGCGGTCACAATCGTCCTATTTTTTTGTCTACGATTCCAAGCTGTAGTTAAAAGTGAAAAATACTATTGTCTTGTGTGTAATATACGGTACTTTCTAGATTCTCTGCATTTGAGACATTCCGCTTTTTGTTATTCCTTTGCGCCACATTATCTTAGGCTCTCATGATTGCAGCACCAAGTATATAAAATTGTCCGCTTTTTAAAATGATATGATGTCTGACATTTGCAGGGTACCGGTACGATATCATATATCATAAAAAGTATTACTGCCTTTATGATATATTTTTTTATAATATTGGTAACATCAGTATTATAAAGATATGACTATTTTTTATTTGTATTGAATAAGCTACGAAGTCGCAGAACCGATTTTTATGATAGTGAATACAGAGATAATTTGACACATAGGGAAGGAAATAGGGCACTTTTAATATTTTCATGTGTAGTTATCGGTTAAGGGTACTCCAGATTCGTTCTATTTCACTTGTCCATTCGTAATTGCTTTATAAATTAAATGTATACCTATTAAATTTCAGACTTATAGAACTTATCTATTTTTGTATTTATTTTTAACGCTACAGTGTTACTCTTAATCTCATAATTAATATAATTAACTAAAACTATCTCAATAATTGTAATTTCTAATTTTGAGCTCAATTGGTTGAAATTTTCTGAAAATAATTTTAGTTGATTTCTTATTAATTTTAATAGTTAATATAATGTCTATCGATGTGTTTAAAAATCCCAAAAATATGGTTTTGTTTATTTAAATAAATAAAACACAAAAGCCTTCATACTAAACCGTAATTTCGTAGCTACAGTCAGCAATAGCTAAAGCTTTACATTTGCACTACGAAAAGTATCGCTAATAGAAGCGGTGTCTTAAATAATCTCAATATCAATAAGTAAAGTCTAACACATTGCTATTTTGTTTTACATTATAGGTTCATATTTTCGTAATTTTATAGGTCGATAATACTTCCAAAAACCTATTCAAAAACCTTAATGAAGTACAAAATATATGAAAATGCCTTTTCATAAAATTCCGCAATATTTGATCTACGAATATAAACTCAGAAATACGGTACTGTTATTTTTCTCTTCAGAACAAACAAAAATATTTCGCTACATCGAAATTAGTTTATGCCAAGAAAGTGTTTCGATATCACTACCAGTCCATGATATATATCCGAAATTTGTTCTAAAGAAGCCCCGCGAGTCACGCATTATGTCAACACGTGACACGTTCTTAGAAGATTATTGGAAATATAGTGAAAGCAAATGAGATTTGCGTTCGCAGATGTAGTCAGAAGCCACTTTCATCGTGTCACATGCATCATTTCAGCGCCTAAACGAAATCCGACCTGTTCACGGGGAGGTGTTCGATTTGCGTGGATCTAACTTATTTATTAAATATTCTGTATTTGAAGAGACAAATTCAACCTTTTGAATTCAGGAGAGATTTGATTGAAAGAATTCACAAAGTCTAGTTGTGATATATATTTTTCACTTCAGTAGCTCAAACATGAAGGTTTTGCTGCTTAAAATCAGTGAGTAAAATCGATTTTTACTCACTAGTGAGACAAAGCTAACCACAGATTATAGTAACCTATGTATAGTAACTAATGGGATAACCATACAGACTATGTTGTTTCGCCCTAAGATAATATGCCCATGGACATTGGATCTGCCTGACACTTCTCGTTGTTCCGTGTCACGCATAGGTACCACTTTAAACTAATGTAGGTAAAATAAATTGGCAAGAAATCAGAAAAATAATTGTTAAAAAAATGTCTCTTCGGAACGGAACATAATAAGTACTTATTAAAATCTCAAGAATGATGCGCGGAACGGAACTATTGACAGAAGTTCCTTTCCACGCATCATACATTCTTGAGATTTTAATATTTTTTTTTTATTTAATTCGCTTAATTTACTAACAGGGAATAATAATAACAATAATTTACTTACTTATTATTTTTGAAGACATATTTTAACAATTATTTTTCTGTTCTTTTGACAATTTATTTTACATTTGTTTAAAGTGGTATGCGTAACGCGGAAAAACGAGAAGTGTCAGGCATAATTGACGTGATATTTCCAAAGTAGGTATGATATTTGTTCTCGCTGCTGAAGTGAAAAGTTATGTGTGTCACACGAGAGCAAAGTTGTTTGCATCTCGTGCCTTTGAATCCCTCGATACGCTCAGGATTCTACTCTAGAATCACTCGCTTCGCTCGTGATTCAAACAGAATCCTTCGCTTGCTCGGGACTCAAATCAGCACGCGCAGCAAACATCAACTTTGCTCACTTGTTGCACAAATAACTATTTTGTTCTCTGGAGAGAGGAGGCTCAGAATTCTCTTGGATATCACCACAACCAAGTGCCACGGTGACTATGTCGGGCTCCAAGCCAATCGCGACGGCTCCAGCGGGATGACTAACGGACCAAACTCAGCCTGAGCCTTTGCTTCTACGGTTTGGATGAAAAAAAATGAAAATGAAAAAGCATTTATTCAAAATAGCACTCAATTTTACAATCAAGTAAATCTAACAAAATGTGTTCCAGTTTGTTGGCATATAGGTATTGCTCCGAACCGGAGTGCGTGACACAATATACCACTTTAAAGCATAGCTTTTTATTTGAAATATAAAATGTGGAGAAAAATAAAAAAATACAAATATGAAAGCTATACAAACCTTACTATTTAGTTTACCACAGTATGTTTAACAAACTTAATTATACTTAATGCTAATCACAATACCATCCTTATTAATATAACATAACTCATCATAGTAGAAAGAAAATAAAAGAAAAATAGAAAACAAATAAACACAAGCGACTAACTGAACTATAGTTTACTCCTTGTTTAGGTTGTTATAGTAATTGCTTAATAGAAATTTTTCCAAGCTACAAGGGTCTAGTCATAATATTGTCAATGCGTCATACATATACTGTTATTGCATTTTCTCATCATCACCACGATGTATAACTTTATATATCTCACCTGAATAACATTAATTTGTATGAGAAAGGGAAAATAGCAATATAGCGGTTTGAGCTGCTGAAGTCATGTTTCTGATTTTCAAGAAATTATTATGAAACTGGAGATCTCAAATGAAGAAATCCAAGACGGAGGGTTTGTTTGGTTTACTCAACTAAACTTAATAGAGTACATATAGAAACAAGTAAAGTTGCAAAGCAGCAGTGTTCCTGTTAAAGATCTGGTTGTTCACTTTCTTGTTAACGTGATTGCATCTTATGTCAATTATAGGTAACTCATATTATGGTTTTTGTTCAAAGGGTTGCAGATTTGCTGCACATCTCACAGGAACCATTGGCACTATAGACTGTAACCAATTACCAGTAGGTGGGTAGTCGGTTTATTTGCCAATATATAAAATAAGGTATGCTTACCTTGTGCAGATTGAGTAACTTAACAAATAAGTTTAAAAGATTAACACAGTTTTTCAAATGCTAATTAGGCACCTAATTAGTTTGGTCTTAATGTCCGTTCTTGCCATAACTATCTCTTTAATTATCAGTAGCACCTTGGACATAAAATTTTAAATAGGCCTCTTAAGTATGACAATTAATTTTGACATTTAAAATGCCAGATGGATTAAATGCCAATATTTTCTATTAGTTATAGCTTTTGACCTTGATGTGTTTAAAATAATACTTTTTGTCAAAACACACTCCATGTTAGTCTGACGTCAAAATATTTGTTTTAAATCAGATTCTTTTCGGGTTTAGCATCTCCGTATCCTGCTTTGTATGCTGATATAAAGTTGTTATGTGTGGTCCTATCAAATTTTCGCCAGCTGCTTTCATGCTAGTAGTTTTATCTCAACTAACAGACCTTTGTGGAACCCATTTCAATATTTTTGAATATGCCCCCTTTGATATTTAAAGGAGATAATTTTTTCTTGTATGGAGAATAGGCACACTATAAAATGTAACGTTTATTAATGAGACATACTTTAAATAATTTCTTACTAACCCTAGATATTATAAGGAACATTAGCTTGTTTTTATCTAACGGGAATATTGAGAGAAATCAATTAAAACATGAAGATTAAATAACCTAAAATTCTTAGTAGTTAGTAGCTTTATTTTGATTTGTATTCAAATTGCTTTTAACGTAAATGCAATTTATCACTTTTTTATTCTTGAAAAAAATAATCTTCTTTGGCCACTACCAAACGCCCGAAAACGCTACTTAGCGTATTTCGGGCGTTTTCACCAGTGCTGCAGTGCTCGCGGAGAGTCGATACGACCTCATGCATTTACGTTAAAAAAAATACAGTATAAACAAACCCCTAAATCGTATTATTTTTTTTTGCATTCTAAATACGGGATACGGGAAAGAAAACGAAATCAAGCCGTTGGAAACGTAAACACAGAATTCGGTTGGAAACAAACCGATGTCAATTGGATGTCAGTGTAGGTATCATTCTGTCGCTGTCAAAAATGATGACGCGTTCCGTTTCACGACGATACTGGACTGACGTTAAAATAATCTAAAATAGTGTTAAAATAATTATTGAGAGTTCAATACTTTTAAATAAAATAAAAAAGAAATAATACACTATCCTTTATCTATTATTATATTTATATATTATTTGTATAATATTAAATCATCTTTCATTTTGATTTTAAAAACTTCCTTTTTCCGTTGTTCCTTTACCGCAAATGTCAAAAGTCATTACTAAGTTTAATTAATTGATTTTATCATTCCCGTTTCATTTTTACTCATAATATCGTGCAATTGCTTTTAATAATAAATTGATATTTTAGAGTTCAGTAATATCAATAAACGTTGCCGTTTTCTAGTGGGCCTAAAAAAAATTATCTCCTTTACCTATGTAATTGACGACCTCCGTAGTTGAGTAGTTAGTACCTATACCGGTTTCATGGTGTCGCCATCTCTGAGGTCCCGGGTTCGAATCTCGGTTTGGGGCAGATGTTTGCGAGATGAATGCGAGCATTTGTACCTTAGTCGTGGTTGTTATTATGTATTTCTATAAAAAATATTTATATATGTAAAATATATGTATGTCTATCCGTTACCCTCGATCCCATAACACAAGCCTTATAGAGCTTATTTTGGGCTAGCTAGGCTAATTGGTGTAAGTGTAAAAATATATATATACATGTATAGGTATATTAATGTTTGGCTGAGACATAGACGTTTTGATAAAGGCGACAAGAGTGTGTAGGAAATGAGAAGACTTATCATTTAAAGATTTTGACAGTATTGGAGTTTTTGAGTTGATATTTGATTTAATATAATTTTATTTTCGAGAACGTCTTCTTAAAACGTCAGTCTCAAATATCGAGAAGATGGTTTTAGGCGTTATGATTAAGATTTAACAAATATTTTTTATGTTGGTATTGCGGTATCCTTGCGTATTTTTAGAGGCAAAATATTTACAAAGCGCAATCCACTTATTGAAGCCGACAGGCGTTTCTGGATCTCTACTTGAAGCACGTAAATCACGAAAATTGGCCAGAGAACCCAATAGCCCAGTCATCTAAGACATAAAAATAGCGTTAGGTCGCAAAAAATTGCAAGGTCCTAATTTTTTGTGATGTTGTTAGGATAGATACCAATAGTATAAATCTAGATTTGCAACCTCGAAAGACCTGTGCTAACTTCGTGGTGCTCGAAAAACCTCGAAATTTTCGAACTTTTTCCAGTTTTTAGCTTACAACTTCTAAAATATGCATTTTGCAGCCAAATCATCTATGAAACTTTTAAATAAAACAAAATAAGCTACAAAATGAGTGTAACCCCAGCTTTGTATGTTTAACAGATCTCAAGATATGACATTTCGAAAATGGGCAATTCTTCCAAAATATTTTCAAATTTCTAGTTGGCTACACTTTAGATCGAAATACTGTCTAAAATACTCATCCTACAAGGAAACTGAATATAAATTAAGTTGTAGAGCAGTTATTTAGCTTTAATTTAAGTGTAAAAGAAACTGTTCAGGATAAATAGTTCTCATATTATAAGGTAAATAAGGAAATCACATCCTTTTCGAAATTTCTCTAGTAATATAAATATTACTTTAAAAATAAAATAAAATTGAAAACTATATATAAATATAAATATAGGTGGCAGTTAAAACCGCAAATCACTAAAGAGCTAAAGAGACCTCAGCTAATACTTGCGACAGAAACGACACGCAATACGTCAGTTATTAATATTATAACAAAAGGGTAGGTAGGTATGTAATGTAAGCTTACTATGGTTAGCGAGACAGTAGAATTCTTTTGGAAGGCCCAGGTTCATCATACGGCTCTTCTTGAAGTTCCGGCGACTCCTGCTGTGCAGTTGAGTCAGACTCGAAAATAACAGACGGAAGATGTAAAAGGGGGTCGTCAAAGTCATCTTCTTGATCTGGCTCAGTCTCGTAGGCAGGAACATTGCGACAGGTCTTCCCCCGACAAATTATACAAAGAGCAGAGCATTTCAGCCCTGCTTTCTGGCAGGAACATCATCCTGCTCCACACCCTTTCAGGCACCTGGGTGACAAGAAATTCAGCAGATATCATAATTACGGGTCATAACAGATTTAAATATTTTAAGTTCAATCTTAAAAAAATACCAATGATGCTACATTGTTAAAAATATCTTAATACAAATGGATTACATTACCTGCATAACAGGAGTTTGAGCAGAGTTTGCGGCGCTGGTTCTTTGGTTGAGGCCCTTCAGCCCTTCCTGAGACCTTGTCCATCCCCACTCGGTAGGATCTTTCTCAACCCTTAACCACTGCTGCACCTGGTGGTAGGTTCTGTAAGAATGGTGGGCAGCAGCCTCTTCTATTTTTAAAAAAGTTTCGAGGTTTTTCGAGCACCACGAAGTTAGCACAGGTCTTTCGAGGTTGCAAATAGATTTACACTATGGGTATCTATCCTAACAACATCACAAAAAATTAGGACCTTGCAATTTTTTGCGACCTAACATGTCTTAGATGACTGGCCTAAAATGTGACAGCCAAAGTACGCTTTGCTTATGCTGTATGCCTATCATTAACAATGAGTCATTTATAATCATCTCTGAATCAATGAAACACAATATATTACATCGTACATATGGTAGGAAACTATTGTAAGGGACAAAATAAAGAAAACATATTTAATTTCATTAATATATTAAATCAATAGTATACTAATCATGACAAACTAACAATCGGAGAACGATATTATTACAAACATCGATATATATGTACTACGTACTAGATTCGCCCGCCCGAACACACTACCAGTAAAGTGCACGGTTGACTCTGCACCTTGCTCAGTGAGTCGTCGCCAGTGTGCATCGCTCATAGGCCGACAATAAACATAATTATAACAGCGATTAAATAGTAAACCTGAACAAAAATAATTATTGAAAATTTAAGTGAGTAAAATATCTAGTTGTTTAAGTGGAAATAAGGATAATAATATTATAATTATACACCGTAAACAATATTTTGTGTTTATTGACGCCGCGCTGGCACGTGCTTTCTAAAATCATAGAGTAAAGCCATACAGATGTTCCTCCATACTTTAGGTTAATATATGTATAGACGGGATGATTATAAAATGTTTAGTTCGTAATTTTTTATTGTTTAGTACAAATTTATATTGTAGTAATAATTAAATAAAGTCCTAATATTTTGTTTTCTTTTATATTGCCATTCCTTCTATTATAAAACATAATAAGTGTATGAGGTACAATGTGCTTATAAAATTTGGTATCGCTTCTGCGGTGAAAACTCTTTGATACAAAGCGCTTTAACGTCATGCTTCACTGCGCTCGGCAAAACGTCATAAGTAAGCGGCGGTTACGACGTTTTGGTTGAACGAAATCTATACTTCGACAAGCGATCCAGCAGTTGTCTTTCATCAGACGAGTTCACATAGATTTAGCGATCTAGCTGATAATAGTTCTAACATTCACTAGTATTTGAACACACTTTTTCCTTTAGTGTTCTTGTCTATCGGTAGAATATATGTCAATGATTACAAATAGTTTTATGTTTACGTCTTTGACAGTTTTTGGAATTCATTTGTACATAAAGTCATAGCCAAAGCTTGCACGAAAATACAAATATGTGCTTGTAAACAACGCTTGTATGCTCATAGTAAAATTAGAGCGAGATACGATATCGGCGACGATACATCGTAAGGTTCAATTTATACGGCTCCAAGTAAAAACTTTATTTGCATTACGAAAGAAGTTTCTATTATAAACAATATAAAACGAATTCACTTACACTGAATTAAAGTTTAATTTGACATAGTTAAATTCTTTTACTTTATATAAAAAGGTAATACTTAACAATAAAAGACAATATTTTTATAAATATGTATCAGCCTATGTATCTTATGAAAGTTCATTTGAACTTTTTTAGATGGTGGTGATGGTATGTTTTAGTGGTTGATGATTTTGGCTGTTTTACTGTCTTTACTGACTTTTTTGGGTGTCTTTTTAGATTTTAACTCTTGAGCTAGCGGTGAAGCCTTCTTTGATGTATTATTATTAAAGTTGAATTTGTCGGGGTGTTTGTAATTCTTTTAAGTGCTTTCTTTGGTGCTGAAGATTTTTAATCAAAAGATGGTTCTGTGTCTGAAGCTTTAGTTGTTGTATTTGACACCGTTTCAGCTAAATCAGAATTCGTATTTAGTAATGGTATATCATGCGGTATAGGCGGCAAAGCTAAGATGTTGGATATTGTAGATTTAATTGAGTTTGTATTTGAAATCGGGTTAGTTATATTTGGTTCTAAAAGATTTAGTTCACCTTCACTATTTAATATATTTGGTTTTATAGAATTGGTGTTCAGAACTGTTTGTGGCAACCTCTGAGATACTAATGGTAAAAGAGAAGTTGAGGATACAATTTCTGATATATTAGGCACTTGAGGAGGTGACAAATTTGGTATACCAGGGGAAAGTAAAGTATTAGAAAAATTAGATATATTAGAAATATTATCAGGAATTACTATAGGCTGTGGTAGATTCGGTATAAGGTTACCAGATGAAGTTGCAACATCTTTGGTTGCTTCAGGATTCTTATTATATGTTACTGAATTTGGTAAGAGAGTTGTGGTAGACTCTAGATTATTTGGTAAGTTTGGTTGTATTGTGTTAGCTTCAGAATTCGGAACAGATGTTTGGGATGTTATGTTGGATAATGACGCGTTTGGCAAGAAATTTGCCACAGATGGAATAATCTGTGATATTTCGGACGGTCCTACAAACTTTTTATCTATTGATAACAGAGATGATGAAGATTCTTTGGTTGCGTCAGGATTCTTATTAGATGTTACTGAATTTGGCAAGAGTGTTGTAGTAGACTCTAGAATATTTGGTAACTTTGGTTGTATTGTGTTAGCTTCAGAATTCGGGACAGATATTTGAGACATTATGTTGGATAAAGACGCATCTGGCAAGAGATTTGCCATAAATGGAATATTTTGTGATATTTCAGACAGTTTGTCTTGAGAATCAACTAGTTTTATTAATGACACACTCGTGTTTGGCTTATTGCCTGTTAAACTAGACACCGCCGTCACTATCACACCAGAAGCTATTTCGCGAGATGTTTCAGATTGTTGACCGAGCATCTTTTCTGGTTTCTCTTTTGTAATAGGTGTTTTATTTGTTTCCACACTTGTATTTTTCTCTAACACAACACTTGTTTTCTTTTCGGGTGTATTTGTTTTATTTGACAATTCAGATGTTTTTGTATTTGTCGGCGTTGTAAATTGGCTTTCTTCTGTTTTTTGTTTCGTGACGTTCGAAGCTATGGGGGATATTGAAGCTTCATCCTTATGTTTTTTTATGGTTCCAGAAATGAGCTTTACCAATCGACCTATACCTAAGATAGTACTTTTTGCTTCGTCCACTACCCGTTTAGGTGTTATTTCAGTAACTGCAGTAATAATAGGTGGAAGTACAGATGATACCAACAATTTGGATGTTTTAGATGCTACTTCATTTGAAGCTTCTACTATTCCAATTGATAAATCCGTCAACGCTGTGGATAATTAAATAAATTATATGTAATATCTGTAAATAAATATTTACATCTAGTAAAGCATAGAATATCCACAGTAGTTTACAAATGGGAAAGCTATGAATTTAAGACATTGATACTCACTTGAAATTAGTTTTGATATGAGTGGCCCTATTTTATTTATCTGCAATATAAAACACATTAAAATTATAATGAAATGAAATTTCAATAAAAAACTTTCACAAAGACTCAATATTACGAACCGCTGCGTCACTAGTTTCTGCTTCTGCTTCTTCTGCCAAAAGCTTTTCAAGAAACTGTAATTACATAATCATAATTGTATTCATATATATTTGTAACAAATAATAGATATATAGCATATATAGAACACAATAAAACATACATCATCCGGGTTTGAGGATTCGTCTCCTGTAACAGATATTGCATTATAATTACACATTTTCTGGTATTTCAGACTTTTATATTGCTCTATTAATAAGCATAATAAGTGCGTAGCCGCTGGCTTCAAGCCATAAATGTCATTATCAGTGCAGTTAGTCTCCTTGTGGCGGCTACCGGTGAATTGCGACACCGAGGGTCCTGATATGCTTCAGGGGGCGTATGCCACTCACTTGTATCTTTTATTAGCCAACCGGACAGAGTGAAGTCGTAATAGCAGATGGTTGAAGGGTGGAAGTGTCTCTATACCTTTAGCCGTTCATACCAATGTTGCTCTTTGGCACTAATATTTATTTGTTTTTTTTTGGGGGGGCATTTGGTGAGCGGCGAGTGACTATCTGTCATATTGAAATCAATTAGGAGGCTTATGGCCGTTTTCACCAACCTTGTCTTAGCTTAGGCGACACCTAAGTGACATGCTGTCACTTTTTGTATTAACTGAAAAGAGTGAGACAGCATATCTCTTAGGAGTCGCCTAAGCTAAGACAAAGTTGGTGATAACGGCCATTAGAGAATGCAGGTGACCAGAATTTCCTCCATAGCCCTGGGGGGCAATCGCACTAACAAATCGCAGCTGAAACGAAACCAAATCGTTCCACTCAACCAATCCGAGAGCTAGAATATCACGTCATCGAACAGATGACGTGATATTGTGGCGTTCGGATTGGTTAAGCCGAACGGTTCGGTTGCGTTTCGGTTGCGATTTATTAGTGCGATAGCCCCTCTGTTCTCATTATCACCAATGAAAAAAAAATGCAATAGTCCACAAACGTTTAGGCCAGTAATAACAATAGTTACTGTGCATCTCACTGGGTCTTTAGTTGGATTTCTTATTGTGCAGATACAGATTAGATCCAGTTGGTATACTCCATGCACATTTTCATTAAATTTCGCTTAAATGGTTTCTATGTGTTGGAGCTATATCCCCGCGTAGCCCTTATAAAGGACCGTGACTAATAAAGACATGTTATATGAAGCAACATAATAAATGGAATGTAAAATAGTTTAACAAGATTCATGAAAAACGAAACATAGATGATCCACAATCGTAATAGTTGATCAAAAAACTTATAGAAGCAACACGATTTACAACTATGATTTTGTAAGAAATGTGGAAAAATGAAAGTGAAATATAACCTTTCCAAAAAACTCTGCAGCTGCGTGTATGTGTTGTTAACCACGTACAAAACAATAAAATAAATATACAAATTTTCATTATGTCAAGCGTCAAGCTAGTACAATACGCAAAAGTAAAATAAAAAGCTGCAGCAATAATTTGCTTCAACAAGTAAATCACACGTTAATTTATTTTAGGGTTCGCTATCGAAATTTGGAAATAACATTTATTAAAATTAGAAATCGGTAAATAAAACAGATTTCAAGCTTTTTTTTGTGTTTGCTTTTATAAAATTTTTGCAGAAGAAATATAAAAATAATCTGCATACTTAAAATGCTTTGATGACTGACTGATCGATGTCTCCACTTAGAAACATTAAGATTGGTATGGTAAAGGTTATATAGGTATTCATTAAAAAGGATTTTAAAAAATTCCAAAGCCAAGAAATCCTGTTTAATTCAGCAAAGGTAAAACGAAATTTGCGGCCATAACTTGAGTTCTAATAAAAAATAGTATTAATTATTATAAACTATAACAAGATCTTAAAATTTGTGACAATAATAAAAGTAAATTTTACGGGGCTATTACAGAAAACATTCTTCAATTTGTGCGTGTTGCCAGTGATGTGTTATGTCACCGAAACCTATAGGCTTACCATAATCTCTTAAAACAGTACAAAAACCTTAGTGTAAGCGAGCTGGCGCTATATGCTGTAAGAACGTTGTCTCTGTTTCAATATTGTTTTAACCTTGCTTTAAGCAGTCATGGTAAGACCTCTGATCGCTAATAATGAGCTCATTTATCGGAGATTCAGTTACACGAAGGACAATGGACAGGACTTTGCTTAGAGTTTCTCTGTGAATCGGAAATGATGAAAACCGCCAAACTGTTGGCGACATAGTTATTTGTATAAGAACATGAAGAAGCAGTGCTCATTCTCATTGGCTTTGATGGTCATCGGGGCGGAAAAGTCCTCGATTAGTATATGCGGGAAAATATTTTTATATATGTTTTATCGTTATATTGATATTATGGTTATGACTCGATAACTAGAGATAAGACAGGTGTTTCCCTTAGTTGTCTGGAGAGTCCAGTGAATCATGCTGTAGGTGAGACGATGGTTTTTCTGTCGTAGATAAATACATATATACGGAATTCTTTTGATAATTGTAGCAATATATTTATTAAATAATACATATATATGGTAAGAACGTGATTCTTTGAATTTAAATGCCTTTTAAACTAGTTTTATTAACTTCATAGCTCGTAGCATCGTGATTTCTCATTTCACGTTTTTCGTTATCATTTAGTATATTTTTCAACAGCAACTTTATTGGTTTGAGTTCATTGCACTTATCAAGTGAAAATGGGAACAGTGATTATTTTTGAACTATAGTAATATTTCGTATTTATGATTAAACTTTTGTAAGAAATAAACAACAGTTATTTCCTATTTTATTAAATGTATTTATGACAATTTTGAATATCTTTTGTCTGTTGTAAAATTTATCATATTATTTATAACATAACATAACATAACCCTTTATTGTATTCATAAAATACACACACAAAAAAAAAAGAAAATAACAAATGTACAAAAGGCGGCCTTATTGCTAAACAGCAATCTCTTCCAGGCAACCTAGGACCAGGGAAATATTAAAAGGAGATTTAAATATAGGATGGGTACAGTAATTGGACAGGACAATAGGCTATAACTTGTTTAAGTTAAGGAATCTTTGACAGGAAGTGAACACGGACTTGATTCTTAAAGGACTCCAGCGTTCGCGCTCCCCTTATACCCTCAGGGAGAGAGTTCCACAACCGGACGGCATAAGCCGAAAAAGAATATGAAAAATAGTCGGTACTTCGGGGCGGTATATCCAGAGTCAGATTAAAATTAGAACGCAAGGCACGACATGACGAATGAGATCGAAAAGAGAACAAAGATTTAAGGATAGGATGGAGATGTTGGAAGGTACATAATATTGTAAAGTAGGGATAAAACATGTAAGTCTCTGCGCTGACGAATAGGTAACCATTTCCAGTTAAAAGCGACAATTAGAAACATGGTCAAGCCTACGCAGATTAAAAATGAACCTGATGGCTACATTTTGCAGCCGCTCCAAACTGTCAAGTAGCTCCTCAGATAAATTAATCCACGCAGCGTCAGCGAAGTCAATCAAGGAAAGCAAGAGTGACTGAGCTAACACTGTCTTTGTAGCTATAGGGAGAAAGCTTCTTAATCTATTTAGAGTACTATATGCAGCAAATAACTTCTTCCGGACAGCCTCAACCTGCGGCCGCCATGTCATGCACTGGTCAAATACAATTCCTAAGTTTTTAACCACTTTGGTGAATGGAATAATTGTTCCTCCAAAGATTACTGCAGGTAACAAACTATGGTCAAGACTCTTTAAATAATACGAGCTGCCAATAACAATTGCTTGGGATTTATTCGTTATTTATGTGTTTTTTTCATCACTATAGTGGCAAAAAGGATAGAGTACAACATGAATGCCACTATTACACTTTTTAATTCACTATAGAAATGGGGTAGATTCGCGGATTAATTCAAATAATGCTAGATAAGAATTTTCTGTTTATTTGCTCATGAGAATAAAAAGAATGAGGCAATTTTTGTATTAAAACAAACATCTTCATGTATTAATGTTTATTGCTAAAGCATTAAAATTACTGTTAAACACACTAAAAATACACACACACCAATAATATTAATTATTACTGGTTATTGTTTATTAAATTCTGATACACTGATAATTCTAGTATCGTCTTCAGTACTTGTGTAATCTATTACAATAAATGATTTAAAGTTTACAGTAGCTTCTGTTATATGCAATGTCATGTGAATCATTTTATTTACTAGCATAAAATATTACACATAATTCTTCGTTGATCATTAATGTGTAATTCAATTTAAATACAGATTTTGTAAATGTTTACCATCGGTTCGTTTCAATTCGCAATTACTTTCTTCATTTCGTCGGTTTTTTCGCCAGCATGTTTTATGTTTGCCATATTAGGAATCAACCATATTTCTGAGATTTCTCAATTTTTATAACCCACGATTTTAAAATAAAAAATATGCGTTTCCCTAAAACTGTTGACCTTAAGTGGGGTCTTGGGATAATATGTCTATATCGTATGCTGCGTCTCAACCTTTCACGAACGTTTGACCAAAGTTGGAACGTATCGAATGTGAAACGTTACATTATGAATGTGTCATTTGACAGCGTTTTTGTTGCGGTACGGTTTTGGTTTGGTTGATATTTATTAGTGCGATTGGCCCGCTGGTTAAGCTGTGGAATGAATTGTCGCCTGCAGTATTTCTGAACCGATGCAAAACCTTCAAAAAAAGAGCATATATTCCCATTTAAAAGGCCGGCAACGCATCTGTGACTCCTCTGGTGTTGCGTAGCGGGTGTCTATGGGCAGCGGTTATCGCTTACCATCAGGTGATCCGTTTGCTAGTTTGTTGCCCTATCCTATAACAAAAAAAAACATAATATTATAAGTTAACTATTATTAATTTATATTATATTATCATACTAGATAATATTATAAAATATGTCCTCAAGTGTACCGTAAATGGGGTGGTAGGAAAATATTATATTAAACAATCTTAAAAATAAAACATCATAATATATTTAATTGTATATTTCGATATACGGAAGGTATGCCATAGACATGATGATGAAGTTAGTATTTTACACGGGCATAGAATTGTAACGAAAATAGAACAATGAAAGGGATTCAATGAAAAACAATTCTTCGACAGGTAATAATTGACATTGCAATTCGCGCAATTATTGAGAGATGATATTATATGTTTTCCGGGAATAATTTAAGAACAGATACAGACTATACATTTTTACCGAAAACTTTGATTTAACACCCCATCTATCTGTGTCTTATTTGCTGCAGAAAATAAAAAAGTACTAGCTGAGAAGAATAACTTTTCACATGCTAAACACATGGAAAAGTATATTTCTTGAGCAAATTAAGAGTAAGTGTTTGTGAAACGAATATAAAAGAGTTTCTTAGGTGTGTCATTTGTCTGTGTCAAAACGGGCTGTCAAATTTATATTGTCTTGGTTCAACCATACAAAGAGCGTTAAACTAATTCAATGAATGTAATTACGATATGTATGTTATTGTTAATTCTAAAATACAAAATTATTCAACTTACACCAGACATTGTAATACTCGTATAACTGGATTTACAGTAAAGGAGCGGTCTTGAATGGGTCCCTTTTTTTCGAACTATTGTACTGAATGGTACTGAATTGAAGCATCATTTGCTCGTTTCTTGTTGTACTCTATTGACTAATTGGAAAGCTCCTTCAGACTTTTAAGCATGAACACGGTCATTCTGTTTGATAAAATAGTGCTTAATTGTGAAAAAAATCTCATCATCAGTAAATAACATTTTGCTATGATCTTATTTTACGTACCACTTAAGTTTGATTTTACCACTCTATTCTTATTAAATTACTTGTGTATTTTTTATTGGTTGCAAGTCTTATGTGATCTTTAAAAATTGCGGCACGGGTCTAAGTGCTATCTTTATGTCGCGAGATAAAATCTTTTGCTTTCTAACAGGATAACTTCCAACTCTTTCCATTACTGCTTTGATCGCCTATTTTACTGGAAAACTGCGTAGTATTACTACTTATTAATATTATTAAAATATTTGATAATTACTACTAAATTTAACACCAAGCAGATGGAAAATTTCAAAAATTGTATTTCGCTCCATTTTCATGTCACAAAAATATTTTACGAAAAATTTTCACGAAAATGAGTGTATACAGGGCGTCCCACGGCCATGCCACACGGATGGAAAGTATATTAAATATTGAACGTAGGATATTTTACTAAAAGAAGACATAATTTTATTTTTAATAATAAGTAGAACTGCATTCACAGATTTTTAAAAAATCGCCTACTTCGACCGGGAATCGAACCCGCCAAATGTGATAGAAAAATTACTTGTATTTTATAATAGCGTTTGAAAGGGCTACTCATAAGCATTATTTTTTCCTAAATAACCTAGCATATTAAATGAAACTAAGATTATAAAGTTTTTCATTTTATTTAAAATTTTGTTCAGGGGAATTTCCTCTGACTTGGCCATGCTTCCAACAATTAACATTATCATTTCAAAGACCTACCTACTTGAGATATGAGATTTCCGTGGTGTGAGTACATAATAAAGTAATACATGAAGTGTAGTATGTACTTGTATGCATTTCTTCATGTGCTCACAATTACCATGCAACTGGCTGATATTAGTAAAAATTTGTTTATTGTAAGTTTCATTTTCGTCTTTTAGCAATTTTTGTGTTAATTTACTTACCATGGCGTACCAAAATAATTTAGATTTAATAGAAGCATACTTTTTGAATCACAAAGACATTTCATTAGCTTTGCGGTGAAAAGAAAGAAAACGAAAGATATCTCGATAGACGCATACCATCTCGATATGTGTTGAAAAGAATGGTGGATAATTTAACAAATTTAGGACGTTTTGATCATCGCTTAGAGAAACCACAGCAGCAGATAATAAACGTCAGCGATGATGACGAATGATGTTGAAACTCAACATTCTGATTTACTTTGAAGCGTACCCGAAGAGTTCAGTGAGGAAGGTGAAGAAGAAATTGGACTTTCAAAGAGTAGAATACATCGCGTTCTGAAAAAATACAAGTTTAAAAGTTATGTTGAAGGGCGATTAGTGCAAAAATTACGGCCGGGAGATGCTGAAAGACGATTTAATTTCTGCCAACATATCGAGAGACTCATCCTTGAGGATCAACATTTTTTGAACACCATTATTTGGTCAGACGAGTCAAATTTTAGTAACAACGGTATGTACAACCGGCGTAATAATCGCATTTGGTCCAGACAGAATCCCTTACAAATCCGCGAGACTATAATGATCAAGTGCGTTTTTTCTTTCAACTGTTTGGTGTGGGATTGTAAGTGTTGTGACTTTAACTAGGAGCTATTAAAAATAATGTAGGCATAGGATTCGGAGTGACAAGGTTGTCTGTCAATTTTGGCATTATAAAATAAATATGCATTAAAAGCACATATATGTATTTCTATTTCGAGTGATATAAAAGTGGCGACGAGGATTTAAAATGGAAAAACTAAAGAAAATTAGAACTTCGGTAAAAGGACAAATTACAAAACTACAAACTACACTTAAGGAGATGACGGAAATTTCACCCAACGAACATAAGGTACGAGAATGCACAATCAATAAATTACATGACAAATATACTGAAATTCAAAATAAAATAGACGAAATTGTTTCTAACGAAGAATTAGATATTGAAATTGACACAAGGTTTACATTCGAAGAAGAATTTTTATCATTAAAAGTTACACTACAAAATTTGGTTTCGCAAAACGATAGTGATATACAATTAAATAAACCTACTCCAAATACAAGTTTAGGTTGTAATATTGCTTTTCAACCAATGAATGACAAGGAATCTATCAAAAATTTTCGTCGGCGATTTGAATCGTATATGATTTTAAGAGGTATTGGCGAAAATAAAACTAAATTACGAATTTTATTTACCTTACTTAGTCCTACATTACATGAAACAATTTACGACATATATTATCCGAAAGACCCTATAAACGAAGATTATTTAGAAATATTTGAAACGTTAGAAAATTTTTTGGAACCAAAACCTAACACTTGGACGCTTCAACACAAATTTATTTGTAGATTACAAGAACAGGAAGAAAACGTTATTCAGTATGCTACAGAATTGAAAAAACTTACAGAAAATTGCCAATTTAAATGCAAATGTGGGAATTCTGTTGCAGATTTGTTTTTAAATTTACAATTTTTGAGAGGGGTTCTTGATACTGAAATTCGTACAAAACTTCTGCAAGAACGCGAGCCTTTACCATTCAATTCTACAATAGAAATAGCTTTAGCGATAGAATCAGCTAAGAAGGAAAATTTAGAATTTATGGTGAATACAAACCATACAATTTCTAGAAGCATGCCAGGTAATTCTGGAAATCGAGACGTACATAAGAATGTTACCACTACATCGCATTTGAAAGGTCGTTGTTATAGATGCGGTGTCTCGACTCATAGAGCAAACAAATGTCCGCATTACAAAGCTGTTTGTACATCTTGCAAGAAGATTGGACATCTTTCGAAAGTTTGCTTTCAGAAGGGAAAAATTCAGCAGAATAATAAAATTTCTCCTGTAAATGAAATTGACAATTTCGAGCAGGATCCTGAAGAGACTCAATGTTATGATATAAATTTAATCACTACAGGTCATAGCGGAAAATTTATGATTGACATAAAGGTTGAAAACAAAGATTTGAAAATGGAACTAGATACTGGAGCAGCACTAAGTTCCATTTCATTAGGCCAATTTCGATCTTTAGGAATCAATAAAAAAGTTTATAAAACATCCATACAAATGCGCACTTATACCGGAGAAATCATTAAGCCCTATGGAGTCGTTTACACGAAATGTGTGTACGAAAACCAATTATTTTATGGTAAGCTTTACATCATCAAGGAAAACGTAGATCCTATATTTGGAAGAGAGTGGTTAAGACAAATTCAATTTAAATTTCATATTAACAATGTAGAATCTACCACCAATGCTGTTTTTAATAAATTATTAGATGATTATTCAGACTTATTTTCGGATTCCCTTGACCCTATTCCAAATTATAAATGCACCCTCTACTTAAAAGATAATGTTCAACCCATATTCATTAAACCCAGACGATTACCTTATGCTTTAATAGATAAGGTTGAAAAAGAGCTGGAGCGTTTAGAGAGCTTGAATATAATTACCAAAACCGAAACTTCTGAATGGGGTACTCCCATTGTACCAGTTCCTAAACCTAACGGCTCCATAAGACTATGCGCAGACTACAAAGTAACCTTGAATAAATGCATTCGAGATGACAATTATCCAATACCTATAATAGAGGACATATTTGCTCAGATGAATGGAGGTAATCTATTTTGCAAATTGGATATTACACAAGCCTACTTACATATGGGAATGGATGATGCGAGTGCCTTACTCCAAACAATTAGTACTCATAAAGGGACATATAAAATAAATAGATTAATGTTCGGAGTGAAAATAGCACCTAATCAGTGGCAAAGGTTTATGGATTCTATACTACAGGGAATAGAAGGCGTCATTTGTTTTTTTGATGACATTTTGGTAAAAGGAACAGATATAGCAGATATTACGGAGAGATTACAAAAGGTATTTGACAGACTGAGGAAAAAATAAGCTAACGTTGAATAAAAGCAAATGCGAATTTTTGAAAGAAAGTATATCATATCTAGGACATACAATTGACAAAAATGGTTTACATAAATGTGAAGACAAAGTAACAGCAATAACAAAAGCATCAGCACCCACAAACATCAGTGAATTAAGAACTTTATTAGGGATGATTAATTATTATAATAAGTTTATACCAAATCTAGCTACTATTTTACATCCATTGAATAATCTGTTGAGAAAAAACGTTAAATTCATATGGAATAATAACTGTCAAAAAAGTCTAGATGAAATCAAACAAAAACTAACTTGTGAACAAGTTCTAACACATTTTGATCCATCTCTTCCAGTCACGCTGGCTACAGATGCCTCACCAGTGGGGTTAAGTGCAGTTATTTCCCATAAAATGCCAAATGGCTTAGAGGCCCATAGCTTTTGCTTCCAGGTCTTTGACATACAGTGAACAAAAATATAGACAAGGAAGCCACCGCTATTTACTGGGGACTAAAAAATTTTTTCAATATTGTTATGGTCGAAAATTTACGCTTATCACTGACCATAAACCATTAATATCAATATTACATCCCCATAAGACGTTGCCCACTATGAGCGCAATGCGAATATTTAATTATGCACAATTTTTATCTGCATTCAACTATGATATTGTATATAGAAAAACACAGGAGCATTGTAATGCCGACTATTTATCGCGATTTCCTACTGAAATAATCCCAGCTAAAAGAGTTGACCAAACATATATATATCAGAATAATCAAATAAATACATTACAAGTAAATAAAGAGTCGATAGCTTCAGAAACTGAAAAAGATAATGAACTGAAAAATATAAAAGATGCTTTGCAAAAGGGAATACCACTCGAATCAATTGGCCATATTAATACAGAGTATACATTACAGGATGGATGTTTGTTAAGAGGCGCTAGAGTTGTCATACCAAAGTCACTGCGAAAACACGTTCTCAATGAACTACATACTGGTCATACAGGTATGGTCAAAATGAAAATACTAGCAAGGAACTATTGCTTTTGGACTGGTATAGATCATGATATCGAAAGTATGGTGAAAGCCTGCCGGAGTTGTTACTTGAAACAAAAGGCGCCGCCCAAGGTTGAATTACACCATTGGGAAACTCCTAATGGCCCATGGCAGCGGTTACACATAGATTTCGCTGGGCCAATATCAGGTAAACAATTATTCATAATTGTAGATGCTTACAGCAAGTGGGTGGAAGTCATACCTACATCGAAAACTACATCAGAATGGTGTATTGGTCATCTGCAAAATCTATTTAGCATATTCGGTCTCCCTTACACGGTGGTTTCTGATAACGGCCCTCAATTCACATCGAGATTATTTACAGATTTCTTAAAATCATACAACATCAACCATCGCACGTCAGCACCTTACCATCCCTCAACAAATGGCCAAGCGGAACGTACGGTACAAACCGTTAAATATGCCTTGAGAGCGATGGAAAATGAAACAGGTGATATATACTCTAAGATATTAAGGATAGTAACGCAGCTACGACGATTACCTACCCGAGAAGGGGAAAGTCCTTACAAATTAATGTTCAAAAGAGACATAAGAACGAACTTAGATACAATACTGCCTACACAAGAGAAGCATAATGTCAATATAAATCTACCGAGTGTACGAAAATTCTCAATAGGAGACACTGTACAGTTCATGGTTTATTCACCAGGGGGAGCTCGACACTGGGACTTCGGCAAAATTGTGAGAAGGATCGGGCAGTTGCACTATATGATTGAGACGGCATCAGGAATCTATCGTAGACATATTGATCAGATTAGGCGGGGAGGACTGTTGTGACTTTAACTAGGAGCTATTAAAAATAATGTAGGCATAGGATTCGGAGTGACAAGGTTGTCTGTCAATTTTGGCATTATAAAATAAATATGCATTAAAAGCACATATATGTATTTCTATTTCGAGTGATATAAAAGTAAGTAACCGGGTTTCTCTTAATACACTTTTACGAAGGTAACTCTGAACGGAAAAATATCTAGAAATACTTGAGATTTTAAGAAATGAGATTAATATCTTCCTGATGCAGATCGACGAAATTTCATATTCCAGCAAGATGGGGCTCCGGCTCATAACAGTAGCAGAACAGCCGCGTTTCTTAATGAATATTTTCCTTCCTGGATTGGCACTTTTGGACAGATTAGATGGCCACCGAGATCCCTAGATCTAACCCCACTTGATTTTTTTTTATGGGGTTATGTAAAAGATTTAGTTTACAGGAACCGGTACAACAGTGGCAGGAGACAAAATGAACTTAGACGTATTATTTCAAACATCCACCATGCAAAAATAAGTAAATCGACAGGGAGAGAAATTGTCAAAAGAGTGAGACTTTGTATACAACAGAACGGATCACATTTTGAGCATTTGATAAATTAATTTTTTTTAATAAAATGATAAATTTTATGATCTTAGTTTTTCATTAATATGCTAGGTTATTTAGGAAAAAAATAATGCTTATGAGTAGCCCTTTCAAACGCTATTATAAAATACATGTAATTTTTCTATCACATTTGGCGGGTTCGATTCCCGGTTGAGGTAGGCGATTTTCAAAAAATCTGTGAATGCAGTTCTACTTATTATTAAAAATAAAACAATGTCTTCTTTTAGTAAATATCCTACGTTCAATATTTAATATACTTTCCCTCCGTGTGGCATGGCCGTGGGACGCCCTGTATAGTGAACATGACCTAGATTAGAAAAATAACAGATTCCGAATTCAAATGTAATTTTTAAATGTAAGAGTTTTTATATTTAGATCAGGTATATTGAATGATGATAATGTTTCCCATATCTTTTGTATTATTTAGTTAAATATTGCAGTCAGTGAAAGGAATAATTTTAAGATTATTATATTTCGCTAATTTATATCCAGGCACTGTATACGACCACAGTTGATTATGTCCAACAAACGATTCATGACAGTCCACACTTGATTATGTCAAACAATAACGAATTAAAACGTAGATCTGAAGTATTATGCCATATTTCATTACAATCATAATAGACTGCGCATTTGTTTGTAGAAGGACATTTATTTGTTTAAAAATAATTCATTTATCACCAATTTCTTATTATTTAGAATATTGACTATAAAAAATAATAAAGAAAAGGTTATAAAACATTTCATATAATTAGCCTATGTTGTATAGGCTAATTATGTGATTCTAAATACTAGAATATTTAATTTTTCGCTTTTCACTGCAATGCTAAATAGAATGGAATACACGAATTATTAACATAATGTGTAGCTGTTATTTAACAAGATATGGTGTCTATTAATTATTTAAAATATATTCAATAAAAAAT
This sequence comes from Scirpophaga incertulas, assembly GCA_036419045.1. NCBI lineage: Eukaryota > Metazoa > Arthropoda > Insecta > Lepidoptera > Crambidae > Scirpophaga > Scirpophaga incertulas. Next base: position 9,979,814 of record CM071627.1, on the reverse strand, counting down.
ACGAAGATCCTGTTAAAATTTGGTGCTATTTGATCAAACATAGACGCTGGTTTGTAGAAAATGAAGGTGCAATTATACTATATCTTAAATTATCATTAAAGAGCCCAGGAGACCTATTTTTGAATTACGAATGCGATTTCGAAATCACCGCTGACTAAATAGTCAGCGGTGACTTTGAGGTCACGGATTCCTAAACATCCAATTTTTGAAAGTCGATCGCAGAGCTGCCAACATAGATAAAGTACACACATAAATATAAGAGTTCGGTTCCACGCAGAATGTAGCCGCTGCCGATTATTGTCGGCTCAACCATTATGGTTATTATATATATAATATATGCTACATTCATATATATATGTATGTATATATTATAGGTATATAAAGGTTTATATATATAGGTATATATATGTATATATGAATGTAATCGCTGCCGGTTATTGCCGGCTTAACCATTGCGGCTATTATATACACACTATATATAATATATGCTACATTCATATATATCTATGCATATATTATAGGTATATAAAGGTTATATATATATATGTAAATAAACCTTTATATACCTATAATATATACATACATGTATATATGAATATAGCTTATATATATATATATATATATATGTATGATACATTCATGTATTATATATAGACTGAAAATCAAACAAAACACAGATAACATTTCCACAAGTATGACTTGATTACGAGTGGGTGAGGGCACTCGTAATGAAATCACACCCGTGACTAAGGTAGTCACATCAGTGATATTCAAAAATAAGATTTATTGAAAATCGGTGATTATAGTCACATCGGTGATTTCGAAGTCGCATTCGTAATTCAAAAATAGGTCTCCAGGCTCGCAGTAAGGCAAATGCCGTGTTTGAGTAGATTTTCCTAGAGTTGTATTTTTTGCACGGTGTTATCTCTAACATTTGTCGTATTTTGTATAGTACTTTGTTATTACACAAAAAGCATACATTAAAAAACATAAAGGTACCACCATTACCCCTGGTCGCACTATTGTTATATATTGTTCTGTATTTGTGTGGGGTACTATAAATATAGATTTCGTAAGGGCTTCTACAATAAGGTACGCCATATTTACATCAAAACGTTTATTTATAAAACAACACATTTAATAACAACACTGTAATTGAAGTAATATTCGTTCGTTTATTTTTTCCATTTTACATTGCTGACTTATAAACTAATCTTCATATCCATTTTCCATGCCATGTTCGAAAGTGATATATGTTCTTCTTAGTTAACTGCAAACATAAAATAAGTTAAATTTTAAAATTTTATATGTATTTTATATTAAGCCTATTAAAATACAAAATTCTGCCTTAGTCGATATAGAAAGTAATTTTTACTAAACACCCATGCAAAAATAATGGACTGCTTTTTTTATTATTTACAACTTACAATATTTTTAAGGCAATCACAATATTTAGCATTTTTTCATAGTATAAAATGGAGTCTTCAGTAATAATATTAATAAATTAATGGAGTTTTCAACAATAGATAGATTGATTCGGTACAGGTTTTGATGTTAAGTTCGCACTATAAATCACAGTTGGTTTTAAATAATGAATGGAGAATTAATTAACCCGAATGAATGAATAAACTGTGAGAAGTTATGAAGTTTCTAGCGTTATCTAGAAACTCTAAATCTAAATTTCGTTATATTTTAATAGAATTATCCTTTATGGTGATCACTGCAGCTTGAATACATATCAAAATTATGAGTACAAACGAAAGTACATAATAATTCCATATTTACTGGATTGTTTGTCACTGGCAGTGTCAGGCTATTTTCATTTTCAAAAAAGGCCTCATTTTCATACACGCATGATCTCTTACATAATTTTAAAATGTACAATCGTCCAATGATCTTTGAGAATCATCTGAATCATTGGACAGCGTTCAGATTCATCCAAAATTCGATTATGAGGGTTATGTTCAGGCTATATCTCAACGTGATTGAACAGGAAATTATGAAATCCTCATAAGATCCATAGTCACTATTATAGTCCAAACAGTTGAGAATCTTAAGTATTACATGGGTAGGTCTCTCACAGGGTGAACCGACGATTTGATGAAGAGCAGGCGGAGGATGCTAGAAACACAGGTCTGATCGGTATGAAGATCCTTGGAGGAGATCTATATCCAATAGTGGGTATCACTCGTAAATAGAGGGTAAATAGATGCAAGAGTAGCGGCGACGCTGCATATTTGTGTCTTCCCACCATGAACATCTCAAATAAGTATCTACAATAAACTGTGTGACAGTAGGTCAGCTTAGTCAGCGCTACTAAAATATTTATCCTTAATTGACCGCCCCGTCGGTGTTGAGTTCGGGGCGCGGACAACCGCGGATATCGATAGCAGACGAGCTCAGGCGCAGTATCTGTTACGTTGTGGTCGAAAAGACCTCTCCGTCGTCTGCGCCTTACCATTATTACCTTACCCCATGATTAACTTGCCTTATAGCAAGGCATTTGTAGGTAATCGAGCTTAGTTAGTCGCTTGACTACGATTTTATGATCAGTATAATCTGTAGCTTGACATTTGTATGCGTTTTTGTGTTGCTTATAAATAATGTTTCTTACATACCAGCGCCGTATTTCAGTAATGATGTCGGTTGAATCCATCTGTAATACAACATAAATGCATGTTCATATATAAAATATTAGGTATAATTTTATTTCTCAAAGCTAATTTGAAATGAAACGAAATGATTTTTATATGTAAAATAGCAATGGTTTGCTGATACAAGTAGGTAGTTACATATTTTTTTTCAGTTTACAGAATTTGTGTAAATACAACGGAAAAGACAACTACTCCAGGCGCTTATAACAACTGTGTTGAGGCAGCGTAGATTACCTTCCCGTCTCCAGTTAAACTTGACATTCTACAGTATTATTATAATCTAGTATAGTAAAGTAGATCAACAGTATCTGGCCATGAAGCATAACAGATATAATTTAAAAAATAGGTTTGTATTTTTATGATCTAATCTATACTTATGTCTTACTATAAAATATTTTACTACATTTGATTCGATGTTAAATTAATTTAGACATGAAATGTGTACGGTGTACACTTGAGTATGAGTTCTGATGGGGTTGAGTTGAAGTCGGTGTGCAGAGAAAGATAACCAGAAGTTAAAACTGACGTATATTGTCAAATAAAAGTTATAAAAGTAAACAGTTATTTGGCTAATGCTTCCTCTGTGGTGGTGTTTAATTGCACACTAAGTATAAAAGAATATTAATAAAGTTAATTATTACAAATCAAGGTTGCAAACGCAGCTAAAATTATGTGACATAGTAAAGTATAAATATACTTAAGATAAAATATTGCTCATGTTGACGGCAGCCTCAATTCAATCAATGTATAATAGTAATTACTTAAGTTAGCTTGTAAGTCTCATTCAATAAACTGTGCGTGATTTGTCTTATTATTTCCCCTAGATATAAGTTATTAAACAGATAATTAGGAATATCAACAAGTCATAGAAATAAGCCTAGAAATATATTGTAAATGTACATGTCACGAGCCACGATGCGCATTTAGACTCCCCGCCAGTTTAACTACGCAAAAATGTATATAATTCGGGCCGAAATCGCCATTGAGTCAGTCTACCTCGAGACGAAGCACAGCAAGAAGTCAGCAAGAAGTCAGCAAGTAGTCAGCAAGTAGTCAGCAAGTAATAGTAGTGCTGTGAAAGTGAGTGCTCAACGAGTAGTAGTGCTCCAGGTTTCCCGTAGTTCGGAATCCCTGTGAAACAAAGGCCCGGCCGTGACTGTACATACCGGCGTAGAATAAGAATAGTGTAACAGTGTTCAATTGGTGTAGTCAAGAATAAATAGTCTCGTATGTGGGACTTGTATTTCAAAACGACGCTTTCTTATTTCAATCGACTTTGTCTCTTCTGCTGAAGATCAACCCTGCACCTACCACCGTCTTGAACAACTGGTCCTTCGTCACCGGATCTTCAGAAGAGCAAGAAATCGAGGAAAGAAGAATTCAAGATGTCCACATACTCGACAAGAAGCCAGGCTCGTCGGGTTGAAGAGCAATCGCACCAGAATCAGGAAGATCAAGTACACGGCACCAAGAATGAACGATTGCAAGAAGTTCGCCGTGGAGGAATTCCGGGGGGTCTGCCCGTGTCTGAACTACACACGGACTCCGGGGTCGCCGCGTCGTTACTCCAAGCAAATTCGCCGTCTACGTCCAATCGAAGAGGACTCCCTGACTACCGTGTGCCCGAAATACCACTGGCAGGAGGAAGAATTCAGGACTTCACCACACAGACGCCGAGTACCGTACGTCGTGTGCCGGCACCACAAGCACCGGCTAGCGTAACGTCATCAAGAAGCAGTCGCGCTCAACGAGACGCCGCCAGAAGAAGAATCGAATATGAAGCCGAACTGGAACTGTTCAGATCACAACAACGGCTCACAGAAATGAAGAAGAATATGCAACTGGCCGAGCTGGAAGCCGAAGAAGAACAAGAACAAGAAATTCCTGAACAGCAAGTCGAAGAAGTGCAAACCCGCGTCGGGGAATGGGTTGAGAAGTCACCATTCGTCGAACAACCCACGCAGAAGAGGATCGTCAGCCACGCCTCGGATCTGAAACAACATGAAGTAATAAAAGAACTGACGACCGCAATCCGCGATATGTCAAGACCTCGCCCGATGCCGCGCGCCTTCTACGAGCTCCCGCTCTTCAACGGCGACCCGGCAGAATGGATCTTCTTCAAGAGACGCTATGAAGAATCAACGAAGATGTGCGATTTCAAGAGACAGAAAACCTCGCAAGATTACAAGTGGCAATCCAAGGAAAGGCGAAACAACTAGTGGAAGATTTACTGCGCACAAGTTATGATCCTGATGAGATTATGAAGACGCTCGAACGAGCCTATGGCAACCCAACGCTACTTCTGCAAGCCACAATTTCGAAGATAAGAAGCCTACCAAGAGTCAACGATAACGACTGCAACGGGCTACGAATACTCAGCGCATCAGTCCGGTCCTGCGTTTCCACACTTCGCAACATCCACGCCGACGGATACATCAACAACCCGCAACTTGTGAGAGAACTACTCGACAAGCTTACGCCGACGCAACGCAACGAGTACTGCAAATTCGCACGCCGCGCTCAAGCAGAAGACATCGACTTTCGAGTTTCGCCGACACTCCTGATCTTCGTCGAATTCCTCGAAGAGCTCGCCGACACTGCTGCCTTCATGCTACCCGCTGAACTCGTTGGTAGCACGTCATCGAACATGAAGACTCCAGCAACAAATCTCAAGACAGCGCCCGTGCACGGCAAGACTCCGATGACAACACGCAGGGAAGCTCATCGAATCATGGAAGTCGCTGAAGTCGAACTCAAGTGTGAAGCCTGCGACAAGCCTCATCACCTCTCCAAGTGCGAAGTGTTCAAGAAGATGAACAACGACGAGCGATGGCAACTAGTGAAGAGCAAACGACTGTGCTTCAAGTGCATGTCAGGAAGACACAGCAAGATGTCATGCCGTGCGAAGAAGTGTAAGAAATGCAACAGACCTCATCACGAACTACTACACGCCGACCGCCCGAACAACAGTGAACAAGAGGCCGCGCCAACCGAACGTGTGACGAGCATCGGCGATCAACGAGTCAAGTCGCTACTGAAGATCATCCCTGTCACCGTGGAAGATGGGAAGATTGAACGGCACACATACGCGCTGCTAGACGACGGCGCTACAGTGTCACTGATCGACAGCACATTGGCCAGCAACCTGGAAGGAAGCAAGCAACCGCTACACATCGTCAGCGCTGGGGGTCATTCCATCATCGACGACGAGTCGCGCCGAGTGGTCGTCAAGATTCGAGGTGCAAACGACAAACACCACTCACTCACTATGCGCACCATGAAGAACATAGATCTCCCGCCGCAGACGATAAGTGAAGACCTGATCAAGCGACACAAGCATCTCCGAGGGTTGAACTGCGACAGCATGAACGAAGCTAAGCCACTACTGCTCATCGGCCAAGACCACTGGGAACTGATTGTTGGAGGTGACTTTCGACGTGGAAGATCGGGCCAACCTGCAGCATCGCTCACTCAACTGGGTTGGGTGATACATGGGCCAGTCAGTTGCCGAGAAGAGGGACACGAAAGAGTCAACCAGCTGTCCGACCTTGAAGACATCGTGAAGAAACAGTTCGAACTCGACGCCATTGGAATTAGCAAAGAGTCAAGACAGAACAGTGACCACGCACGCGCCGAGAAGATTCTGCAAGAAACATCCAAACGAACTGCAGATGAATGGGAAGTGGGGCTACTATGGAAGCAGGATGATATCGACCTGCCAGACAACTACAAAGAAGCCGAAAAACGACTGAAGAATATAGAAAGGAAGATGGATCAAGACGAACAATACGCGAATGCCTACTGCCAACAAATGCAAAGGCTGATAGACAAGGGCTACGCGCAGAAGGTCAATGGGTCAACGAGTTCATCGCCTGTATGGTACCTGCCTCATTTCGGTGTTACCAATCCTAACAAGCCGGGGAAGCTGAGACTGGTCTTCGACGCCGCCGCGACCTGCAAAGGGACGTCCCTCAACGACAACCTGTTGAGTGGACCTGACCTGATGAATTCCCTGCTCGGTGTGCTATTTAAGTTCCGGTCGAAACCAATCGCCATGACAGCTGACATCGAAGACATGTTCCTGCGAGTGAAGATCGCCGACAAAGATCGAGGGGCACAGCTATTCCTGTGGAGAGGCAAGGATCGCACCAGAACACCAGACGTCTACGCCATGAATTCCCTGATCTTCGGAGCTACGTGTTCGCCTACATGCGCCATCTACATACTGAATCTCAACGCCAACGAGTTCAAAGAAGAACACCCGGATGCTGTACGTGCGATACAGGAGCGCCACTACATGGACGACTACCTAGACAGCGTAGATGACATCAGCACCGCCGTGAAGCTCGTCGAAGAAGTTACAAAGATACACGCAAGAGGGAACTTCCACATACGAGATTGGAAGACGAACAGCTGTGAACTCAGAAAACAGCTGCCCGATAGCATATCATCATCGGTCGACCTAACGAGACTGATGGGAAAAGTCGAGAGGACCTTGGGCATGATATGGAACACAGAAGAAGACACCATCACATTCGACCTGTCGTTTAAGAAAATCAAGAAAGAAATCGCCGAAGGTCAAGAAATACCCACGAAGAGAGAATTTCTACGATTCATCATGAGCCTGTTCGATCCGTTGGGCTTGATCTGTCCGCTCACCATCGACTCAAGAATATTGATGCAACGAGTATGGAGAACGGGGATACAATGGGACGAGCCACTCACTGAAGACTGTTTCGTCGACTGGAAGAAATGGCTCTGCGACCTGGAAGCAGTAAGAAGCCTGAAGATGCCGAGATGGTACGGGCTGAACAGCTCGACCTTGGAGCTCCACGTGTTCGGCGACGCCAGTGAACAAGCATACGCCGCCGTAGCCTACCTCGTCGATGAACACAGGAACGTCACGCTCGTCGCAGGAAAAGCAAGAGTTGCACCACTGAAAGTTGTCTCCGTGCCACGACTCGAGCTGCAAGCCGCGCTTCTAGCCTGTCGTTTGGCCGAAACCGTCGAGAAAGAACACGCCGTGAAAATAGCATCGAAAACCCTGTGGACCGACTCGAAGACAGTACTTCAATGGATACGAGCAAATCCACGCGACTTCAAGCCATACGTAGCTCATCGACTCGCCGAAATCGACAGAAAATCGCAAGCTAGTGACTGGCGCTGGGTACCTACTGCACACAACCCTGCCGATGAAGCCACAAGAATTGGATGGAACAGCGAGGGCTCTATATGGATGACGGGCCCACCTTTCCTACGTCTACCACCAGAAGAGTGGCCAGAGATGACCAGCTGCGTCGCTACAGAAGAAAGCACGCACGAGATACGTAGCACCGCGCAAGTACATGTAACGACGGAGCAACCCGAACAGCTGATTGACATAAATCGGTTCTCTTCGTGGCAACGCGCCGTGAACACGACAGCACGCGTGATAGCATGGACAAGTTCGAGTAGTAGACATCAGAACTCCGCACGGAACCCTGAGACGACCAGCCTGCAAGGTGATCGCGCTGCCTACGAACGAAGATGTTTCGGAGCAACTTCCTCAACAGGGGGTGGAATGTTGACGGCAGCCTCAATTCAATCAATGTATAATAGTAATTACTTAAGTTAGCTTGTAAGTCTCATTCAATAAACTGTGCGTGATTTGTCTTATTATTTCCCCTAGATATAAGTTATTAAACAGATAATTAGGAATATCAACAAGTCATAGAAATAAGCCTAGAAATATATTGTAAATGTACATGTCACGAGCCACGATGCGCATTTAGACTCCCCGCCAGTTTAACTACGCAAAAATGTATATAATTCGGGCCGAAATCGCCATTGAGTCAGTCTACCTCGAGACGAAGCACAGCAAGAAGTCAGCAAGAAGTCAGCAAGTAGTCAGCAAGTAATAGTAGTGCTGTGAAAGTGAGTGCTCAACGAGTAGTAGTGCTCCAGGTTTCCCGTAGTTCGGAATCCCTGTGAAACAAAGGCCCGGCCGTGACTGTACATACCGGCGTAGAATAAGAATAGTGTAACAGTGTTCAATTGGTGTAGTCAAGAATAAATAGTCTCGTATGTGGGACTTGTATTTCAAAACGACGCTTTCTTATTTCAATCGACTTTGTCCTCTTCTGCTGAAGATCAACCCTGCACCTACCACCGTCTTGAACAGCCTCGTATGTAAGAAAATGATATGTAAAACAGTACAGTAGAGACTGTACAAAATGTGTTATTTTAATTGGAACTCACGTGAGTGATGTCGTCCTATAGATAAAAAAAAAATATGTTTATCCAATGGTCATAAAATATCAATTAAGGATTGTTCAATGATGAATCTAGCAATTGAAGAATTTGGTGCAATAAAAGCATGGAAGCGTTTGCAGCATGAAATCGACTTGACAGTTAAACAGCAATCAATAGAGTCAATAATTAACGAAATGAAAAACAGATAGAGAAGACTTATGTTGTTTGGGTGTAAATTAAATATTGTGTATTGTTATATTGTATATTTTAATATTTATATTCAATGAGAATTACGCTTACGTCTGTGATAATGTCCCATTGGTATGTCTGTAAGAATTGTTGATATTAATAGATTCAATTGTTATTTACGGATGGTAAACAATTGAATTTAAAATTATTAATTTGTAAAAGAAATCACTATTTGTCTTTTAAATCCGTAAAGTATAGTAATAATATAATATACACGTGGATTCACTTACGGTGGCGATATGGTCTAATAGGCCCTGAAAAAAAAAAGAAATATAATTAATTTATTTTATCGAAATATTAGATTGGTACCTATAAAATGTTCGTTTTTTATGTTATACATATTTATAGTCGTTTTTCCTATTATTAAGTAAAGTTTCTTATTATAAACTATATAAAATTTACAGACATGAACAAATTTATTAACATATTTACAAATGTTAACAATAAGTTACAACTTTTAACTGATTTTCAACTTAATGTCGAACATATAAAGTTGATTATCAATCAGAAAAAAAATTGTAGCATTTCTGGAAAAATAGTTTTATACTAGAGATTTTTTTTAATTGTAATAAGGTTAATTTCCGGCGCTACTGTAAGCAAAACTTGAGGAATATGGTTAAAATGCAAAATAAAATAACTAACATTACTAAGATTTAACTTAAGATTATTGAGAAGATTTAGTTTTTTTTGGTAAAATGCGCTAATTTCAGGTACTTCGGATCCGAATTAAAAAAAAATAATAAAAATATGCTTAATAGAAAGCTTATATTGGGACTTCTAGAAATCTTCCATAAAAACAAATTTCAACTGAACCGTCGTAATTTTGAAACGTTCCAAATGATTTGAATTCGAAATCAGAACATGTTCAGAACCACTTTCGATTGGTAAAGCTGTTTCTGTTGGATACTATTTTTATTCCGACGTCTTTGCGATCAGGCTACGAGTAATAACAATTTGTTTTCATGGTGTTCATGAAATAACAACGTAAAATATATAAATAACATTTGATCTTAAGTATCGTTCGCCTAAATATTATTTAAAAAAGAATTTAAAAACAAGTTAATGGTTAATTACCCTATCTTTTAAGTCGAAATATAAATGTGAATGCTTGTTATTTAAAATAAATTAGTAATATTTTTTTTATTGTTGCATTATTATTAAAAGTATTATATTAACTACGTTAGTTGTTATCTACAATTCAACTTATTTTATGACGCAACGATGTTGTTATTACCAGAAAGTAAGGAGGAATTTTCTGATAGCAAATTAATAAATGCTCAGTTATGTGTGGCGACGAATTTAGAATTCAGTGACTCTAACCATGAGTATGATATCGATTTCGAGAGGTATTTGACGTATAATTAGGCTTATTCGATTATCTGAAATTAGTTGTTTATTTCGTTTCCGCTAAGGGCGTATTTACGAACTCCAGCGTACATTACGGACTATTGACTAACTTAACTAAGACTTATATGTCTATAAATGACTTATATAAGTCTTTAGGATAATTCATAGTGAACTGTTGTTTACAATAATAACACATAAGCAAGAACAATTTAATAGGAAATTATTAACACCACTGGAGTTGATCACTTCTCGCTCGATAAGTGAAAACCTCAGTTTAATTAGTAATGTTGGCGTATTTGTAACTAGTTTATAAACATAACAGTCACATGACAGCAGTGTGAAGTAATAATAAATACACAATTTTTTCGGCTAATATTTTGATATACACTGCTGTGTGGATAAACAATATAAACTTATATGTATGGAAGAATAAGGTTCTTGATCGTTTGCCACAAATATGGGGCGTTCCACTAAACCTTAAGCGAGAGTAAAATTATGCAAAGTGCGAGTAAGTGAACATTTTTCGAAATCATTTTAAAATAGTTCTTCTTTTACTACATTTATGAATACAGAGAAAATAGTACCTCCTTTTTGATATGTGCTTTACAGTTGCTTTATAATCAGTTAAACAAATAAATAAGGCCGTAGTTAGATCTACTAATAAAAAAAAGGTATGCATTTCAAAAAATATATATCAGTCTACTTAACACAGCCGACTTTGTTTTACTATATAAAAATAAATTACAAAATTTATCAAATATAGATTTAAACAATCACGAAAAACAATCGAGTCGTTTGGCAGTGTGATCTTAAATCCCATAAAACGAGATTTTTATATGTGTAGATGAATATATAAAATTGAGAGAATTCTTTGTTAATATTATATTTTCCTGTAGGTAGATTTGTAAATGTTTACAAAATATAATAAAACCGTAAATCAATATATAATATAAGGATAAAACGTACATCTAGTGTGTGACGTGGACTTTATGAAGAAATGTGTTTTCTTTCCTTGCGCTGCAAATCAAAGATTTCACTGAGACGCCTCACAATCAAGGTTGTTATTATCTTGAAAACATAAGGTTTCCAAAATTTTTTATTTATTGCAAAATGATTGTAGCCATTTTGATGGTGCTATTGTCAGTATTCAGGTTAAGTATGAACAGCGTGAATACAAAAGAAGAACTCTGAGTGAGTAACACCTGATACCTATAATGCAATTTGTTACTATCTATAGGCCCAAATATTGAATTTAACTCACGCTTAATGTGAATTTTGGCTTTTGATATTGCGTGTAATATTGCACCCATCGTCGCTGTAACCATAACGACTTCGATAAACATTTGGAAATGCTTTGGCTCAAAGTCAAAATTTGTCATTCACTCACGCGTAACGTTGACTTTAGCCACAGCATGTAATATTTTCCGCCCCTTCGTTACTGTAATTAAAATGAGGGCATCTACAACTTCAAAAATGTAGGCATAATCTTATATATAAAAATGAATCGCATAATGTGTTGGTAAGCGCATAATTCAACAACGCCTGGACCAATTTGGCCAATTCTTTTTTAAAATGTTCGTTGAAGTTCGAGGATGGTTTTTAAAAAATTCGAATAATTATCGGAAAAACTCTAAAAACAGCCCTTTTATTTTCCCATGCTAACGTTTTCTAACTAAAACGTACAGTCTTTGAGCTTTATTGTTATTATATAAAGTTAATATTGCAAGCACTCACTGTTGTCTAAGCAATGAAGGTGTGTTACTAACATCAAAGAGTCAATTTGCGCTTTATTAACGCTACATATAGTTGAAATTCAATCATATCTATCAAAACAGTGTGCGTGCGTGCGTTGGAGCATAGAATACATCGTTGGAGGATTTAATGTTACGTTCCAAAATTGAATAGCCACAAAATGTAATAGGTCATTTAGACTTTTTTTGCAATTTGGTTGGCTATGCGACATTATCTATAAAATAATTAGGAACAAAAAACTGCCACTGTACAAATCTTTTTGATAGGACGAAGTTTGTCGGGTCCGCTAGTTACTAATAAGTTTTTATAGCTCAAGTTCTTTTCGGTTAAATCTATCATTCACTATTATTTTCTATATTTGTTTTTGTAAGCCAGTCTATTAGAGTAAGAGGTTTTTGCGCATATGAACCATGTTTTGTAGCAAAATGTAAAATTTTTATTAAAGTATATAAAAACTAAATTATAAGTAACTAGTTTTGTTGTTGGATGATAAGATATCAATTTATATCCGTTTGTTACATTGGCTTTATGTAAGCTCTGTTTTCTTCAGTTCGAATTTCGATATTGCTAAACTTCTCACTGTAACTACTCTCTGAAGTTTAAGTTGGACGTTGCTCTACAAACTCTACAACAACAATATAATATACAATTTTCGTGGTTAAAGGTCAGGTCATGCTGTTTTAACTAGTTTAGTTGATGAAATCATTACAAAAATTACCGTGAGATGACGCTATCGCAGATGATACACCTTGGATTCCTTGAGAAATAGCTGTGAAAAATATTTGAGACATTTACAACTAATTACTAAATATTGCAAAATCTTTCGACTTTGACTGTACTAGAATTTAAAAATTACTATACATATGTATTTTATTTTTAAGTAATTTGTATATTACTCAAAATAGATTATATTAGATAGAAGTAAGATGTATGATCAATAAGTTCGAATCACATTTTAATATATTCAGACAAAAGTCGGATGTAGAATTAATTATGTCATTTTATTATAATTATATCAGTAAATAAGCTAAACTAATATAATTGATAATTTAACGAATCTAATAGAGATTTTTAAGAATTTAATGACCAAGAAAGCAATTTCTTTGAAACTTAAAAACATGTTAATAGATATTTAAGTAAACAATAACATGAATCTGAATATTTTTATAAAGTTGCAACCAACTACTGAACACAAAATTCTGAAATTTTTAATTTGAATAAATTAATTGTGAGGTTTAACAATAATGAAAAGAAAAATAAAATGGAAAATTAAGTAGTTAAAACGTCTTAAGTTAAAAAATATTGATGTACAAAGAAAAAATCTGTTGAATTCACAGGCACTACCTAATATTGAAATTAATTTATTTATAAAATTACTCAAGTGTCTTGATACTATTATACTATAATCAACAAGCACCTAAAACATTCATAATATATAAAAGTGACGATGTAGGGGCAGTTAATATCTTAACGTTTATCAGCTATCGAATCTAAAGTAATTTTCACCTCACTTGTAATACTTTTACGAGTATCTCAAATAGTAGTACTTCAAGAATCATATAAAAGCATCAGAAAAAATTATAAGAATTGTTGTTAGCAGGATAAAGAGAAATGATTTTGAAGAGAAATGACTATGCCCCAATTGTGTACCTTCTGCGGCAGACAACGCAGAAGCAGAATTCTGGGAAGCACTTGATGACGCTGTTAATAAAACAAATATGATATGTAATGTTTATGGAAGTGAGGGCTAGAGATATACTTTACATCTAATGATGTAGTAAGAACTAGTTTCTAAATTCGTAATTTATTTTCGCGAACTAAAAAGAGTTGCTTCAAAGGCCATTTCTTTAGCTCCCTAAAAATAGAATGAATATGCTGATCTACCTTGTGATGCAGCTAATGCAGAAGATGCGCCTTTTATTCCGCTAGATATAGCTGTGATAAAAACCAATCAATATAAAAATACAAAATTATATATTTATTAAAAAACTTTCAAATCAATTTTAATGAATGAATTTTAAATGAATTAACAAATAAAAGTCACAATTTTGCATTATCTTTAATACTTCAAAATTATATAATAAAGAAAGCAGAAAATTTATTTTGTTTGGATATAAACGTCGCCTTTTGATTTTTAACGCTAATTGTCGCAGAACCAGTTAGGTCAAGGAGACCTTATCCGTCCTTTCGACTTCATTAATCAAGTCGCTTCGATTGTCTGTTATTCATATTTACTTGACAACTCATCAGTTTGAGATGTGTTAGATGTACGTCAGCCTGTATAACATTAATGTGACTTTCAAGTATGTTTAGAACAACAAGACGCCGGATGATGATTATTAATAACTAAGATTCTTAAGGTGTGTAGAAAACATTCTGAGACTACTAAACTTCATCATAATCGATGGCAGAGAAAGCAAGGCACTAGAAAGATTACTACTAGCAACTACATACCCATCAGGCTTCTGACTCATATTTATAAGCTGTTTATTTATATAGAAGATCGAAGAGCTTAACCTGTCACAATATTTCCGTATCTGACAAATGATGATAATTTAGTCGACATCTAGGGCGTGCTTTAATCTTTCCAGATTCTACATAGACTGGATATCAATACATTAAGTCTAGTATCCAATATACGAAAACGGCATAATTTTAATCCGCCTTCAGGAGCGGAGTTCAAGACAGATCAACGGGGAAGGTTCCAGCGGGGTGTGAGACTAGACGAAATCGTGGAAACTATTCACAACTACGGTGGAACATGTGTTTAAGTTATTCGAGTGGAGAGAAGACGTATACACGCAATTTATCATCGGTTTCTTATGATATCGTAATCTTGATTGAAACCACGGAAAACATGATGTCTTTGAGCATTGTGCTCAAAGACGTCAGTTAGTTTTCCAATAGGTGTGTCTTATAATGAACATGGACAAGACGAATATCATATTGAATTTCCATGTATCACCCACGCTAGTGAAGGCTTTATGTTGCGACTTTATATACTTGAGACAAACAGTTCAAATAGGTGGAATAGTTTCAGATAGAGGGTAATCGACAGATTCAGCTAGGCTGGGCAGCGTTTGGGAATTTATGTGGTATATTTTAACGCAGTGCCTTAAAATGAAAATCATTGGTTCGTGCATGTTGCCAGATAGCTTAATGTAACGGAAAGGTCAATGGAGAATCAGTTGCTACGATCTAAGCATATTTCTCTGGTTTTCTCTTTTAGTAATACTTTCCTGCTGTCGCGGTTACGGGTACTCTTCACCTGACTTTTCTTCATAACATCTTCTATTTAGTTCTGTTAAGTTCGTCTAGGTTGTCTCTTACCAAAATTAATTGTCTGTCATTTAACATTTCTACGTATTCAAATCATCTATGCAAAAAACATCAAATAAAAGGTCCAGTTCAAAGCCCCCAGTTCCCCAAATAAACTATTTAGTTGTGAATTGGTTTGGCGCACAAAGTTGTTGGATTGTATATTTTATGTATGGTTTTGGTTAAACTACAATATCTAAAATAAATATTTCATAAAAATTATAAAGTAACTTCGGTATGGTCTCTACAAATGTACAATAAATAAGTAATAACTAATTCCTGTAATTATACAAACTATATAATAAGTTTTATTATTATTTGCCGAGCTTTGAGACAAACTTGATGCTGTTTACGGTCAAAATTTAAGAGTTAATATTAGTTTAATAAAGGGTGTGACACATACAGTTATCAATGTTTTCCTTACTAATGCTATAAATGCGAAGTCTGTCTGTTTCTCGCGTATTCACGGTAAAACTACTAAACCGATTTAAATCAAATTTAGTACACAGATATTCTGAGAAAGAACATATGCTGCTTATTAATGCGTAAAAGGTCTGTAAGGAGTTGTGATACGGAATAAAATCTGAATTTTTAAAGAAGTTTGACAGTTATTTTCCAGGCTTTTGATTAAATATAGATAAATACAATATAAAGTTTGTAATTTTTTAAAATATATTTAGGATTTCTAACCTGGAGAACATAGATAATTTTTTAACATGGGTAAATATGTTTTACGTATGGGAAAATCGGGTAAAAACAACTGGCCAGGTTGCGATCCGCGGAAGAACATTAAATCGAGTATAACGGGGGCGAACCCGCGGGCGGTAAGCTAGTAAACAAGATTATTCAAAAATTACTACTACCAGTTGCCTGGATAAAATATGGCATGGTTTTATAAAATGTTTGGTTGTGATTACAATGCGCTATCTACAAGAAATACAGCTTCACAATAATTTTAAAGCAACCTTTGCTACATAGGTCCTTATAAAACGTACAATAAATAATTATTGAAAATATTCTCTTTTGACACAAGTAAGGTAAGAATTATTATTGTGTTGACAAAATTTACCTTGTGCAGCAGCTAAAGCAGCGGCAGAGCTGTGAGAAGAGCTTGAGGCTGTATTTGAAAAAATAAACAGACATTTACATTAATTGTTGTTTGTATTTTAACAAGGATTGCAAAATCTACAATTATTAATGTCTGATAAACAATATTATTTAAAAATGACTCCCAATAGTTCCCTAAATAAACTATATGTGAATAGGCCTGATGTACAACATCGTTGGCTTTCGTGTTACGTTATATTTGGTTTTGATTATATTGCACTATATGTATATATAACATCAAAATAAGTTAAAAGCAATCATTTCCATAGAGCCCTTATAAAAGTTACAATAAATAATTACTGAAAATTTCTAGGTAAGAAATTTTATTACGTCAATAAAACTTACCTTGCGCAGCAGCTAAAGCAGCGGCCGAGCTTTGAGATAAGCTTGATGCTATATTTGAAATATTAAAAAATATTGTCATAGTTTATTGACCATATTACACAAAAATTTAACTAGAAAGGATATGCAATCTATAGTTAGCTACATAAAATAGTTGTGCATGGGTCTGACGAACAATGTCGTTGGACTCCGTGTCAGTGCATTCATTATCTTTGGTTTCGATTATACCGCACTACTTGCAAGACATATAATTACAATAATTTAAAATCCAACTTCTCCATAGGACCCTATTAAAATTGCAATAAATAATTGCTGAGAGTATTCCCTGGTTATAACTCAAGTTAAGTAATAAGTTTTAAAATGTCAATGAAACTTACCTTGCGCGGCAGCTAAAGCAGCGGCAGAGCTATGAGACAAGCTTGATGCTATAATAGAAATAATAAAGAAATATAACATTGTCGCTTATGGTTTCGTTTTTCTTAGGTACAATATAAAATGACTTTTTCGTCCTAAGCTTGGCTAATTTACATAAGCCGTTATCAGGGCTTATACATAATTGGTGAAATGGGTCGAAAAATAATAGTGGTGTTGTAAATTTGTCATCTATTTTTTGTTCATCGATGTTAATAATATATATGAAAATCTCGTCGAAAAAGTGTTTTTACTTACATTAATATACAGGGTGTCTCATTCAAATCGGTCAGTATGGGAAAGTCTGAAACTATAAGACATACGAAGATCTGTTCTGAGGAACCATGTCATCGATTTTAATAACAAGAAAAACTGCATTCATACATTTTAAAAATCATCTGTACTCCGTTCGGGAATCGAACCCGATTGTTTTGAAAAAAAAAACTACACTATTTCTATTTAGATATCGATTGTGTAGGTCTTAAGCAGTAAATGTCTCTATTAAACATGATGTCTAAAATGAATAAAATGCATTGTTTTCACATACTTTATTTTATTTTAGTAGGTGCTCGAAGTGACCGCCGCTTTTTTCAATACAATATTCAACACGTTTAGGTAACGATCTTATGATTGCATTTTTGTCTTCATGTGGTGAATTTGCGTTAAAATTGTCTCTATGGCAACTTTTAGGTCTTCAACGGTATCATAACTTGTTTTGTATTTGTATAGGATCACTTCATCCTTAACGTATCCCCACAAGAAATAGTCTAGAGGCGTTAAATCGGGCGACCTTGCGGGCAAAATTTGGTAGGGCAAAAATGGCAATGTCTCTTGGCAACAATGCATTTTATTCATTTTAGACATCATGTTTCATAGAGACATTTACTGCTTAAGACCTACATAATCGATATCTAAATAGAAATAGTGTAGGTTTTTTTTTCAAAACAATCGGGTTCGATTCCCGAACGGAGTACAGATGATTTTTAAAATGTATGAATGCAGTTTTTCTTGTTATTAAAATCGATGACATGGTTCCTCAGAACAGATCTTCGTATGTCTTATAGTTTCAGACTTTCCCATACTGACCGATTTGAATGAGACACCCGGTATAATATATACGCGTTTGTAATCCTAAACTGCATTGATCAGAACTTCAGGAAAAATGTTGTTACATATAGCCACGTTTGACACATGTGTTATTCAGTGGCTCCAGCACTAACAACTGTTGCCTGTAATATGTAGAACTAATATCATAATTGTTAATCTTACCTCCAGCCGCCGCACCGGCAGCTGATTGTCCCCCGGCAGCACCGCTTGCGGCTAGTAAGTAAATAAATAGTAAATTATTTTGCAAGATATCCTTTATGAATTCAGTAACTTATTATTATTTTATCCAAATCTGTAATAGCTGTAGACTTACCGCCAGCTGCTGCACCAGCAGCAGATTGACCGCCAACAGCACCACCTGCAGCTGAAAAGTAAAAAAAAACATGGATAAAATGAGACATATCAGTCGCAATATGTTCTTTTTAAGTTTATTATTAATATTAAAATATAGTACAATCATTTATTAGCTATTACTCTTACCACCAGCTGCGGCACCAGCAGCAGATGAACCACCAATAGCACCACCTGCGGCTGGAATTACATAACATTGTAAGAGATCAATCTTAAAATACTACAGTAATTTATTGTTATTGTATGCAAATCTTAAAATTATTACACAGTTGTTAGTCTTACCACCAGCACCAGCACCGGCAGCAGATGACCCACCACTAGCACCACCTGCGGCTAGAATTACATAATATCGTAAAATACTACAGTATTTTATTGTTATTGTATGCAAATCTTAAAATTATTACACTGTTGTTAGTCTTACCACCAGCAGCAGCACCGGCAGCAGATGACCCACCAATAGCTCCACCTGCGGCTGGAATTACATAATATTGTAGGAGATCAATCTTAAGTACTACAGTAATTTATTGTTAATGTATGCAAATCTTAAAATTATTACACAGTTGTTAGTCTTACCACCAGCAGCAGCACCGGCAGCAGATGACCCACCAATAGCTCCACCTGCGGCTGGAATTACATAATATTGTAGGAGATCAATCTTAAGTACTACAGTAATTTATTGTTAATGTATGCAAATCTTAAAATTATTACACAGTTGTTAGTCTTACCACCAGCACCAGCACCGGCAGCAGATGACCCACCACTAGCACCACCTGCGGCTAAAATTCATAATATCGTAAAATACTACAGTAATTTATTGTTATTGTATGCAAATCTTAAAATTATTACACAGTTGTTAGTCTTACCACCAGCAGCAGCACCGGCAGCAGATGACCCACCACTAGCACCACCTGCGGCTAGAATTACATAATATCGTAAAATACTACAGTATTTTATTGTTATTGTATGCAAATCTTAAAATTATTACACAGTTGTTAGTCTTACCACCAGCAGCAGCACCGGCAGCAGATGACCCACCAATAGCTCCACCTGCGGCTGGAATTACATAATATTGTAGGAGATCAATCTTAAGTACTACAGTAATTTATTGTTAATGTATGCAAATCTTAAAATTATTACACAGCTGTTAGTCTTACCACCAGCACCAGCACCGGCAGCAGACGACCCACCACTAGCACCACCTGCGGCTGGAATTACATAATATCGTAAAATACTACAGTATTTTATTGTTATTGTATGCAAATCTTAAAATTATTACACAGTTGTTAGTCTTACCACCAGCAGCAGCACCGGCAGCAGATGACCCACCACTAGCACCACCTGCGGCTGGAATTACATAATATCGTAAAATACTACAGTATTTTATTGTTATTGTATGCAAATCTTAATATTATTACATAGTTGTTAGTCTTACCACCAGCACCAGCACCGGCAGCAGACGACCCACCACTAGCACCACCTGCGGCTGGAATTACATAATATCGTAAAATACTACAGTATTTTATTGTTATTGTATGCAAATCTTAAAAGTATTACACAGTTGTTAGTCTTACCACCAGCAGCAGCACCAGCAGCAGATGACCCACCAATAGCTCCACCTGCGGCTGGAATTACATAATATCGTAAAATACTACAGTATTTTATTGTTGTTGTATGCAAATCTTAAAATTATTACACAGTTGTTAGTCTTACCACCAGCAGCAGCACCGGCAGCAGATGACCCACCAATGGCACCACCTGCGGCTGTGAAGTAAATAACATGTAAATAATATTGTAAGAGATCGATCGTAAAATAATTCAGTAATTTATTATTATTGCATGAAAACCTTAAAAATATTACATAATTGTTATTCTTACCACCAGCAGCGGCACCGGCAGCAGATGACCCATCAATAGCACCACCTGCGGCTGTGAAGTAAATAAAACGTATATAATATTGCGGGAGATTCATTGTAAAAGAATTCAGTAATTTATTATTATTGTATTCAAACACTAAAATTATTACACAGTTGTTAGTCTTACCGCCAGCTGCAGCTCCGGCAGCGGATGACCCGCCAATAGCACCACCTGCGGCTACGGTATAAAAAACGTAAATAATATTGCAAGATATTGATTGTAAAATGATTCAGTAATTTATTATTATTGTATTCAAAAACTAAAATTATTACACATTCGTTAGTCTTACCGCCAGCTGCAGCTCCGGCAGCGGATGACCCGCCAATAGCACCACCTGCGGCTATGAAATTAATAAACCGTACATAATATTGTGAGAGATCGATTTCTCAATCAATCGTGATAAAATCAAAAAAATAGAATCGAAAATAATTCTGTAATTTTGTCTTTACGCGGTTCAAATGTTCTCGAATATTTCTAGGTCTTGCAGCTATTTCAATTATTCAATTCAGACTATTTCAAACACAAATCTGTTTATATGTATGTTTAGTGTTCAAGTTTGGAAATATTGAATGCCTCCAGATAGTCAGCATTGATTGCCCTATGAAAGTGATCGCTAGACCCAACTTGTATGTAGGATACACTGGAGGCACTCCTCTACAGCACTGGCGTTAGTTAGTGTGCTGAACAGAGGTGATCTATTAACAGCAAAGTCCAACACAACTTTATGAATTTCAAAGATGTGTGTGAAATCAAACAAGCTGCATTGGCCCAGCGTGGTTGACTAAGGCCTAATCATTCTAACTATACTGGGGACTGATAGAAGTCCCCGTCCGACTCCATCAACCGCGTCGTCCCTCACGCCACACACCCACGTCTCTCGCTCACTCACCGCGCTCGTCGGCGAGCGCGAAGACCCGGGCTACACATTCGCCAAACATATCTACCCGGTATCTACGAATATACCCGGTACCGTCATGTACCGGGTAGATTCTCACCCTCCACTACACGTCGATCCTGAGCGTTCGAGTCATTAGACAGCGCGCTCAAGTTGCGCCGACACGGTCAACGGTCGCCGGTGTCGTTAGTCGGCAAGGCGTCGAACCTTCTGTTCGTGCGCCTTCCACAAACACACTGATTGCATTGCTGAATATAGCCATCTGAGGCTTCAGCATTGCTCCGTCCAAAAAAAAAACACTGATAGAAGCTGTGGTGATGAATTATAGGTTACAACATGTTTATCAATAACGACAATAAAACACTCATCACCGCTACAAATAGTGTCTTAGAAATAATATTATAGAACTATTGCCGTCTGAAAATCACTGCATAGTATAAAACAAAGTCGCAATCCGCCGTCTGTCTGTCCCTATGTATGCTTTGATCTTTAAAACTACGCAACGGATTTTGATGCGGTTTTTAATAGATAGAGTCATCCTTAAGGAAGGTTTATATGTGTAATACACGCATAATATAGTAGAGAAACACTGATAAATTTAGAGGTTTCTAATGTGATGTCGTAAATAAGCACGTATTTTTGCGCTTATATTGCAAAAACGTTGGCTGAACCCTATGAGATAATAATGTAATACAGTATTGTCCACCTTAAAAAGTTCGACAAAAAGACATTTTGTAGTAGGTATATTCACATAAGCATTGCACCCGTACAAAGCCGGGGCGGGTCGCTACTAAAAATTTAAATAAATAATTAAACGATTACAATAAATATACTCACCATCGGCTATGGTGATACCCTCAGGTGCTACGAATTAGGAAACACGCCAATTAAAAAATGTTTAATCAATTCTATCTATCTATATGCTTCGCCACGAGTAA